>CM076581.1:474586336-475110543 GCA_034641835.2 Pinus albicaulis | reverse complement strand
CTACTCATAGTCATATGCAGAATAATGAGGATGGCAAAAGAATTTTTGAATTCAAAGGATACACTGAGTCATTGAAGATCGTTGATCTCGAAGAAAGCCAGAGTGAAGGAGGATTAAAGACAGATATTGCAGATTGTGCAGAACTTTTGAGAGAACTTCCAGATGAGATGGCAGATTTGTATAAGTCGAATCTTTTGATGAGGAATCCAGGTAAAGCATTTGTGTTTATTGAGTTGATTAATTTTGATGAAGATTTACATGCAGGAAAAGGGCGATGTGAAGTCAATCTAAACCAAGAAGAACAGATTGGATTTGAAACAAGGAATGATGAAGTCATGAATGAGAAACCAGAAGAAAAACCTGGGAAAAGGCATTTGTACATTTCAGAAATGTATATGGAAGATTTTCGGCACAAATATTATGATGTTCTAATTCAAGAACACAATCAGTTGCAGCAGAAAAGTATTCAGCACACGAGAAGTGAAATGGACAATGAATTGGATGAGTTGTGGAAACTCATATTACAACATTCCAGTAAAACAAATACAGGACAAAAGAAGAAAGGAAGATTGGCTGGAAGAAATATTACAGGTGAAGGGAATGGAAAATTGCAAATTAGAGTGAGCAAAGCAGCAGCGAAATATGTGAAAAGGACAGCAGAAGATAGTGAGGCATTACAGCATAAAGGATGGAGACTTGAAAGACAAACAACAACAGCAGTAACTAAGGACAGACTACCAAACCAGGTATGGGATCCAGGAGGACACATACATGAAGTGCATGATCAGGAGATCATGGTTAATTTAAACTTCGGGAGTCTGATGCAGGAGCATCGGCATTAGCCAGCAATGTGGAGGATTGTCCACATGTTGTGGCTAATCACAGTAAAATTTATTGACTGTTAGTCAAATTTGGGATTACCGAGAAGGATAAACTTCTCAAATAATTTGTTATTGTAATAAGTGTGTGATTGCCTTATTTAGATTAGTGATAATATTTGTTAAAATAGATGTGCACAAGAGCAAATAGATAGGCGAGTGTTGTTAAACTTCCAGATTTAGAAGATTGCGTTAGTTCATAATAAAAATGTTGATAAGGCAAGAGGTGAGAGAGATATATACTGTTGGGGTGTGGTTTTTGGATATGGAGCGATAGTTCATAGTGAAGAGGAGTGATGGTGTGAAGGTGAGTGTGAATGTGGTGTGGAGCAAAAGCTCTGGTTTTAGTGTGAATGTGACTGTGTATTAAAAATTTTAATTCTGGAATAATTTAGAGAAAGTGAGGTTCTGTTTTATTTGGGTATTATGAACGCAATGGTATTCTGCCCAAATCGAATGATAATTGATGAATTGAGTATTAATGTCTTCGTAATTGATTGAAGAATTTTGATCTGTGTTTGTTTTGGAAATTGTATGAAATCGGTGGTTGTTTGCAATTCTGGTGTGTCGAATTTTGCAAGGTTCTTAACACAGAAAGTGTGAGTCAAAGCATTATTAAAAACGTGTGAGGACATAAGAAACATGAAACAAATTATTGGTTGATTGTGTATGTGTTCTGGTCCATGTAATACGCATCAGAACCGGAGAGGCTTTACATTGTGTTAATATTATAATCCGTTTTGAAACGAGGTTGGATCTATAAATCACGCATCGGCATTGTCGGATCTATAAATCACGCATCGACATTGTGGAATCCGCCAATAGTGATAAAAAAAATCCTCGCACGAGTGGTATCCAGTAATTATCGCATCAGAGTTGTATAAAGGGTGACTGTGGTGACAGTTCAAAGATTTTGCGAAATGCAAATCTCCAATAGTTAATGCATCGGAGCGGATTAAGCACCAGACTCTCGTGGACTATAAAATTTCAAAGATTTGTGAGTTAAATGCGGGATCAGTCAGTCAGTTTGGGTTGGCAATCAATGATTCCAGATGGAAGGCGCTTTTAGATAATGAACAACCAGATCTAGTGATTATCCACAATGTGATGCTTTGAAATTGGTCATCTGGAAAGATCGATGGAGGACACCATGTCAGCGCAGGTGGAAGGGAGCATATTTTGAATTTATGTGAGTTTGCAGTGAAATAGTTAAAAACATAAATTTGGGCGCATACTGTGTCTTCAGGTGTGGGCAATGTAGTTGGCAGAACCAGATACGTGGGAGCGATGTATATAATATATTTTGATTAATAGTGTTTGACATTTGTTTTGAAAGTATTATGTTGAATCTGCGTTTTCCAACTAAGACAATAGAAATATTTCCAGATTATTAAAAGTGTTGGTTCTGATTCATATAAAGGCGTTCTTCATTAGACTGTATGAATGGTTTAATGCTGTTATATATTGCGAAAAGATTTGTATGGACTGTGCTCTGTATGAAGGAAGTAAGGAATTAGTCCCAGTGTTTTGGCATGAGGATATGTTGTTGTTCTTCTGAATGTAGAAATCAGAGCAGGGGACGAGCACAACACTGATATAGAGAAAAGTTGGGTTCGATAATAGAGAAGGTAAGTAAATGCAAGTTTTCATATCTGGGTTAAAAAGATAGTGGCGCACATATATGGTTGAAACCTTGGTTCAATTAATAATGGGAGCGCAATGGATCTATGTATCAAAGCATTGTGAATAAGGTGGGAGAGAAATTGAATTGTGTGGTATTCATGTGGAGTAATTGATATGCTGGGTTCTATAAAAGCACCATGTGTATTTATGGTTTTCAAATCTTGAAATAGATGTTGTTAGCCTCCGAGGGAATGGTATTGTGAACATAGATTAAAGAGCTTGCGTGTTAAAAGATAGTGTATGAAATTGCCAGCAATCTGAAATTTTATATGGACAGTTTTGATGTATTCGTTGTGTGCATGAATAGAATGTGATTCTGGGTATCGCAGGGTTGTCTCTGCGTCAGATTTTCATTGAAAAAGCTGAAAATGAAAGATTGTTTATAATTCTTAGCTTGAATTTTAGGAATTTCACACATCATCATGGTGAACCTTTGAAAGGCAAATTGTTAAGAAATATCAACATAAAATTAATCTCAATTTACCTAACAACGCATTGGAACCATGAAAATAACATTTAGAAGGTCTAGGCTAGAGACGTGTTCTGGTGTCATAGAACATAGCAGCTGTCATTAACTTGTCTGCGATACATTCCAAGTGTGATACCTGACTCCACGTACATAAGTATATCGTAGCTTGTCCACGTACTTTCGGGTATATCAGATAGTGTTACAGTACTATAAGCATAAAGGGGTGCTCTCACTGTGCGGTTTCGCATCAGACAGCGCTAATACAGACTTGGGCCTCCACATACCTTCGAGTATATTTGGGAGGACAAATTTTAGGTGTTATCCATCCATAGTGAACCGAGTCAGCTACCTTGAAATTGTGATACACCGAACACAACATTCAGGGAGATTACCTACCCATATTTCTTGGTTCGTCACGAGGTATTCTGCAGTTCACAGTTTCTTAGTAAACCCTTTTGCCTAGCATTACCCTCTTTTTGTTTATTTGTTTTTTTGTTAAAATAAATTAGTAATCGTGGAAGAACAAAATCCTATCCCCCATCTTTCACGTAGATTAGCTTTTAAAACCACCTTTACCACCAGAAGTTACTTCTGGTAGGCGAAGGCGATCACGATCTTCTGAATCAAGTACAATCTGTACCTCTTGTGAAACATCATTTTTTAAACCAGATTTAGCTCAAATTGTTTCCACACATCCCGGTTCGTCTACCGTTGTCGAAACGGAGTTTTCACAGCTACCCGTGGTCACAATCCATTCAATCAGTGAGACCATACCTCCTGGACCTGACGTTGTTCAATCACAAATTGATCCATATCATGTCTCTTCTTTTCCATAACATCTAAATCCTGAAGTCAAACGACCAGAAGTTGTTCCTACCTTGGTGACCCCACAAAGTTCTATAGCTATTGAATCTCCCATATCACACAGTCAACCGTATGAAATATATTTTGGGCCTGACGGTGAAGTTCTTCCTCCTTGTTTAATTGTGATTAAATAAATCCCACAAGACGATACGCCTTTAACTCCAACCCATTTTGGGGGGGACCTTTACTTGTACGAGTCTTTTCCTCAATCGTTACCATCTAATTTTGTTGATCTTGTTCCCATTCAATCTCCTGTGAATTTTCGAGGGTATACATTTGGTCAAACAACCATATCTAAACCAACATCTTCGGTTGGGTCTGCTGTTCCAATTACGTTAGCTCCTACCCTCGCTATTCCATCAATGTTCAAAACCTCACCAGAGTCATATTTTCACGGTGGCCCTTCGGTCTCAACAGGTTAAAAATCATTATCTGGCACTTTCTCTGGTGCATCTTCACGATCATGGTCTTTGCCAATGTCATCATCTGGTGTTTTAACTAGTAGTCCTATCATTTGTACTGAATGACTCGATTCATTACATACATCATCAAGGTAATATCAAGTCGATCCTCTTGGGTCAATTCGTTTAAGTACCATATCAACTGGACTCCCAGCATTTGGAGAAAATTATTTTCCGTCTTATTATTCTCCTCATGCTGGGGGGCAACATTTGGTCACCCAATATGACAATACTCCGTCACCTTTTGGTCAAACTAATGTTGACATGAATGTTTGTCAATGGCAGCCCACTCTTCCTATCCAACCACAAACGGTTGTACACTCGTATCAACCAGTTCAACCTGTTACACCCACTTCATTACCACTTGTTAATACATCTATACCCCTATTACAAAATCAAAATATTGTACATCAACCTTATCAGGTGGGTCCTTCAACTCAATATCATCAAATGTTGGGTCCACAGATTCAAAATCCTTTGGTTAATTTACAAAAACCTGTATCAGGGATCATTTATTCACAAGTTGGTGTACCATTTTATGGGATGTCACAAACGCAACCTGGTTATACATATCAACCGAATCCAAGTTATACTAATTTGGGTTGTAACATTGGTGGACAGACCCGTTGGTAGCCACAGGTGCAAATGCCTCAAACTTCATTTCAACAAGTAACATATCCAGGTTTTGGTCAACAGAATCCTTAAGCGTTTGCTATGAAAAACAACCCCTATCTGGGTTACCAGCAGCAGATTCTGTATATTGGTGCTCAAAGGCTTGTTGCTCAAGCAATTCCATCTTAACCTGGCTATGCTCAACCTGACCTTAATCAACAGTTGCCTTTTGTTGCAACCTTGGAATTGCCATATTTAAACCAGTTAACCAATGATCCTATAAATTATGCTCCTTGGTGGCCACTGATACCTCATAAATTACCCTCCGATATTCCTAAATTCAATGGAAACCATGGAGAATATCTGTCGACTCATTTCATGACTTATCATTTATGGCATTCATCAAATTCCCTGAATGATGATTCTGTTCGACTACGTCTTTTCCAACATATGCTTACAGATCCGGCTGCTAAATGGTACATTAAGTTACCTAGAGCTTCTTTTGACAATTTCACTACCCTAGCTACTGTATTTTTGACCCATTTCCAGTTACCGATCAGGTACGAAACTAGAACAGAACTCTTGAACAACTTCAAACAGACCAATGCTACTCACATTTTTGATCATATTCATGAGTGGCATCATCGTCGATAAATGGTTAGACATTTGTTTCAGATCAGCTCCTAGCTGAATGGTTGATTAAGTCCCTATTACCATATATAACTGAGGATGTGGCTAAGGGTGGCATCGTCACGGAAGAGCAAGTTATCACTCGTGCCCAATATTTAGACTTGATTTACACCCAGTCCGACACGCTCTATGAAAAAATCCCTAATGCGCCACGATATAATTTCGATGTTCCTCCTCAGATAAAGGAATCTCATGCTGGAGACGGCCTAATAGGCTCTGCAAACACACACCATGCTACTGCATCTGATCTTGCTCCTAATTCCAAAATTAATGCCGTGTCATTTGACAAAGGAAAAACTGACAAGCAAATAGGAAGTAAGAAAAAGGGGAAATCAAAGAAAAAGCAAACTTCTAACCCGCAGGAAAGATCATCTGATCAACTGTTTGGACCACAAAAACCTCGTTATCCATGCATAATCTGTAACGAGGAACACTTTTTTAGGGATTGTCCTCACTGTGCTGAAGTCTCAAAAATCATCAAGACTTCCCATGCATTAGCTGTGTTGATGGACCCATTTCCAAATCCAGACACTACTTTGGCTGCTACGGATCTAGCTCCTAGTTCCCAAGTGTTAATGTTATCCACCACAAAACCTTCACAAGATATTTTCATGTCGACACGGAATAAATATTGTGGTAGTCCGGCCACCGATTAGCCTACTACCTCAACAATGAATCCATCTACTGAATCAGTACCACCTACTGTTATTCTTGAATTGAAAAATTAAGCCACCGAAGGGAGTAATCCATAAATCGACATATAATCCTCGAGCAAGAGCTGCAAAAAATTCTTATATAGTTGAATATTTGGCTCAATCCCTTTCAGCTATGTCTGCTCTTGAGTTATTACAAAATTTTCCCTCCCAGAAGTAGGCTTTATTGTCGGCCATTGGTGGAATTGATCCAATTGATTCTAATCTTGTCGTCTTTAATCATACGGGATATGTACCGCAACTACTAGCAGAATTGGAATTCTACATACAAGTAAATGTTCTCAATCACATTGTTCATCGCACTATTATTGATGAGGGAGCATCTACGTGCATTATGTCTCTAAACTGTTGGAAGTTACTTGGCTTGCCGTGATTATCACAATCATCAATGACGTTGAAGGCTTTTGATGGAAGAACATATAAACCTTGTGGTATTATCAATAACCTGCATGTTGAAATAGGGGGAAAATAGTAAATATTGATGTCAAAGTTGTTGACATACCCCTTGACTATAATATTTTACTTGGAAGACCATGGGTATATGCAATGACTGCCATTGTTTCTACATACTTTATAATGATTTCCTTTCCACATAAAGGTACAATCACAGTCATTAATCAATTATCCTTTTTTTCCTCCGCTTCACAGGTAACTGGAAGCGTTCTGTTTGTTCACTTACCCCAACTAGAAATTTAGAACATTGGTGTAGGAATTTTAAATGATTCCACTCTTATGGGAACGTTTGCATTACCGCCACCCACGACATCGGTAGAAATTGAAAGTATAGAGACCTGATACATGATCTCTTCCACTCTATCTGGATTAAGGGAGAGTATGGGTGATTCTGATATTTCTACGTTGGATGAATTTTTACTGCCCAGCTCTATTGAGTTGGCATAGCAATCGATCTATTTGGCTTGGGCGGCAAATCCAAAATTAACGTTGCCGAGTGTTTGGGTTGATCGTTCCTTAGATTTTGGTACTCCATCTGATCCATTTTCCTCAAAGTTTTTGATAGATGAAAATATTTTGGAAGCTATGATGTCAGAAGGAGAACCATGGGAATATTATCGTCATCGTTCCCATCTTCTTTATTATGAAAAAAACAATCTCAGTGAACTATATCACCCATCCATCAAAACTTTCTTTTTGAATTCTTTACCGATTAATGCAATCTATTCCAAGAGAAATTTATCAAATATTGAAGAAACCATTTTTATTGATATTTCAACCAAACTTGGCATTGTAGAAAATATTCATGTTGATGTATCTTGTTCTCCATCAGAACTTGATTCATATCGCTCTCTATTTCATGAATTTCGTGACGTATTCGCTTGGTCTTACGAGGAAATGCCAGGCATAGATACTAGTATAGTTGAACACACTATTAGTATGTATCCTGATGTCAAACTGGTGCGCCAATGGCTTCATCCTGTTCATCTAAAGAAAGCCGCTACCATCAAAGTAGAGGTTGAAAAAACTTTTGTGTGTTGGTTTCATTTACCCTGTTCCACTAACTGAGTGGGTTTCCAATATCATTCCTGTTATGAAAAAACAAGGAACCATTAGGGTGTGTGTCGATTATCAGGATGTCAATATGGCTTGTCCAAAAGACAACTATCCTGCTCCCTTTATTGAGCAGATTATTGACGATTGTGCTGGTTGCGAAATATTTTCATTCATGGATGGATTTTCTAGCTACAATCAAATGAATATCCGCCCAGATGATCAACATAAGACATCATTCATCTGTCCCTGGGGCACATTCGCATATGGGAAAATTCCGTTTGGTTTAAAGAATGCTGGGGAAACTTTTCAGAGAGCAATGGATTATGCTTTCAATGACATCAAGCACATTTTTCAACCATATCTAGATGATTTACCAGCGCATTCACGAAATCAGACTAATCAGCCGATGAATTTGAGAGCCATTTTCTTGCGCTGTCGACACTACAAAATATGCCTCAATCCACATAAATGTGTGTTTTGTGTTGGTTCTCGTCGATTGCTCAGATTCGTAATCTCCAAAGAAGGAATTTGAATGTATCCACTGAAGGTACAGGGCATTCTTGATTTGCTTGCACCATCAAATTTACCTCAGATATAGAAACTTCAAGGAAAGGCTAACTTCATGAGAAGGTTCATTCCAAACTACGCCGAAATGGCTAAAGGATTTACTTGATTATTGAAAAATGGGGTTCCCTTCCATTGGGATCAAGTTGCGCAAGCTTCATTTAATGTTTTCAAGGACACTCTTGTCCGAGCGTCATTAATGTATCCTCCTAATTATCAAAATGATTATATCCTATATATCGTCGTGGCTGAAACGACCATTGACATGGTTTTGGTCCAAGTATAAGTTGGAATTGAACATCTGATCTATTATTTGAGTCGTAATCTCAATGATACGGAAGTTAAGTACTCGTACATAGAAAATCTTGCCTTGGCAGTTGTTTAAGCTATCCAAATATTTCACCATTATATCCTGCTCCAAAAAACAACAATATTTTCAGATTGCAACCCCATGAATTATATCTTATCACGTCAATTGTTGGGGGGGAATATTCAAAATGGATTGTCATTTTCCAAGAATTTGATTTGGAATTCATAAAATCCAAGTTAAAGAGTCTTTAGTTTTGGTTGAGCTTCTCTGTGACCTTGCCTCTGATAGCACTACAACTACGTCGGAACCATCAATTCCTAACGAGTCTTTGTTTCTGATCGGATCATCTGATCCTTGGTATGGGGATTTCATCATTTATCTCCAAACCCAAAATTTTCGACCTAATACCTCTCGCTCTGAACAACGACATATTCGATACCAAGAAAAATATTATCTAATCTTCGACAATACACTTTATCGTCATGGTTTCGATACAATTTTAAGGAGGTGCCTCACTCACGAGGAGGCCGAAAAAGTATTAAATGATTTTCATGCTGGGGCTTGTGGTGGACACTTATCTGGATATGCTACCGCGTAGAAGATACTTCGCACCGGTTACTTTTGGCCTACTATTTTTCGAGACTGTATCCTCACGGTTAGAAGTTGTCATGCATGCCAGATTTTTTATCGTAAAATCCGCAAACTGCCAGCGCTAATGCATCTTTTTGTCTCTGCGGGACCATTTACAAAATGGAGTATTGACTTCATGACCTGTAACCATCCTTCGTCTGAGGGGCATGGTTATATTATTGTCGCAATCAAATATTTTACCAAATGGGCCGAAGCAATGCCTACATTCAATAACACAGGACAAACAGCTACATTGTTTTTCTTCAACCACATTATTGCACGGTTTGGGGTCCCAAAAGCTATAGTTACAGATCATGGGAAGCATTTTCGCAACCATATGATGTCTGAATTGACTACCAAGTTAGGATTGTCGCATGATAATTCTACTCCTTATTATCCACAATCAAATGGACAAGTTGAGGCTATTAACAAAATTCTTGAATGAATGCTTCAATGAATGATAGGAGTCCGTAAAAGGAACTGGCATTTGATCCTGTACTATGATTTGTGGGCATATCGAACCTCGGTGAGAAATGAAACCGGGTTTACTCCTTTTAAATTGGTGTATGGTCTAGAAGCTATCTTACCAATCCAATGCGAAATATCATCGTTAAAACTCGTGATAGACTTGTTACTTGACACCTTAGAAGAAGAAGCGCGTCTCCTTAACCTCATCCATCTTGATGAAACATGTCGTGAAGCTAAATTGGCCAACAAAGCGCATAAGAGACGTATAAAGGCGCAATATGACAAATATGTCCAACCTCGCATCTACTCAGAGGGTGACTTGGTCCTTCTTTACGATCAAGATGCTGATGTAATATGTAAAGGGAAACTCGAGCCATTGTGCAATGGCCCCTATATTTTCAAAAGAGGTCTTGCTAAGGGTGCCTATGAGTTAGTTGATTACGATGGGATTCCATTGGCACAACCTAGAAATGGGTTGTATCTTAAACGTTACTATGCTTAATCATGAGCGTAGTAATTTTTTGTAGTATATTGTATATATGCTGTTGATTTGCATTCACTATCTTAATTTGTTTTTAGATTTTTTCTTGACGTTAGTAATCCTCTTTACAATTTCATCGCAGATGTCTAAATTTTCGGAACCATTTGTTGGATATGCTGAAGGTGCTAGTCGTAGTACGTAGAATCTATCCTTTACCGCGTGAGCCATTTTCGCTCCAAATGGCGAGTTATCCTAGTTTTCAAGGGATTTGTATTGATAGATCGACGAACAATATTGTTGAGTATAGCGCGTTGATCGAAATTCTCTCTGATGCCATTTCATTTGGTATTAACCGCATAATCATAAGGTTAGACTCACAACTTGTGGTATTACAACTTACTATTATTTATACTGTTAGAAATTTGACACTTCTTAGATTGCTCCTAAGAGTTCAACTTTTGGAAAGAAATTTTGATTTTGTTCAATATCAACACATTTCTAGAAATTTGAACACATTGACTAATTCATTATCTAATCAAGTTTTAGATAGAAATTTGCAACATATGTAAAGAAAACATTCACATCATTGAATATGATTGCATAATAAACATAGGAAAAAATCTGAAATCATATAGATAGATAGTTATAGGTTTTTACAAAATTTGTGCCCAAGACACATTGGTCATCTGACCTCAAAATGTATGCAAAATGTCACAAGTAAACTAGTGGTGTTCATGGTAACATGCTATATATATATATATAGCAATCCTACGGAGTAACCGCATCCAATGGTTAGGAACCCCAATAGTGTGTCGCTACAGTCGCATGGGTAGCTCTTCGACCCAACAATCCAGAATCCCGAAGGTCAACCCCTCTATGTGCTGCTAAAGCTTAGCTAGAGTCTCAACCATATCAAGGTCCTAAAGGACTGCTCTCCCGACAACCCTCTCTACTGGAGCATATGCTTCACGATATGGTTCCTCTACTGGTTGAACACGACCAATATCTGCATTACATCGAACATTTAGTTTAGTCTTAGAAATAAATAAAAACACAAAAAACATTGTATAAACCGTAGAAAAATAAAAAAAAACATGGCCAAATCATTCTTACCTATTGCACCCAACTGAGCGCCTTCTGGTAATACTAGATTTGGATCGCCTGCGTATGCATACTGATCGATGGCGACAATCTGTCGCCAGAACTAGGCGAAGAATGCAGTAGAGAACACAATGGTCGATTTCCCTGCATGCCAACCCATGAGTTCTACCCATCTCTACATTTGAGGATCTCTAGGACTAGATATATCCAATGTTACATGTTGTGGTTGCATCATTGGAATCCATTCCAAAGCGAAGGAGATAAGGATTGAACCATAACTGAAATTTTTCTTCCTTCCTCCCTTTTCTTTGTTCAGTTGTCCCTTTATCTAAGATAGAACATCTTCAGACCAGTTGAACACTGTTGACTCTAAGCACTCTAGCACATACTGCATATACAATCTGTTAGATACATGTAGTGTAACAGTGCCAACAAGTTTAGCGATCATGAAAAGGATGGTTCTCAAAGGAAAATCCCTAACATCCCATATGTTTATTTTTCCATATTTTCTAGGTTCTGCCCTTGGATAGCAATACTGCATAACATAATCCCTCACTGTCTCTCCTCCAAAGGTAGACCCTGTGAGAGAAATGGGCAAACCTCTCCTCGACAAACCTGTGAGAAAATACACGTCCTCAACTTTTATGGGAACCACTTTGTTATTAATGTGAAATGCCTCTATCGTCGGATCCCATGCTCGAACTAAGAACTCCAAGAGTTCTATTTGTTGCCTCATTCCTGACAATTTGAAGTACTTAAGTAGTCCACAATCTCCTAGGGCTCTTACAATGCTCGAATCATTCAAGGAAATAATATCTTGTTCTTCATGTTCTCTC
The DNA here is from genome assembly GCA_034641835.2 of Pinus albicaulis. Lineage (NCBI taxonomy): Eukaryota > Viridiplantae > Streptophyta > Pinopsida > Pinales > Pinaceae > Pinus > Pinus albicaulis. The sequence goes on along the minus strand of CM076581.1, from coordinate 475,098,274 downwards.
TCCATGTAATTGTCATTATAATCTGATGGAAACCTAAAATATAATCATAAGATCCATTAGATTCCATTCATTGCAAAAAACTAGGCAAATTTTGGGCACAACATGAAAATCAAAAACTTGAACTGCGCCCAACCCACTCCCTAGGCTGAGACAATGCGTTGCATATGTAGGTACCCTTCACTGTACCTGCTATGCAACATAGGTTTCGACATTCAAGGGTGCATTGCCCTCATTTTGGGCAGAATTAACCCTAGGGGCCTTAAAACCCTAAACATTTGCAGAGAATGGAAATGAAATGAATACCAAAGGGAAGAGGAGGTTCATGGTACTAACCTGGATCAAACGACGATGAAATATATCCACAGAAACGACTGCAATCGACGACAGAAATTCGGGGGAAAAATCAGGTTCAGAGCTCCAAAATTCAAATGGTAACTATTGAATGGTAACAATGAATAGTGAAACTACTTTTTATAGTCATTTAATTGTTTGCAAGTTAAAATTATTGATATGAATATAGTTTTGTTATGTTTTTATCATGAAATAGGTATTTTTAATCCATTTGATGTTGTTTTGAATAGGAAATACAACTGATGAACAGATTAGTTGTGCAGATTTATTCAAAGAATGACTTGACGACAAAGCATACTTTTTCTCCTTATTTTTCGAGCTTTGTTAAAAACAGAAAAGGATTTGAAGCGCACTTTTATCTCTTTTTCGAGTTTCGATAACAGCGAAAAAGGAACCCCTATAGTCTTCTTTCAGCTCTTTTAAGACTCCGATAATATGAAAAGATTTCCAAGCACTTGTCTTTTCGAGCTTGTTAAAGTAAATGAATTGATATCTACTCAGTATAAGTTTAACCCTTTTCCAGACTGAGATAGATTATTTACGAAAAAGGAATACCTTGGTTACACATGACCAAAGAGGTTCTCTCATATATTATTTTACACTTTTTCGGATCTGAGTGACAAATTTATGAAAAATTACTTTTGGAGTTCTCTTTTGTCCTCTTTTTTAGACTCTCTAAATCTGAAAAAGGATCGGGCTATCATTGTTGTTAAGCTCGTTAAAACATAAAATAGCAATGGGCTTGTCGATCATGGCAAGAATCGAGCTTCATTCATCGCTAGACTCGTTAAATTATTAAATAGAAATACTTTATTCACCCGAAGGGTTGAATTATAGATCAAGAAAATGTTATCCTCCTCAAGCTTGTTAAAAAATAAAGAGGTAATGGTCGACAAATGACCAGGGAAAATTTGGGAAAAGTAAGAAAAGTTTCTTTTTGGTAGCAAGTCGCTCTTGAACATGACACTTCTTTCACTCCATGTCCGTGACTGTTTGGGTTGGGTAATCATCTTGACGGTTCATTCACACCTATGGTTCATCATACCTTCACTTCGGTTTTGGGTCAATGTTGCCAACTCATCACAATGTCGTCGATATGTTCAAGAGAAGTCATCTGGTGATTTTATACTCATCCTTCTGAAATACTCGTAAACCTTCATTTTCATGACTATCATCCCCAAAAATTGTTATATCAAGTCATACCCTTGTCTCCGAGATCAGAAACTCTTGTTTTGCAATAAGGTGATTTCCTGTCGAAAACAAATCAATATCCAGGAATTTCACTTAGAAACATCAGATTCTAGTACCATGAGGCTTGTTACAGCATCGACAAGATCCTCGCTTCCGGAATTTTGACCGAAAGATTTTTTTTGCCGTTTGACATCAAATCATCTATTCACACCTTAAGAAATGTACTGCAGTACCTTGAGGGCCATTGACATTAATGGTGGTTCTCCCACATTTTTTAAAAACTCACATCATTGGCTGGTAATCAAATGATGTCTTTCCATGTTCGACTACAAATAATATATTTTCATGGCTAGACTTGTACCCGAATGATCGAGTGAACAAGATAAGAAGACCCTGGATCTAGTTTCATCCATCTGGGCTGCGATTTCAGGACTTTTTTACACATCATCTGTATGGTGACTTTACATACAGATTGTCATCCAAACATGGGCCTATATCTGTAGGCATTTCTGCATCTGGGCAACATTCCAATGAAGACGACTTTCTGAATTATGTACATGTTATTAGATTGTTTTATGTGCTGAACATGGGAATGCCTACCCTCACCAATTATGATCAAAGAGGATATATCATGATGTAATGTATTGTAAGATTGATGAAGGTGATCACTCTGCTTCGTTTCTAGGCTCATCATGGTGTAAAGCACTCAATCAAATGCTCTTATTATTTTGATCTCATGCTTTAGGGGGAAATTGTTATAGGTCAATTTGGGCACCATTCCCAATGACCTGATTAACTGGACATCATCTCTATGAAAAATGATCAAGGGTCTATCATTCCCTATCATTTCAGTTGCTACATGCCCTAAGACAAGAAACAAGACAAATCAAGCAAGACTTCAAGCAAAGGTTTCCAAGGTTTGAAGCTTATTATATAGCATATGAGAGCTCACCAACGCAGGCTCTAAGGGGCCTAATTTTTTTGCATATGCAGGTAGCCTCATGCAAGGCTACTCTACAAAGAACTTCCCCACATTCACAAGTGCGTTGGTCACATTGGGAGCGGAATTATCATTGTTCCAGAATATCCACTTGGCCAGTGCCTTCTAGAAGAGTTCACATGTGTCAAGCTTTGGATCCAAGTGTCCATTTGACATCTACATGGCTGGAAACATGTCTTGCCTATTATTGGAAAGTCATTGATTGCAAAAAAACATACAGTTCATCTATAAATTGAGCACAGATCTAAGTGCTTGAGAAGGAAGAATTTGAGTAGAGAAATGCTGAAGAATTTTCAATTGAGATCTAGATTTATGTAGCTGCTGCTGGAGAGATTTATACTATGATGAGGCTTGGGAACATTGCTGGAAGGTCACTTCAAATCAATCACTAGGTTGTAACCTCTCCTTCTATCATCAATAAAGATTACTGCTTATTTTTCCCTATATGCATTTGTATTGGCTTTGATTTTCCATATTGCAAGATCTTGGTTGATGTATATGCTTTATGCTTTACTAATTTAGATAAATAGCTTGAATAGATATCTATATTATTGCATCTTCTTTTGTTTCAGTGTTCTTTCTTGCAAGAAGCATTCAACACAAAACAGCTTGAATTTGAAGATGCAACAAAAGCGATAGAAGGAGCCATTTGGAAGCGACTAATCAAGTAAGCCCCCAATCCTCTATGTGTATCTATTCTTAGTTAGGAAAAATAGTCGTATAGCCTTTCACCTGTTGTTCTAGACTAGCACCTGTCTAGGGAAGCTTGATTTATCTGTAATTCACAATTCTGGCCCAACAGGTGTGCCATTGCATAATATCGAGTGTTAGGGAGTGCCATGGAAACACAAGGGAGAAATAGTTTCAAATGCATGGAAATGAATGAATAAGAGTGTGTGACAGGGAGTGTCAGTGAGTTCTACGTGTGTTAAGGAGGGAGTGACAACATATGTTAGGTAGTTCCAAGGAATGCTCGACTGCCATGGTGACATGCCAAGATGTGCTAGGTGCCAGGGTGTGTCAATGTGTGCTAGGGCGTGTTAGGGAGTGCCATGGAAACACAAGGGGGAACTAGTTACAAATGCATGGAAATGATCAAGGTCGAATAAGAGTGAGTGATAGGTAGTGTCAGTGAGTTTGAGGTGTGTTAAGGAGAAAGTGACAAGGTTATATACTAGGAAGTGCCAAGGCATGTTAGAGTGCCACGACATGTCAGAGAGTGGTATGGTGTGCTAGGGAGTGCCAAAGCATGCCAAGGAATGTAGGGGGTGCTAACACATGCCACATAGTGCCAAGGGATTATTATATATTCCAAGTGTTATGGCGTGTCAAGATGTAAACAATGTTGCTTAGTTGTTTTATGGCCACGGTTGGACATGAGCCTTGACTTGGTAACTTGTTAAGTGGGTTGAGTTGAAATTGTACATGAGTAGCCTAAGATGAGTTACAGTCAATTCTTAGGTGAAAAAGGCATAGTATAGTTGTTGTAATCAAACCTTGGTCAAGTTGTTGTAGTCGAGATAAGACTTGGTTGGGTTCCCAAGTCCCAAAAAAATAAAGGGTAGTTGTGAGGGCGTGATAAATAAGGAGTTCGAGGGCATGCCAAGGAATGAAAAGGCGCACTAACACATGTTAAAAATTTTCAATGCATGCTAAAGAGTGTTAGGGAGTTCCAGGGAATCACAAGGGAGAACTAGGTGAAAATGCATGGAAATGAACAACTAAGAGTGTGTGCCAAGGAGTGTCAACGAATTCCAGGTGTCTCAAGGACAAAGTGTGTTAGGAGAAGATCATAATAGGAAGAAGCCTATGTTTACAATAAGGGGCTGGTCAAAGTAGTTTCAGATAAAGGGAGACTTTGGGTTGGGCACAAAAATGTTTTTCCAATGACTTGGTTGGGTTCCCAAGTCACAAAAAAAGTAAGGCTATCTATGAGGGCATGAAAACTAGCAAGTGCTAAGGTGTTCTAGAGAATGCTAGGAAGTAATAACACATGTTAGACAATTACAAGGCGTGTTAGGCATTCCAAGACAAGCTAACTGTTAAGGCATGCTACAATGTGCCAAGCGCTAAGGTATGGTGCAAACGCATGCTAGGGAGTGTTAGGTCCAAGTGCTAGGGAAACGCAAGGGAGCACTAGCTTCAAATGCATGGAAATGAAGTGTCGACGAGTTATTGGTGTGCTAAGGAGGGAGTGACAAGGTATGTTATGTAGTTCCAAGGCATGCTAAAGTCTTAGGGAAGCATACCAAGATGTGTCAAATGCGAGGGTGTGCTAAGGATTTTTAGGGAGTGTTGGGGAAACACAAGGGAGCACTAGGTTAAAATGAATGGAAATGAATGAATAAGAGTGTGTGACAGGGAATGTCAATAAGTTCCAGATGTGTTAAGGAGAGAGTGGAAAGGTGTGCTAGGTAGCTCTAATTCATTCTAAAGTGCCAAGGTGGCATGCAACCAAGATTGTTCAAGTGCTAGGGTGTGCCAACATGTCTAGTAAGTGTTAGGAAGTGTCAGGGAAACACAAGGGAGCACTAGGTAAAATTAATGCATGGAAATGAACAAATAATAGTTTTTGACAAGAAGTGTCAGTGACTTCCAGGTGTGTTAAGGAGGAAGTGATAAGGCATGCTATAGGTCAAGGAAATATGCAAATATGTGCCAGGTTCTAAGGTGTGCCAATGCATGTCCGGGAGTGTTATGGAGTGCCAAGGAAAGTCAAGGGAACACTAGTTTCAAATGCATTGAAATGAATAAGAGATTGTGACAGGAAGTGTTAGTGCAGAGTTCTAGGTGTGCTAAGGAGGGAATGAAAAGGTTGCTAGGTAGTTCCAAGGAATGCTAGTGTCAGGGAAACATGCCAAGATGTGTCAGGTGTTAGGGTGTGCTAATGTGTGCCAAGGAGTGTTAGGGAGTTTGAAAGAAACACAAGGGAGAACTAGTTCAAAATGCATGGAAATGCATGTATAAGAGTGTGTGATAGGGAGTGTCAGTGAGTTCCAAGTCTTCTAAGGAGGGAGTGACAAGGTTATATGTTAGGTAGTGCCAAGGCATGCTAGAGTGTTAGGGAATGTCGGGGAGTGCTTAGTTGTTTTATGGGCACGGTTGGATGTGAGCCTTGACTTAGTAACTTGTTAAGTGGGATGAGTTGAGATTGGAAATGAGTAGCCTAAGATGAGTTATAGGAAGTTCTTAGGTGAACAAGGCATAGTATAGTTGTAGTAATTGTAACTTGGTAAAACTATTATATTCAAGGAAGGACTTGGTTGGGTTCCCAAGTCTAAAAAAAGGTAAGAGTAGTTGTGAGGGCATGATAGCTAAGTAATGCCAAGCTATTCCATGAAATGAAAAGGTGTGCTAACACATGGCAGAAAATGTCAATGCATGATGAGTGTTAGGGAGTTCCAGGGGAACATAATGGAGAATTAGGTCAAAATTCTTGGTAATGAACGAATAAGAGTGTGTGCCAAAGAAAGTCAGTGAATTCTAGGTGTCCCAAGGATGAAGTGTTTTAGGAGAAGTTAAAAATAAGACTTGCAAGAGGGAAGCCTATAATTGTGATAAGGTGTGGAAAAATTAATTTCACATAAAGGGAGACTTTGGGTTGGGCACAACATTGTTTTTCTAATGACTTGGTTGGGTTCCCAAGTTGCAAAAAAAGTAAGCCTATCTATGAGGGTATGAAAATTAGGGAGTGTCAAGGTGTTCAATGGAATGTAAGGTTCCCAAGTAAGGCTAGTTGTGATGGCATGAGTGCCAAGGCATGCTTAGAAATGATAATATGTGACAGATAGTGTGAAGGCATGTAAAACATGCTAAGATGTTCCAAGTGTTAAGGCATGCCAAGATGTGCAAGGGTGTGACAATGCATGTCAGGGACGATCAAGGAAACAAAACATAGAAACAAGTTAAACTACAAGGAGATGAACACATAATAGGGTTAATAATTCATCAATTTACCTTTTCTGTGATGGGAATTCTAGGCACACCAACACTAGGTGTGAATAGGTGCCAAGTGCCAAGTGTTAGTGCATTCTAGGTGCCAGATCTTCCTCTATTGCTTTTCATCTACTTTCCAATAATTGATTTCAAATGATATTTTGTGACTGGGAGTTTCAATGAGCTCTAGTTGTGCTAAGGAGAGAGTGAAAAAGTATGTTAGTTAGTTCCAAGGAATGCTAGAGTGATAAAGCAGCATGCCAAGATGTGCCAGGTACTAGGGTCTGCCAATGTGTGCTAGGGAGTGTTAGAGAGTGTCAGGTAAACACAAGGAAGTACTAGATCAAAATGCATGGAAATGAACGAATAAGAGTGTGTAATAGGGAGTGTCAATGAGTTCTAGGTGTGTTAAGGAGGGAGTGACAAGGTTATATGCTAGGCAATGCCAAGGTATGTTAAACTACCAAGGCATGTCAGGAAGTGCTAGGGTGTGTTAGGGAGAGTAAAAGCATGTCAAGGAATGTAGGGGAAGCTAACATATGCCATATAATTTCAAGGCATTAAAGAAATGTCACGTGTTATGGCATGTCAAGATGTAAATTGTGTTTCTTATTTTTTTTACGACCACAGTTGGATGTGATGAGCCTTGTCTTGGTAACTTTCTAAGTGGGATTAGTTGAGATTGGACATGAGTAGTCTAAGGTGAGTTACATGTAGTTCTTAGGTGAAAAAGCTAGCATATGTTGAATTTCCATGACACATGAGAATCTAGGTTTGGTCTTAGAATATTTGATGCAAACACACTAATCAAGTGCCACAACACATCTACTTTTCACAAAAAAATATACACACATCAGGGAATCAACTAGTGCACATGAAAATGTTTAACTTTTTCAAACTGTTCTTTGTTAAATTACACACTATAATAGAATAGGATAGAGCTCTCGTACCAGGGATCATGGCCCTTTACAATCACACTGAAATAGGGAATACAACTAAGGCTTGGTGTTAGTCCTTTGACAACCAATCTACCTTGAACAAGACAACACTTGACTGGATTTTTGATGGTGGCCACACATAGCCCTTTCAATCCACATGTCTTGAACACATCTAGAAGGTCCTCTTGCCTCCCATTATGAAACTCCTCAATATGCCTCTATCAATGAAATCAACTCCTTTATGTTACTGAAATCATCTCAAAAAACTTTTCCCTCTATCTACCTCTTTTTTCCATTAAGCTCTACAACACTTAGGTTTTTTGATCAGTTGTTCACAACTCTATTCTGAAAAGCTCTTTGGTCTGCCTATTTTTTCCATACTGTTGCTCCAAGATGACAATTCTAGGGATATGGGGGTTTCTCTTCTTCTCAATGGTGAAATCTTCTACAATACATTGAACTAGGGTTGTTTGACTAGCCCACTTAACTACTACTTTATTCCTTCAAAGCCTGCACGTCCTTAGGACCAATACACCTACCCTTCTACCAGTCTTGTTTTCCTTCACAAGTACATGACTTAGAGCTCTTATTTGACAGTCAAATAATAACCCTCCAATTTTACTTGGATAGCCATCAATTTTTCCAACCAGAGTCAATTATTTTACCGATCTAGTGCCCACAATAGTACTTCCCCCATCTAGGGCTCTTCAAATATGCCACCTAATAGTGATTTGAGTCCTCTCAAAATCACTATTCTTGTGTACCAATTTCTTTTTGTCCAATCTATGAAAAATATGAACTACTCACCTTATCATCCTTCTAACAATTTGTAGATGACTAAACTGGGGTCACAAATCATCCATTAATAATCCATTGATTAATTGTTTATAGGATTCTTCAGATCTCTGTCCAAAACTCTATGTACATTTCACCAAAATCAACTCCTCTTCATGTCAAGTCATTCCTCATATGGAAAATTTCTTTTGCTCCATCTTCTACTTAGGTTCCACCTTCCTTTGGATTTTCTATCTCCGCACATACTTCTAAAAACTATCTTCCAAATTTTTGGTATATATTGCAGGGATAAACCTCTCTCTAAGGGTCACAACCCCTCTTATTCTATGTCGATTTGTCACAGTCTTAATGACACCCCTTATGGATTGAACATGATAGAAAACCTACCTAAATAGGGAATTATACTTCTATTCTAATTACTTTAGAACAACCCTATCCACTCATAGAAAAAATGAAAACTCTTTCCTCCATAAGAGACTCGACCTAGCTCATATGGATCCATATATTTTGTGCATTTCTTTGACCAAATCTTCACCTGAACTTTAGATCTCTACGACCCTCAAACTATAGTTACCTCAGTCAATATTACACTTGCTACTAATTCTGTTCTGGCCCTAAATTCTAGTGCAGATCCTCCTCCATTTGTGTTGGGATTTATCACAAATTTTCAACCTACTAACCACCACAAGGTAGGGTCTCAACCCTCTCTACTATTTCAAAATTTGATGCGGCCTTCACACAAAAACACCACTGAAATCACATGCCCAAATTCTCATGAGACGACTCTCTTGATCTTGATCTGTCATAAGAGAACCAACAATATGGCATCCTACTTCCCATCTCAAACTCATTAAGGTATGTGACATTATTGTGAACCCTCACATGATGATCGTACTCTTGGTGGATGATCATGGCCTCCCTTTAGCAATGCTTAGTCAACCCTCTAACTTGACCTACTTTGGGAATACATCTCTCCTGGCCTCCTTGATAAAATAAGTTCCTTCTCACTTGATGTTCTTGCCTTCATACTAAGGCCTTCTTAAATATCTTTTCCTAGCTACGCCTCTTAAGAACGCTCTAAAACTTACGAAATTTATCCACTTAGACCTTAGACATATTATTTTTTCTTTTTAATTTTGTTTTATATTTTAAATCCCATCTCATGTCCAAATCACCTTCACTTGGGTTATTTTCCCACAAATCCTTTTGTGTCCAAACTCACACAAACCCATCTCACTAGGCTTTTGGAGTACCTCCCAAGCTACACAATTCAACAACATAGTCTAGTTGTAGTAATCATAACTTGGTCAAGCTCCTATAATCAAGTGAGGACTTGGTTGGGTTCTCAAGTTGAAAATTAAATAAGGGTAGTTGTGAGGGCATGATAACCAAGGAGGGTTAGGGCATGGCAAGGAATTAAAAGGCATGCAAAAACATGTTGGACAATGTCAATGCATGTTGAGGTGTTAAGGAGTGTCGAGGCATTACAAGGGAGAACTAGGTCAGAATGCATGGAAATGAAAATAAGAGTGTGTGCCAGGGAGTGTCAGTGAATTCAAGTGTGCCAAGGATAAATTATGTTAGAAGAAGTTCGTAATAGGATTTACAAGAGGCAAGCCTATGATTGTGATAAGGGGCTTGACAAATCAGTTTTAGACAAAGGGAGACTTTTTGTTGGGAACAATACTGTTTTGACTTTATATATTATTTTTATATTGTATAAATTATACAATATGCATGTATATCTTGGATTCACATGATCTAACAATGTGTTAAAGTTAAATACTGAATCACTTCTACAAATATTTTCGGAATTAAAAACAGAATCGCCAATCACATGAACATGAAGAAAGATCAATCACACACAACATAGATAATTTCCTATGGAAAGCTTACAGCTAAAAACCCCACTATATTCTATTATATATTATATCATGGATCTTGAAAAAATTACATACAAAACTCTTCTCACAAGAGCCCTCAGTACATCAGCTAATTGTATCACACTGTCATACAAAAATTGGCAAATCCCTTAGCCAATTTACTGTCTCCAGACAACCTACCTTCACTGCATAATCCCTGTTGAATGCAATCCCTAAATTGATGCAAACATTCCTACCTTGACTGCACAAGTATCATGGGCACATCCAATGTGTGTTTACTTGCATGTGTGCAAGTAGATAATGTCACAACTGATAGTCAACTTCCCTTTCACCTAGAACTCAACTGGGTATCCACTGGATCTGACATGCATGAAACTAATATTAGTAAATCCTCAGTTGCATGTGAGACCACTGCATGTGAATTAATTAATATTTAATTCTAATGGAGGAGCATTCGGATTTAGCCAACAATGTGATTGTGTGTTCACATGTTGTGGCTAACAAGAGGTAGAAAAAGATTGATTATTAATATTTTATTTAGCTTTAATTGTGAGAAGTTAGTTTGTTTTGATTTCCTAACTTAAAAAGGAATAAAACTAACAAATTGGTTCTCCCTGCGAGGAGATCAAGTCAAGTGGATTAGACCATTAAGATAGGATAGAATCAGTTTTTTATAGTGGTTCAAATGTGAGCTAATAAAAGACAAAGAAAACTAATTTCAGGTATATATAAGCATGAGTAGGTAAGTGTGAGGGAGGATAGGTGTGAGATAGTTGTGAGAGAGGCATGACAGAGGAGTGGATAGAGAGGAGAAGAAGTGTAAAAATCCAGCGATCCAAGGCTCAACTCTATGTATTTTTCACTACTGTTAATTCCAAGTGTATGTGTATTTTAATTCTTCTGCTCGTGTTAAACTGTCGCTTCTTTTTATTTCTCTATTGGAGTATATGTATTGCATCATGCACAACAAGGGTTGCTAGTAACATGTTTGTGTGAAATTACTGATTCAAGTCAAACTTGCAGAGTTGCGATACAAACGTCCACAACAATTTTGGCGTTGATCATACATCGCATCCGAAAGGGCCGACTGAACGTGCGAACAACAAAGACACATTGGAACCGTTAGATCTAGCATAGATCAACAGTGGATATTAAATCACAACCCAGTGAAATATCATACATCAGTGATTTTTGTGTTTATTGTTAAGACATCGCACGGTAAGTAACTTAGGTTGCGATGTGATAAATATGGGAGGTAATTTATTTAAGTTGTGATGTGAAGCATATTGCATATCACATAAGATAAGGAGAACCCATTATGGTAAATGTTAAAAGCTGAAATGTTTGATAAGGTTTTCGTTGCGGGTTGTGAAATCATGAAATCACGAATATTGCGAAATTCGTAAAGTTGTGAAGTTGCAGGGAGGTAAGTTAGTTAAGTTGTGAAGGGCAATCCATCGTGATTGGTCACTGATTGTGTGGGCCCATACACCACGCAGGTTTTGTACATATTTTGGAAATTTTCAACCTTGCTACATCATTTGGTATCAGAGCAGAAATTGAGTTCTGTTTTCAAGGATTTTAGAAAATATGCCACCCAGGAGAGGAGCTGGCATAGGTCGAGGAAGAACTGTAGCCAATGCAATTTTGATAGAAGATATTTCACACCTTCGTATAAGGATGGAGACAATGGAGACTGCTAAGATGAGAGCACCTGATGAAGGAAATGTTAGTGGTGAAGAGGAAGCTTATGAGGAAGAAAGTGAGGCAGCTAAATTTTTAAAGATATTAGAAAATGTTAGTGGAAAACCAAGAATGGAGATTCCTTCATATGAGGGGAACCTTAATGTGGACGAGCTAATGGATTGGATCAGTTTAGTGGATAATTTTTTCGACTTAGAAGAGGTCAAAGATAAGAATAAGGTAAATTTTGCAGCTACCAAGTTGAAGGGCCATGCCTCTATTTGGTGGGATGAACTACAAACATCCAGGGAGAGAAAAGGAAAGCCTAAGATCAAGAAATGGGATAAAATGGTAAGTAAATTGAAGAATAATTTTATGCCAAAATACTATCAGTTGAATCTTTTCAACTACTTGCAGAATTTGAAACAGAAAGGAATTACTATCAAGGAGTATACAGAGGAGTTTTACAAGCTGAGCATTAGAGCAGGACATGATAAATATGATATTGAGAAAGTAGCCAGATACATCAATGGTCTAAGATATGACATACAGGATGAAATCAATTTGTTAAGTCTGAAGACAATTGAGGATGCCTACCATGCAGCTTTGAAGGTAGAGGAGAAAATGTTGAGGAAATAAAGTCTAAAGAATAGAGGTAAAAGTGCAGCAAGAGGAAGAGGAAATTTCAGCTCAAGATTTCAACACTCTCAGAATGAAGCAGGAGGTTCAAGTAGTAGACCGACACAGAGAGGAGAACTTGGTAGAGGGATATTTTCACCCAGAGGTAGAGGTCAAGGAAGAGAAATTTGGTGTTACACATGTGGAGATTGGGGACACAGATCATGGGAATGTCCTCATAACAAACTAGCAAATCAACAGAATGTGAATGTAGTTGAGGCAAAGGAAGAAAATACTCAAGTCACATGAAAATAAGAGCCACCTGAGGCAGGAGAGTATTTATTGCTAAAAAGAGTATTGCTTAAGGCAGAGAAGGAAGCAAATGAGCCAGTGCAAAGGAAGAGCTTATTCAGGACTACGTGCAAATCAAAAGAAAAATCTTTCAAAGTTTTTATTGACAGTGGAAGCACTGATAATCTTGTTTCCACAGAGATGGTTGAAAAATTGGGATTGATTAATATGGTACACCCTTATCCCTACAGAGTGTCGTGGCTACATAAGGGACATCAGATTTTAGTGACATAACAGTGAAAGGTAGAGATACAGATCAATACATATAAGGATGTCATATTGTGTGATGTGATGCCATTGGATGTGTTCCATATACTACTGGGAAGGCCTTGGAAATTTGACAGAAAAGAAATTCATGATGGAAAAAGGAATACCTATACCATAGAAAAGGATGGAAAGAAGCACACATTGCTGCCTTTGAAGGATGAAGCAGACAAAGGAGTAGTTGGGAATACTGTTATGCTGGTTAGTGGAAAGGAATTGCTGCAAGAAGTGAAGAAGGAGAAAGAAATACATTTTGCTGTTGTGAGTAAACCCAAGGTAATTTTGACTTCTACTAATTTAGACAATCTTCCTGTGGAAATTAAAAATATGTTAGATGATTATGCTGATATAATTGTTAATAAATTACCAAGTGAATTACCACCAATAAGAAGTATTATTCATCACATATATTTAATACCTAGTGTAAGTTTACCAAACAAAGCAGCAAATAGAATGACCCCTCGGGAGAATGAGGAAGTCGGAAGATAGGTAGAGGAGTTGTTAGATAAAGGACTGATCAAAGAAAGGCTTGGCCTGTGTGCAGTACCAGTCGTGCTTAGTCCAAAGAAAGGAGGTGAGTGGCATATGTGTACTAATTCCAGAGCCATAAACAAGATCACTATCAGGTATAGATTTCCATTGTCGCACATAGATGATTTGATGGATTGTTTCAGTGGGTCAAATTATTTTACTAAAATAGATCTGAAGAGTGGATACCATCAAATAAGGATTAGAGGGGGAGATGAATGGAGGACTACATTTAAGACCAATAATGGGTTGTATGAGTGGCTAATGATGCCTTTTGGGCTCACTAATGCACCAAGCACATTTATGAGACTAATGAACAAGGTCTTGAAAGAGTATATAGGAAAATTTGGGATAGTCTATCTTGATGAAATTCTAATTTTCAATCAGAGTAAGGAAGAGCATTTCGAGCATGTCAAGCTGGTGTTAAATACTTTGCAAAAGGAGAAGTTGCTTATAAATTTGAAGAAGTGTAGTTTTATGAAGAAGGGGCTCATTTACTTGGGATTTATAGTCTCATAAGAAGCCTTGAAGATGGACCCATAAAAGATCTAGGTAATACTGGATTGGCCAACTCCAAGAAGTGTATTTGAGGTAAGTAGTTTTCATGGTCTTGCAAGTTTTTACAGAACATTTATAAGAGGTTTTAGTAAGATATTTGCACCAATAATTGAAAAAATAAAGGAGAGCAACCATCCATTTAAGTGGACAGAAGCAACAAATCAAACTTCAAGTTGTTAAAAAAGAATATCACTGAAAGACATGTTTTGGCCTTGCCAAATTTTGATAAAATATTCCAAGTTGAGACTGATGCTAGTGGGTTAGAAATTGGAGCTATCTCGAGTCAAGGGCAGAGACCGATAGCTTATTTTAGTGAAATGTTAAATGAGGCCAAGAAGAAGTATTCATCCTATGATAAGGATTTCTATGCTATTGTGCAAGATTTGAAGAAATGGAGGCATTATTTTTTTCCCAAAGAATTTGTGTTGTATTATGATAACCATGCACTGCAGTTCATAAATAATCAGCCGAAGTTGAACCAAAAGCACGCTAAGTGGGTGGATTTTTTGCATATTTTTACCTTTGTAATCAAACACACAAGTGGTAGGTCAAAAAAAGTTGTTGACGCTTTGAGTAGATTAAATTTGATTCTGCAGGAGTTGAAGACTGGAATTTTGGGGTTTGAAGAGATGATTGATATGTATGAGGAAGACACATATTTCAAAGAAATATATGCAGTTGTTAAAAATCTTGTGATTCATAATGGAAGCCAGTGGTTGGACTACTTGATTCAAGGAGGATTGTTGTTTAAGAACAATAAATTGTGTACTCCTAAGTGCTCCAAGAGATAAAATCCGATTAAAAAAAAACACAGTGGAGGAATATCCAGACACTTTGGACAGAATAAAAAAAAATTCTCAAGTAATTGCTTTTTATTATTGGCCAAAAATGCAAGCTGATACCAAAAATTTTGTTGAGAAGTGCAAGATTTGTCAACATGCCAAAGGAAGAATACAAAGCACTAGGTTATATCAGCCATTGCCAATACGCAATAGACCTTGGGATGCTATTAGCATGGATTTTGTTTTAGGTTTTCCAAGGAATAAAAGAGGACATGATTCTATCTATGATGTCGTAGATAGGTTTTATAAAATGGCTCATTTTATTGCTTGTTAGAAAACTAGTGATGCAACTCACATTGCTAATTTGTTTTTCTCTGAAGTTATAATACTACATGGATTGTCTGTGAGTATTGTTTCATACAGGGATACAAAGTTCGTAGGACACTTCTAGAAGACTCTATGGAGGAAGCTAGGTACAAGCCTCAGTTTTAGTTTAGCCTATCATCCTCAGATAGATAGACAAACAGAAATAGTGAATAGGAGTTTGGGAAACATATTAAGGAGTTTGGTTTACAAAAATCCAAAGCAATGGGACTTAGCACTTTCTCAAGATGAGTTTTCCTATAATGATACTCCTAACTAGAGTACCGTGATGATTCCATTTCAAATTGTTTTTGGAATGCATCCAAGAGGTGTGTATGAAATTAGATATTTGAGAAAATAAGAGACAAGGAGTGCAAAGGCTGAATAATTTGCAAAACAAATACATAAGTTCCAGGAAGATGTCAACTAGAGATTACATAAAAAGACCCAAAAGTATAAACAAAGGGATGATATGAAGAGGACTGAAAGGAAGTTTCAAGTAGATCTTTTATTCATGGTTTATATGAGGAAGGAAACATTTCCAGTCGGGACCTATATCAAACTAAAAATGAAAAAGATAGGGTCGTGTAAAATTTTGAGGAAGTTTTACTCAAATGCATATGAGATTGAGTTACCAGCAAGAGTTGGGATATCACCCATCTTTAATGTTTCAGATTTGTACCCATACAAAGGAAAAGAGGAAGAACTACAAGAAGAACCTACAGAAGAGGAGGACCAGAATTTTAATTGGAGGGAACAGATGCCGAAGACAACAAAGAAATAAGTGGAAGCCATTCTAGAGAAAATATCAACAAAGAAGACTAGAGGACAGACCTATTACCAGTGTCTAGTTAAATGGAGGGGACAACTAGTACAAGATGCCAAGTGGGTGACAACAGCAGAGTTACAGAAGTTTAATGTGGATCCTGAAAAATTGATGGATCAATATTTTCTTCCCTGGGATTCTGATCCAGGAGCATCTGGATTTAGCCAAAAATGTGATTGTGTTTTCACATGTTGTGGCTAACAAGAGGTGGAAAAAAATTGATTATTAATATTTTATTTAGCTTTAATTATGAGAAGTTAGTTTGTTTTGATTTCCTAACTTAAAAAGGAATAAAAAATAAAAAATTGGTTCTCCGTGCCAAGAGATCAAGTCAAGTAGATTAGACCATTAAGATAGGATAGAATCAGTTTGCTAGAGTGCTTCAGTTGTGAGCTAACAAAAGACAAAGAAAAACGCTTTCAGGTATATATAAGCTTGATTAGGTAAGTGTAAGGGAGGATAGGTGTGACAGAGGTGTGACAGAGGCGCAATAGAGGAGTTGACAAAGAGGAGAAGCAATGTAAAAATCCAAACATCAAAGTCTCGACTCTGTGTATTTTTCACTACTGTTAATTCCAAGTGTATGTGTATTTTAATTCTTATGTCTGTGTTACACTGTCATTTAATTTTATTTATCTGTTGGAGTATATGTATTGCGTCGTGCACAGTGGGGGTTCTCATTAATATGCTTGTTTGAAATTATAGATTAAAGTCAAACTTGCAGAGTTGAGATACAGACATCCACAATGATTTTGGGGTAAATTATAGATTCAATTCAAACTTGCAGAGTTGAGATACAAACATCCACAATGATTTTGGCGTTGATCATACATCACATCCGGAAAAGGCTGACTGAACGTGTGAACAAAAAAGACACAGCAGGACCATTAGATATGGCATAGATCAATGGTGGAGATTAAATCACAACCCAATGAAATATTTCACACCGGTGATTTTTGTGTTTATTTTTAGAACATCGCACTATAAGTAACTTAGGTTGCGATGCGATAAAGACAAGAGGTAAGTTATTTAAGTTTTGATGCAAATAATATCACATATTGCATAAGATAAGGAGAACCTATTATGGTCAATGTTAAAAGGTGCGACGTGCGATAAGGTTTTCGCTGCTGGTTGTGAAATCGCAAAGTCGTGAATATTGTGAAATTTTTTAAGTTGCAAAGTTGTGAGGGGGGGGGGGGTGGGGAGCGGGGTAAGTTAGTTAAGTTGCAAAGGGAAATCCGCCATGGTTGGTCACTGATTGTGTGGGCCCATAAACCAAGCAGGTTTCGTGTGTATTATAAAAATTTGCAGCCTTGATGCATCAAATTCACTTGATCTCTCACTACTTGTATCTTCAGTTACAACTAGCACAGATGAGTTTAACTCACTTAACTAAGTTAAACTATTTACAACTTGAAAAAAATCAGGCACCACTTCACTTCAAACTCTGTTAAAAGTAGAATTACTTTGCATCTCCCACCAACCAAACTCTAACTCGAAATTCACTTAACTAACAATTTTTCCACTTCAGTTAACTATTTTCAAGTCCACATTGAGAATAGATTATTGTTTAATGTCCATCTAAATTAAGGGATAATAAAAATAGACATGCACCTAAAAATATCCCTTGGGCCCCACCCTAGTGTATGTGCTTAATTTTACCTAGGATCATGGGTGCCAAAAAATTTCTTGTTGAATCTCAACACTCCCTCTCAACTAGAAAGGGATTATCCTTCACCCTGATCCTGTCTCTATGGTATTCGAATTTTCTCCTGGTGAGCGCCTTCGTCATAATATCTGCATCTTGATCTTCCGTGGGAATGTACTGAAGCAACATGATTGTCCTCTGCACACAATATCTGAGATGATGGTACCATATATCTATATGCTTGGACCTATCATGAAACATAGGATTAATCGAGAGTTTAATGCAACTCTGATTATCACAATGAATCATTTTTGGATCCATCTGAGAACCAAAAAAAACAACCAAGATATTTCTCATCCAGATAGCCTCACATGCAACTTGACTTGCTGCCATGTATTCTGCTTCCACTGAACTAAGTGCTATGGATATATGCTTCCTGATGTACCAAGAAATAACTGTATATCCAATGCTAAAGATCCCCCCCTAATGTGCTCTTTCTGTCCGATGGAATTCTAGCCCAATCTGCATCTGTGAAGCCATGCAACTTCACTCCATCTTTCTATCTGTACCATAAACCATACTCTGATGTGCCCCTCAGGTATCTCAGGACATGCTTCCCCGCTTCCAAAATAGCATGGTAGGCTTAACCATAGCTTGACTCAGCTAGTTAACTGCATAGCAAATGTCTAGTCTCATGTTCACTAGATACATTAGCGAACACACTAACTATCGATAGACAGTAGCATCCACTACCTCTCCAGAAGTAGCATCCTCTTTCCTCCAATTTCCTGGAAGAGGATTATCCATGGGTTTGCATCTCTCCATGTTAAACTTACCCAGTATATCCTTTGCATACTTTCCTTGATACACAAAAAGTTCACTATCATGCTGCTATATTTCCAATCCACGGAAATAATGAAGGAGGCCCATATCCTTCATTTCGAACTCCCTTGCAATATCCTCCTTGCATGAGTGTATCAACTACTCATCACTAGTAAAAATTAAATAATCAACATAAAGAACAATGATCAATAGCTTACCCTCAACCACAATCTAGTACAGGTTTGCATCTACTTCACTTTTGGTGAAGCCTACTCCAGTGAAATAGCTATCTATTTGAGTGTACCAAGAACGTGGTGCTTGCTTCAGCCTATACAATTCTCTTTTGAGCATGCACACATGCGAATCATTGTTGAACATCTTGAAACCTTCAGGCTGCTCTATGTACACATCTTCCTTGATGATCCCATTAAGAAACACATTTTTCACATCCACCTAATGAATGCGCCAGCCCATCTGCGCTGAGAGTGCAAGGATGGTCCTTATGGAAGAGTACCTTGCGACAAGTGCAAAGGTCTCATCATAATCTATCCCCTCAATCTGTGAGAAGCCCTGGGCCACAAATCTGGCCTTTCATTTCTCCACACTCCCTTTAGCAGCTTTCTTTACCTTGTAGATCTATCTTGAACCTACCATTGATTTATCAACCGGTCTTTGGAAAATTTCCCATGCACTTTTTTTGACAATGGAGTCATACTCCTCCACCATTTCATCAATCCAAGTAGGCCGCTGCACTGCTTACTGAAAGGAAGATGGTTCAATCACAATGCATTTTCTCATGAGAGCCATGTATCCAGTAAATCAGTCAGGAGACTGTCTCTGTCAGCGCTGTGAAGTAGGGGCTCCTACATTCTGTGCAGCATCAAGTCTCAGCCTATCAGCTTCCATGGTGTGCCTTCTGCCATTTATTATGGATAGATCTGCATGAGTGCCTTCCTCCACTCCATGAACCTCCTCATGTGGCTGAACCACATCTTGAGACTCATCTTTGGGAACCAACAGTTCCTCTTTTTCATGCAAGTCCAAATACCTCTCAAGGGATAACTGCATGGCTTTCCTCTCATCAAATTTTATATCCCATCACACAACAATCATTCTATTATTTGGAAAATACACACGATAATTATGGGGTGTTTCTGTGTACCCCACAAAAATCCCAACTTCAACAATCGGTTCTAGCTTCTTCTTGGCGTCCTTGGTCACATGCACATAAACAGATGAGCCAAAAATCTTAAAGTGTGAAACATCAAGTTTCTTACCAGTGAAAGCCTCTTCAACTGTACTCATGCCAAGTACTTTATGAGGACAACGGTTTTTCACATAAACCGCAGTATTGCATGCTACCGCCCACAAATGCATTGGTAGGACCTAATCATGCAATATCGCTCGTGTTGCACCCATGATTGTTCTGTTATTCCTCTTCGCGACCCCATTTTGATGTGGGTTAGGAGGCGCTATGAGTTCTCTTTGAATTCCTTCTTTGCTGCAGAAGTTCTTGAATTCCTTAGAGATGTATTCTCCACCATTATCGCTCCTAAGATCCTTCACTTGCTTCCCTGACTCTTTCTCCACCAATGCCTTAAACTCACAGAACTTAGAGAATGTTTGATATTTATTCTGCATGAATAATATCCAACATTTACGAGAAAATTCATTAAAAAATATTACATAATACTTATGTTTTGTTTTTGAAGCAACTGAGAATGGTCCACACATGTTTGTGTGCACTGTGAACTCTCTCAAGGATCCCCGAAGCTCAGTTCTCCTTCTCATCAAAGCTGGACTTTACTTACTTCCCTATGGTGCAACCCTTGCAATAATCTAATTGAGCAAGTGTTCCCATTGGAATTCTAGTAGATATTTGCTACATGACATTCAAGGCTCCATAATGAAGATGGTCCAATGGCCAGTGCCATAATTTTCCCTCACCCTGTCTCACCACTTTTTCTGTCTTTCCCATCATGGCAGCGTAGCCATCTACCTCCAGCTTGTAGAGATTCTTAACTTGAATCCCTATCCTCTTCACTTGAATTGTTGTTTTATGTCGCAGGATAGCTTTTCCATCACTAAAAACAACGTCATAGCCTCTGTCCTCCAACATTGCGACTAAGACCAAATTTTTCTTCAGACCTAGTACATGCATTACATATTTTAATTGAAATGCTTTACCTTACTCCCTCTAAAAGGTAATGGTACCAATCCCAGTAGTGTTGTACCATCCGTCGTCGCCCATCTCAATATGCATCTGGAGATATTTCTCCTCCAAGTCATTGAAAAGTTCCTTATCTCTCATCATGTGAAAGGAAGCACCACTATCCAAATAACACACCGATCCCAATGCACTTGAAACCATGCATGCAATTAAGGAGAATTAAAGCTCAAATTGTGAGGCAAGGGCCTCACCAGCTGCAGATCTAGCAACCTTCTTGTTCTTCTTCTTTTGTGGACAGTTAGTAGCAAAATGCCCATGTTCGTGACAGTGAAAACAATTCACCTTGGACATGTTCTACTTCTTGCCTTTAGACTCAGATTTAGAATGGAATTTGTTCCCCTTCCCCTTATTTTCCTTGGAATCCAAAGTACAATACTCTTCATCATCATTCTTTGATGAAGAGCCATCTCTGGTATTCTATCTGAACTCCTCCTACACCAAATCCTCCCATAGTCATTCCCAATCTAGAAATTTTTCCCATCCGTTAACAGATTCTTCATAACTGTGCCAACTCTTAGGAAGTCCTAGGAGAGCCAAACTCACCAAATCATCATTAGCGACTATTATTCCCATACTCCCTAGTTCATCCTGACATTGGAAAACTTTGTGAGATACTTTGGAATGGTGTCACCCTTTTCCATATTGATCTTCTTGAGCTTCTCTTTGAGTGCCAATTTCCTATGGTCGTTGCTGCTTTGGAATAGATCCGTAAAAACCTTCCACATAGCATATGGTGTGGATTTTCCATGGAGGCTTGAGATAATTTGGTCTTGTACTCCCTCCAATAGGATCCTCCTCACCTTTGCCACTTTCTTTTACCATGCATCAAGATTGACAGGATCTGCAGCATCTGGCTTAGGAACATCTTTTTCAATGAATTCCTTCAAGCCATTGTCTTCGAGTACTACCTCCATCCTATCCTTCCAAGAAACATAGTTCGAGTTTCCCTCGCGTGCATACTCTAAACTTAAGCCATTGAAAGCCATTTCCCTCTTGAATCTGTTGTGGCACCAAGAAAGTATTTCTGCAAATTCAAATTCTGTCTAGTCGCAAACTCAACTCCTGCTTCACTTCTACAACTTACTGTGCTCTGGCACCATGTAGAAATTATACAATATGCATGTATATATTGGATTCACCCGATATAACAATGTGATAAAGTTAAATATTAAATCTCTCAGTACATCAGCTAATTTTGTTACACTGTCATACAGAAATTGGAAAATCCCTAAGCAAATTTACTGTCTCCAGACATCCTGCCTTCACTGCACAATCCTTGTTCAATGTAATCCATGAATTGATGCAATCATTCCTGCCTTGACTTTGCAAGTATCATGGGCACATCCAATGTCTATTTACTTGCATGTGTGCAAGCGGATAATGTCACAACTAATAGTCAACTTCCCTTTCACCTAGAACTTAACTGGGTCTCCACTGGATCTGACATGCATGCAACTAATATTAGTAAATCCTCAGTTGCATGTGAGATCATTGCATGTGAATTAATTAATATTTAATTCACTTGATATCTCACTACTTGTATCTTCAGTTACAACTAGCACAACTGAGTTTAACTCACTTAACTGAGTTAAACTATTTACAACTTGCACAAACTCATGCACCACTGCACTTCAAACTCCGTTACAACTATAATCACTCTGTTACAACTAGAATTACTATGCATGTCCCACCAACCAAACTATAACTCGAAATTAACTTAGCTAACAGATTTTCCACTTCATTTAACTATTTTCAAGTCCACATTGAGAATAGATTACAGTTTAATGTCCATCTAAATTAAGGGATAATAAAAATAGACATGCACCTAAAAATAGCCTGTGGGCCCCACCCTAGTCTAGGTGCTTAATTTTCACTAGGATCATGGGTGCCAAAAAATTTCTTGTTGAATCTCAACATATATGACATGTGGCACACTTTTCCCAAATTCTCATGTTTTAAACTATTTTAGACAATTTCATATTGTACATTATTGTGTATAAGTTTTGATGCACTCGGCTTGTGCTGACTTATATCTTGTGTTTCTTGTGTATCTTGTGGTTCTTTCAAACTCTCAGTTAGTGCTCTATTGTTTATATAAACTAGAAATACATGTGAAATATTGATTATGTAAGCTATGTTGCTTAGTTGTTTTATGGCCATGGCTAGATGTGATCCTTGTCTTGGTAAGTTCTTAAGTGGGAATAGTTCAGCTTAGACATGAGTGGCCTAAGATTTGGTATAGGCAGTTATTAGGTGAACAAGGCACAATATACTTGTAGTAGGTGCAATTAATCTAGTTGTTACAGATGAAGCAAACCAATGTCACATGAACTGCAGTAGCTAAGGACTTTATTGGGTTCTGAAGTCGAGAAAAAATGTCAGGCTAGTTGTGAGGGCATGAGTGCCAAGTCATGCTAGGGAATGATAACATGTTCCAGATAGTTCGAAGGCATGTAAATTTTTTTAATATGTGTCAAGTGCTAAAGCATACCAAGATGTGCAAGGGTGTGACAATACGTGCCAGGTACTATCAAGGAAACAAAAAGGAGAAACAAGTCAAACTACAAGGAAATGAACACATCATAGGGTTAATAAGTCATAAATATACATTTTCTAGGAGGGGCATGCTATGTACACCAATACTAGGTGGAAATAAGTGTTAAGTGCCAAGTTTTGGTGCATTATAAGTGCCAAATCATCCTCTGTTACTTCTCTTCTACTTTCCAATAATTGATCTCAAATAACTTTAATATTAAACCATGCCAAAGCATACTGAGGCATCATACAGAATGTTGGACATGCTAATGATCATGGCCTCTTTAGGACTACATCTCTCTTCACCCCCTTTATCAAATGAGATCCTTCTCACTTGATGTTATTTCCTTCATCCTAATGCTTCCTCAAATAGTTTTTCCTAGACCTCTTAGGAACCCTCTATTACTTATGGGTTTTATCCACTTAGACCTTAGGAAATATTAGTTTTCGTTTTTATTTTTCTTTTCGATTTTAAACCCCATCTTGGGTCCAAAATACCTTTTCTTGGCTTCTTTTCCCACAAATCCTTTTGCGACCAAACTCACACAAACCCATCTCACTAGGCTTGTGGAGTACCTCCCAAGCTACACAATTCAACAACATAGTCTAGTTGTAGTAACCGTAACTTGCTCAAGCTCTTGTGGTCAAGCGAGGGCTTAGTTGGGTTCCCAAGTTGCAAATTAAGTAAGGGTAGTTGTGAGGGCATGATAGCTAGGGAGGGTCAGGGGATGCAAAGGAATGAAAATTCATTCTAACACATGTTAGACAATGTCAATGCATGTTGAACTAGAGTTTTAGGGAGTGTCGGGGCATATCAAGGGATAACTAGGTCAAAATGCATGGAAAGGAACGAATAAGAGTGTGTGTCAGGGAGTGTCAATGAATTCAATTGAGCTAATGAGAAAGAGTGTTAGGAGAAGTTAAGAATAGGATTTACAAGAGGCAAGCCTATGGTTGTTATATGGGGCTTGACATAGCCGTTCTAGCAAAAGGGAGATCACTTTGTGCTAAACACAACATTTTTTTCCTTTAGCTATTTTTTTAAATGAGATGTGGCAAATTTTGGCTACATGCTCATGTTTTAAACTATTCTAGATAATTTCATATTGTACATTGTTTGGTATAAGTTTTGGGGCACCCAACTTGTGTAAACTTATATATTGTGTGCCTTGTGCATCTTATGGTTCTTGCAAACTCTCAGTTAATGTTCTACTCTTTATATGAACTGAACATACATGAGAAGTATTTCCTATGTAAGCTATGTTTCTTAGTTGTTTTATGGCCATGGCTAGATCATGCGATCCTTGTCTTGGTAACTAGTTAAGTGGGACAAGTTGAGCTTGGAAATGAGTGGCATAAGATGAGTTATAGGCAGTTATTAGGTGAACAAGGTAAAATATGCTTGTAGTAGGTGCAATTGGTCAAGTTGTTACGGTTGAAGCAGGCCAATATTATCACCTCAACTGCAATAGCTAGGGACTTGATTGGGTTCCCAAGCCATGAAAAAATGTAAAGGCTGGTTGTGAGGACATGAGTGCCAAGGCAAGCCAAGGAATGCTAATATGTGCCAGATAGTGCGAAGGCATGTCAAACATGCTAAGATGTGCCAAGTAATAAGGCATGCCAAGATGTGCAAGGGTGTGTCAATGCGTGCCAGGGACAGTCAAGGCAACAAAAGGGAAAAAAAGTTAAACTACAATGCAATGAACACATAAGAGGGTTAATAAGTCATCAATTTACCTTTTCCAAGAGGGGCATGCTAGGCACACCAACACTAGGTGCCAATAGATGCAGAGTGCAAAGTCTCAGTGCATTCTAAGTGTCAAGTCTTCCTTTGTTTCTTCTCATCTACTTTCCAACAATTGATCTCAAGTAAATTTAATATTAAACCATGCGAAATCATACCATGGCATCTCTGAAACGTATTCCATACATGCTAATAATTTCCAAGTGCCAACACGTGCCAAGTGCCAATATTTGTCAGAGAGTGTTATGCATGCTATGAAGTGGAAGGGCATATTGAAGAGTGCTAAGGTGTGCTAGAGATTGCTAATGCATGTTGAGGAGTGTTAAGGAGTACTAGGAAAAAACATTAAGGGAGAACTAGGTCAAAATTCATGGAATTTAATGAATATGAGGAACGTGTGCGAGGTACTAGTGTTAATGAGTGCTAGTTTTCATGCCAAGGAGGGAGTAACATGGTATGCTAAGCATTGGTAAGGAATGCTACAAAATATCAAGGCATGTCAAGAAGTGACAAAGTGTGCTAGGGAGTTCCACGGTGAGCTAATTATATGTGCCAAATAGTGCCAAGATATGCCAATACATGCCAGGTGTTAAGGATGTGCAAGGTGCTAGGGTATGCCAATATGTGTTAAGGAAACAAAAGGAAGAACCAAGATAAAATGAAATGAAATGAACACATAATAGGGTCATTAATTAGGGACTTTATCTTTTTTGAAAGGGGCATGCTAGGCACACTAATAATAGGTCCCAACACATGCTAGGTGGCATTGTGTGCCAAGTGCTAATGTGTGTCAATGCATGCAACCAAGATGTTCCAGGGCATGCTTATGAATACATGCATGCCAACACATGCTAGGAGAGTTCTACCCTGTGCTATCACATGCCATCATGTGCTTGGGCGTCAGTGTCATGACAAGATGTTCTAGGTACAAAGATGTTCTAGGTGTTGAGAAATGTTAGTGTGTGTCAAAGCATTAATTTAAGGTGTGCCCAAATTGTTGAGGAGTGTTAGGTATTTCTCATTAATAGACTTGACAAAATTTGATTAAGTATTAAATAATATATTTCCTACACACACTAGTGGAACTTTATCTAAAGGGAATTTTCTAGATAATAAACTTAATAAATATGAATCATGTGTTGACTCATAGGAAAAATCTATTCGACTAGTCATTACTTGAGGGAAATGATACACACTAATTACTACTTTAAAAAGTGTCTGACTCTAACCACTATGCCGTTGGAAATATTATAAAAAAGACTCCACAATAATGGTCTTAAATCGTTATCTTTTGACAAAAAATATATTAATAGGCACATAGCATCATCAAAAAATCATTGGAATGATCAATGATGACGAGCATTTTTTGACCGTCACCAAAAGTAACAAAAAGAGAATTGATGAGGATCATTAAAATTTTGTCACTAGAAGTGTCACCAAAGAGAGACTTAGTGATGGGCCTTTAACGACACTCACCAAAAGTGTCACTGAAAATGGCTTTGGTGACGAACCTTAAAGAGCCATCACAAGCATGACCCTCACCAATGTCCTTTTGTCTTGTAGTGATTACTAAAACCCATTAACACCAGTTACCTCCGTCGATGTTTCCATTATATTCACCTACATATGAAACATTCATAAACCATCCAACATCCCTCGCTCTCCCCCCCAGTTTTCACTACCATTATTCCATTCAAAAAGGTTTATGTAAATAAGCCCCATGTATTAGTATGTAAGTGTGATAATTTATTTGGAAAAAAGAATCTAATGAGAATGTTGTTTATTTGTGCTCTCCCTAGAGACCAAGCACATCCCTAAAGAAAAAAAAATGCTAAGTTCCTTCTTGTAGTAAGAGGAGGAATTTCAACTTTAGGGATGAAATTTGAAAATGATGATGATGATGATGATAGAAGTGGTCAATGAATGACCAATGAGACCCATTTTATATATACAACGTCATATGTCATATTTTTCATGTTTGGGAATGAGGTGACACTTGTATATTAGAGCCATTTTCTATATAGGTATACATATTCCATATTTCCATGTTTAGGCATGAGATGTCATTTTGTATATTAGGCATGTTGTGTTATTTTGTTAAAAATTTACATTTGAGACAATTTTGAGTGTGTGTTTATTTCATGGCACATGTTCTATGAATTGAAATTTTTGATTATTTTATGTTGACGTGCTATATTTCTAGGTTGAATTTACATAGATGTGGTGATGATGCAATATCACCTCGGGTGAAGTGAGCACTATGACATGTATTGTTGGCGGTGTCTAAGTCATGTTAGTTAGTCATGTTCTTGGTGATACATGTAGGTGGTGATCATGCAAAAAAATTAAGATCAAAACATTACATTTTGAAAATACTTATTAGCATAATTATGTGTTAATAAGGTAATATTATTGTGTTTCCCAAAAAAAAAAATTCTATTTAATCCCTTATATCAATTCATATAATTTGTCACTTCTTTTGATGTGTATTCCTTTCTCTTAGAGATGTTAATTTTATAAAACCTGAGGGCACACCCCCCAATAAGGATGCCTCATCAGTGGTGACTCCAATTAAGGATGTTCTTGCACTAATGCATCACTCTTAATATTACATTTTCATACACCAACCATAATTCATGTATGGTTAGTTGCATACTTTGACCTTCGAGTTGCTTGCATATTCAATACAAGGACACTTAGTTTATTATTTCTTTTATACTTTGAACCACATGTAACTAGTTAAATAGCTAGTTTATGGACAATTTGTAATACAACAAAGAAATATTTTGTGAGATTAATAAATTTTGACAATTAGTTCTTATATAATATTCATTTCTCAGCGTTATTGTGTTTAACTATAAACTATATTTTTCTCCTCAGCATTTTGTACTAGAATTTTTTAGCTAGATCAACTTTCCACTCGGATTGGGTTCTTTAGCTTAGATCCTTCCAAAAATTCAATATCATATGTTTCTTGGATTCCACTATCCCACCCAGAACATCATCTAAGTTAGATTTGGTTCCATTTAAATACACTCCCTACCCAACTATTGCTTATTCTATTCAATTTTCTTTCTATTGGCACAATTCCCACCAAGTGTACCATGTTTTAGCGATATTCTAGGGATTTTTTGAGGTTTACTTCTCTCCCGACATTCCCTCTCTTGTGTATATGGTTCTATATATACATAAACTGCATTCTAAGAACAACATTGTGTTTATTTGATACTACCCTCATGTCTGAACACTTTTGTTGAGCCGCTAATATGACCATTTTTTAACACCTATTTCATCCATTTCTACTCTTCTTTATCATATAATTTTATCATAATTTATCATATAAATCCATTTTATAATTATTTATGCTCTTATGGATAAATATTATTTCTTCTCCTTTATTTTTAATAAATTGATTATTATTATGCATAATTTTATCAATGATGGTTTATTAATATATTTTGTAACAACACTCACCATTTTAGCCTCCAAGATATGTAGAAATTAGCTGAATAAATCACTTATTCACTGAAGATTAACCTGGTCATATATCAATTTCGAATTGCATACATAACACATAACCTTCTTCTACAATTAATTGTCACATGCGGAAATAACAGAAGCAATCTCACATCAATTCAATCACACATTAACTCGGTATGTATGGGGAAAGCCTATAGCTGAAAACCCCGCATCTATTGTGTATATTATAATGGAGAAATCAAGTAACCAAACAAGTACAATACTCCTCACAAGTACTCAGTACTCTCTCATGAAGTTACTCACAATCTAGCTTGGTTTTGAACAAGTCTTGGGTTCAAAACACACCACTAACTGCCTTGCCTCTATTGCGCAATCATGGCCTGTATATGAAGAGGTTCAAGGTTCGAATCCCCTTGCCTTGACTGCGCAATTTTCATGGACAATTCCTCCAAGTGTAATGCAAATCTCATGCAAAACCAATCTACCAACTGATAGCTTTACCCACCCTTTCATCTACCTCTTCCACTGGTCTCCACTGAACTGATCATGCACTGTAGTGAACTGAAGTGTTCTTGAGTTGACTAATGAGTTAATATTTAGTAAATTAAATATTATTTAATTTACTCCACTCATATCTAGTTGATTAGTTAGTTAACTACTCCCAACTAGTTCAACTAAAACAAACAGAACACAACTCCACTATCTGTCCCGTTAACTCCTCCAAAACTCCTGCCACTGAAGTCTAACTGAAGCCAACCATGCAAGATGCCATCAAACCCTAGGAACCACGTGATTCCTTGTGTCAGTTTCATGAGTCACCTCCATGACTCAAACTGAAGTGCGCCAAGAGAGTAAACTGCTGTTTATAGTCAAAATATTATTAAGGGTAAATAATATTTGACTTCCATATTTTGAGGAGATCAGTCTAAAAATAGCCTGGGTCCTAAAAAATAGGGTCTCATCTATTTTTACCGACATGTCGCATCCATCAAGAATCTCCAAGTAGAATTCCCAAATTATGCTCCGTATGTCTAAAAATAGACATAGTCTAAAAATAAACTTTGCGCCAGAATTTGCCTGCGGGCCCACTTAGTGAAGGCGACTTCATTTCACTAAGCTCCATCATCTTGCTGCATTCTCAACACTCCCTCTCAGCAAGATATGGATTATCTGCAACCCCTATCCTGCCTCTGTGGAATTTGAACTTGCTTCTGGTGAGCGCCTTCGTTAGGATGTCGGCATCCTGATCCTCCGTGGGAACATATGAAAGCATCATGATTCTCCGCTGAACACAATCTCTGATGTGATGGTACCTGATGTCGATATGTTTGGACCTATCATAAAAAACTGGATTAGCCGAGAGCTTGATGCAGCTCTGGTTATCACAGTAGATCACTGTAGGCTCCAAATGCAACCTGAACAAACCTGCGAGGATCTTCCTCATCCAAATAGCCTCACATGCGGCCAAGCTTGCTGCCATGTACTCGGCCTCTGCTGAACTGAGTGCCACGGATCTGCAGCACCACTGTTTGTGCCGGGGGGGGAAAGCTGCTTTGTCGACCCAATGCGAAAACTCCTCCCGGGGGGGTACTCTTGGGGTACGGCCCCAGGCTCCACTGCCCAAATACGCATCGATGAGGCAGCTTCCTCCATCCTCCTGTCGCCTGCTTAGACCATATCCGGAAATGTGCCCCCGATATAGCGCAATACATGCTTGCCGCCTTCCAAAAAAGGCTTGGTAGGCTTAACCATAACACGAAAAGGCGGTTCGCCCCGCATAGCATATATCGGGTCGGTGAACGGACGCCAGGCCTGTTGTCGATGAACGGTGACGCCGTACACTCCTCACAGTAGCATCTCCCTTTCTCCCATCCTCCAGGAAGAGGGGTATCAACAGGCTTGCAGCCTTGCATGTTGAACCTCTCCAGAATCTCCCGGGCATACTTGCCCTGAGAAACAAACAGTCCTCCGCTGCGCTGCCAAATCTCCAATCCAGGAAATAATGAAGGATGCCCAAGTCCTTCATCTCAAACTCTCGTGCAAGATCCTCCTTGCATGAAAGTATCAACTGCTCATCGCCAGTCAAAATCAGATCATCTACATACGGTACGATGATCAACAGCTTCCCCTCCACCACAATCTGGTACAGGTTTGGATCCGCCTCACTCTTGGAGAATCCAAGCCCGGTGAAGTAGCTGTCTATCCGAGTGTACCAAGCACGAGGTGCTTGCTTCAGCCCATACGGTGCTCTCTTGAGTCGGCACACATGCGACTCACTGCTGAAGATCTCAAAACCTTCAGGCTGCTCTATGTACACCTCTTCCTCAATAACTCCATTGAGGAACGCGGTCTTCACATCCATCTGATGAATGTGCCACCCCATCTGCGCTGAGAGAGCAAGGATCGTCCGTATGGAAGAGTACCTTGCGACAGGTGCAAAAGTCTCCTCATAGTCAATCCCCTCGATCTGTGAGAAGCCACGGGCGACAAATCTCGCCTTGTGCTTCTCCACACTCCCGTCAGCCGCCTGCTTCACTTTGTAGATCCATCGCGAACCTACAACTGATTTCCCAACCGGTCTTGGGACAATCTCCCATGCACTGTTCCTGATGATCGAATCATATTCTTCGATCATGGCATCAACCCATGCGGGTTCCTCCACGGCGTCCTCAAAAGAGGATGGCTCTGTCACAACACATTGACTCATAAGAGCCATGTATCCAGTGTACCGATCCGGTGACTGTCTCTGTCTGCGCTGTGCTGTCGGTGGTCCTACAACCTTCTCTGCATCCCGAGCCAGTCGCTCAGCTTCTGTAGTGCGCATGCGCCCTCTGATGGTTGGCGCTGCCTGGGTGGTTTCTTCCACCTCCTGAACCTCCTCTTGTGGCTGATCCACATTCGGAAGCTCCTCCTTAGGAACTAACAGCTCCTCATCTGCATGCAAGTGTAGCTCCCTCTCAAGCGAACACTGCATGGCTTTCTCCTCCTGAAATTTTATATCCCGTCGCAC
This sequence comes from Pinus albicaulis, assembly GCA_034641835.2. NCBI lineage: Eukaryota > Viridiplantae > Streptophyta > Pinopsida > Pinales > Pinaceae > Pinus > Pinus albicaulis. Next base: position 475,066,735 of record CM076581.1, on the reverse strand, counting down.
AACAGTCTTGCGACTGTCTGGCACATACACCCGATAGTTGTGAGGTGTATCGGTGTACCCCACAAATATTCCAACTTCAGCAGTTGGATCCAGCTTCCTTCTCGCATCCTTCGTCACATGCATGTAGACAGGAGATCCGAAAATCCGCAAATGGGAAATATCGGGCCTCTTGCCAGAATAAGCCTCCTCTGGTGTACTCATGCCAAGAACCTTGTGAGGACAACGGTTCTGCACATACACTGCTGTATTGCATGCCTCAGCCCACAAGTGAAGGGGTAGGCCCTGATCATGCAACATCGCCCGTGCAGCACCCACGATCGTTCTGTTCTTCCGCTCGGCCACCCCGTTCTGCTGTGGGTTATGGGGTGCGATGAGCTCTCTCCGAATCCCTTCTGCGCTGCAGAACTCCTTGAATTCAGCCGAGATGAATTCACCACCGTTATCACTCCTTGGAGCAATCACCTTCTTCCCCGACTCCTTCTCGACCAGTGCTTTAAACTCACAGAACTTCGCGAATGTATCGCTCTTCTTCTGCATGAAGAAGATCCAACACTTTCGAGAGAAATCATCAACAAAGATCACATAATACTTGGGCTTTGCTGTCGAAGCAACTGAGAAAGGACCACACACGTCTGTATTAACTCTCTCAAGGATCGTCGTGGCGTGACTATCCTTCTCGTGAAAGGTGGCTTTCACATACTTCCCTAAAGTACACCCCTTGCACTGATCTGACTGCGCAAGAGTGCCCTTAGGAAGTCCAGTAGAAATCTGCTGCAGAATCTTCAAAGCTCCATGGTGAAGATGGCCCAATCTCCTGTGCCATAGTTCGCCCTCATCATCCCGGCTCACCACATCTCCGGCCTTGCATGCCATAGCTGCGCAGTCATCTACCTGCAACTGATAAAGGTTCTGAGTTCGAACCCCTATCTTCCGGGTCTCTCCAGTAGTCTTACTGCGCAGGAAAGCTTTTCCTTCGCTGAAGACCACATCATAACCCTTATCCTCCAACATCGCTACTGAAATCAGGTTCTTCTTCAATCCAGGTACATGCAAGACATCCTTTAAGACAAAGGGTTTACCAGACTCCCTCTGAAAGGATACGGTACCGATACCAGTCGCACTGTATCTACCGTCATCGCCCATCTCGATGTGCATACCCAAATCCTTGTCCTCCAGATCTGAGAACAACTCCCGATCTCCCGTCATATGAAATGGCGCACCGCTGTCCAAGAACCACACCGATCCCATCACACTTGAAACCAAGCATGCAATCAGTGAAAAGTCAAGCTCGAACTGTGAAGCCAAAGCTTCTCCATCTGCAGATCTTCCAGCTTGCTTGTTCTTCTTCTTCTTTGGACAATTGGTAGCATAATGTCCGTGATCATGGCAGTGAAAACACTTCACTTTCGCCATATCCTGCTTCTTGCCCTTAGCTCCAGAATGAGAGGTTTTCTTACCCTTCCTTTTCTTAGCTTTGGACACCAAAGCGCAGTTTTCTTCATCAGCTCCCTTTGATGAAGATCCATCTCGAGTAGTCCTCCTTATCTCCTCCTGCATGAGATCCGCCCAAAGGCGCTCCCATCCCGCCAGCTTCTCCCGACCATTGACACTATCTTGATATGAGTGCCAAGCCTTCGGAAGACCAAGGAGAGCCAGGTCGACCATGTCCTCGTCTTCGACAGTCACCCCCACACTTCCCAGCTCATCTCTGCATTGAGTGAACTTCGTGAGGTATTTGGCGATACTGTAGCCCTTCTCCATCTTGATGTTCCTGAGCTTATCTTTGAGCGCCAGCTTCCTTTGGTCACTCTTACTCTGGAATAGATCCATCAAAGCTTTCCACATTAAATATGGAGTAGCCTTTCCATGCAGGCTAGATACAATATGATCCTTGACGCCCTCCAACAGGATCCTTCGACATTTCGCGATCTTCTTTTGCCATGCATCGACCAAAGCTGCATCAGTGGGCTTTGGGACATCCGCATCCACGAACTCCTTGAGACCATTATCTTCTAACACTGCCTCCATTCGATCCTTCCATGCAACATAGTTCGAACTGCCTTCAAGAGCATATTCGAGTCGCAATCCATTGAAAGAAGACATCTTTCAACACCGGCACCAAGAAAATCAACCTTCTGCAAAATTTGAATTCCAAACTCCAAGCTCTATCGCTTCCGATCTATACTTGAAAACAAATTATTTCCAAATCAGAGATTGACTGCAAAGGGCATTCACCAGATCTTTCACCTTACAAAGAAGGATGAATATTCCGGAGGCTACCTGGCCCGCATGCAGACTCTGTCCAAGGAAATAAGTTTGCAATCACCGTAATAGACTTCGACAATTAATCTCGCTCCGATACCATGTAGAAATTAGCTGAATAAATCACTTATTCACTGAAGATTAACCTGGTCATATATCAATTTCGAATTGCATACATAACACATAACCTTCTTCTACAATTAATTGTCACATGCGGAAATAACGGAAGCAATCTCACATCAAATCAATCACACATTAACTCAGTATTTATGGGGAAAGCCTATAGCTGAAAACCCCGCAGCTATTGTGTATATTATAATGGAGAAATCATGTAACAAAACAAGTACAATACTCCTCACAAGTACTCGGTACTTTCTCATAAAGTCACACACAATCTAGCTTAGTTTTGAACAGGTTACTGGTTCAAAACTCCCCGCCAATTGCCTTGCCTCTATTGCGCAATCATGGCCTGTATATGTAGAGATCCAAGGTTCGAATCCCCTTGGCTTGACTGCACAATTGTCATGGACAATTCCTCCAAGTGTAATGCAAATCCCATGCAAAACTGATCCTCCAACTGATAGCTTTACTCACCCTTTCATCTACCTCTTCCACTGGTCTCCACTGAACTGATCATGCACTGTAGTGAGCTGAAGTGTTCTTGAGTTGACTAATGAGTTAATATTTATTAAATTAAATATTATTTAATTTACTCCACTCATATCTAGTTGATTAGTTAGTTAACTAATCCCAACTAGTTCAACTAAAACAAACAGAACACAACTCCACTACTTGTCCCGTTAACTCCTCCAAAACTCCTGCCACTGAAGTCTAACTGAAGCCAACCATACAAGATGCCATCAAACCCTAGGAACCACGTGATTCCTTGTGTCAGTTGCATGAGTCACCTCCATGACTCAAACTGAAGTGCGCCAAGAGAGTAAACTGCTGTTTATAGTCAAAATATTATTAAGGGTAAATAATATTTGACTTCCATATTTTTAGGAGATCAGTCTAAAAATAGCCTGGGTCCTAAAAAATAGGGTCTCATCTATTTTTACCGACATGTCGCATACTCCAAGAATCTCCAAGTAGAATTCCCAAATTATGCTCCGTATGTCTAAAAATAGACATAGTCTAAAAATAGACTTTGCGCCAGAATTTGCCTGCGGGCCCACTTAGTGAAGGCGACTTCATTTCACTAAGCTCCATCATCTTGCTGCATTCTCAACAAGATATTTGCTAGATTGCAGATTTGATCTCCAACACATCATTCAATATTCCAACTCAGAAATTCGTTGGAATAAGAAGTGACAGTTTTGCAATTGATATTTTGGGCAAATGGAGAAGAATATGGAAAATCCGGAACATGGGTTTTGTCCAGAACGGACCGAATTAACTTTTTATAAGAATGGTTTGCTCAAATTCAGTCTTTATTGAGAGAAAAGAAAGGTTATTTGAGCATGAGTTTCTCAGATTCACTGTTGCCGCCGTCTTCCAAATTATCTCAGCTGCAAATCGAAATTCGACTTGTTCCTATTGAAATATGGATGGATATATATTTTCTTGTTGATCAGGTTGTTGAGAACAATCCAATATTGTTATGAGGGATCACATTTACTAAACTGGTAATAATTCAAATTTTCATATCTTTTTGGGCAAGAATTCAAATTTTAGTGTTGGAGGTGAGCTACTAACATTTCTATTAAGTGCAAGTGAAAGTAACTTGATAAATTTAATCACAACTTTCTATTAAATTTGACAAAAAAGAATATTATATTTTTATTAAAAATTGGTGAAGGGTTCACCCGAAATATTGGGCAAGCATATGATTTCGACACAAAGTTTTCCAGAAGTCTTCATCATCAGCTTATTTATTAACAAAGTCATACTCTTGATTCAAGTACTCAGATTGCTGACTGCAATTAATGTAGACTACTTTTACTAATAGGTACATACTTTCTATGATGGTGGTAAAACACCTAAGAATAACTTAATATTTCCTTGTTTTTCTTGAGACCAAGTGGCAGTTTTCTAGTACCATGTAATAAGTCAATGATTGTCTCATTGCCTTTGCATCTGGTTCATGGCATGTATTATTGCCTCATCTTATTACTTGGATCCATGATTATCTCATTGCCTTCACAACATTTGAAGCAATGAAACACCCATTAAATTATTACATGATACTTAGTATTCACCTTCTCTCCTTACATAATGAGCAGTCACAATTAATACCTATGTAAACTGGGTGGACTCAAGCATGAAATTTCAAATTTATGTTGCATGTCAACTAGAAATTTTATGATGGTCACTTGTTTTTCATGCCTGTCACTTTACATTTTATGTAGATTCTGTGAGTGTCAAATTTTTTTCTTGTTAAATGTAAATTTTGTATGACAATTAAGAGGTTGGCTTAAAGTAGTCATCCTTAGAAAAAGAAGGCAAAACAACTCACTAGTCTAGCTCTATAGCTCCAAAAATATATTGAGATTCAAGTGATTTTTGAAAACCACAACTCTTTAGAAGTGATGCTCCAAACAAAAAATATAAATTGGGACACCCAAAAATAAAAATATGAAATAAAAATAAGAGGAATCAACTTCTATTTTATTTCAAAGACTTTATTTGCAATTAAAAACTATAGAATAATATGACATATGACGTGTGTGTTAAACTCAATATATTAAATAATCAATATCTTAAAAAAATATAATTATGTAATTTACTCTTTGCATCTTTGTATTCCATATAAGGCATGTTTGGTTATTTATAATTGTGTATTTCACATATACAAATATAAACATAAAAATGGGATATATATATATGGTTATTTATAATTGTGTATTTCACATATACAAATATAGATATAAAAATGGAATATATATATATATGGAATCTAGGGTCAGGCCATCTGTGTTTGATTTATGGTGAAGGTTCTTATCATAGAAATATAATGAATGGAAGGGAATAAACATTATTATAATTAAATATGCACATATATAATAAATTATACAATAATTTTTTCTATTATTATTATAGTTAAATATGCAGATATACAATAAATTCTTATTTTTAATAAAGAAGAATAGGGAGCACTTTATAATTATTGAAAACAAAATAAATAATTTATTAATTTAAAATAAAAATAAATTGTTTATGAAATGTATATGCACAATGTGTAACTAGAAAATAACAATACTTTATTATTTCTCTGTATTCCCTCTTATATTTATAAAATTCTCATTTCCAACTGATTGATAAAGAACCGGTGATAAGAAATGGTTGATACAACTAAGCAAGGATAGATTATTTCCCTTAGCATATATCTCTAAACTATTTATTAGAATTTAAACCGCTTATTAAAATTTATGATGGATAGCGCAAATATTTCGACGTCAAATTTACGGTTTGCAATTTTGTTTACCTGTCCAATACATTTAAAAATCCAAAAAATGTTTTGTGGAATGTCAAATTCCAGCCCCGGTGGACATCATCAAAATACAAAGTTACATAAAACATTTCCATAGCTAAACGAATAAAAATACAGAATATTGGCGCGTCAATATGATAATATGATGTAAGTTGTCATAACTAAACAAATAATAAATAATGGCGCGCTTTACCAACTACTGCAGGCCAGCATCGTACCCGGACGACGAGCAATCATCCCTGGTAGTGATGGATAATTATGTCAGTTTTAAATAGGGGAGGATGCCAAAACTTGGCTCCACTCGAGGACAATAAGTTTCAGAGAGTTGATGATACAGAAGAAATATAAACATCAATCATTCAACTTGTGTAAATATGTGAAGTGGTGTTTTAAAGTTAAAAAAAAAAATGAGTATTGTGGTATGATGAATCTTTAAAATTTGAAAATCATCAAATATGTAAAGTGGCGTTTTTAACATTTAAGTTGGAAAAAGGTAGTCATATAGTATCATGAATATATAAAATTTCGAAAATTTGCATACTAGGATTTATGTGTTTCTTTCCTGATAGAGAATGATGAATGCATCATTACTTCTGGAATATCGAAGAATAATGGGTGCATGCTTCTCGAAAAATGGTGAAATAATATGCAGGCAATAGGTTGTCTTGACAATATTAAGATAAATATTTTTGCTATGAAAATGGAATGAATAGTCTTAAGGTAAGTGAAATGCGAAAAATCACAAGGCCTTGTGATATTAAGATAAATATTCTTGCTATGAAAATGGAATGAATAGTCTTAAAGTAAGTGAAATGCGAAAAATCACAAGGCCTTGCTATTGAAAGGATACTTGTGATTGAGAAATTGGCATGTTTATTACGAGTAATGTTTTTAAAATATTTTTGAAAAACTATTTAATATATTAAATATGTTAGGTAGATTAATATAAGTGAGAAATTAGATCAGAAAATAAGTTTATAATAAATATTATAAAATAGAAAAAACTCTTTTAAATACCTCAATGTATTTATACATTCAATCACTTATTTTTTATATTAGACACTTATTGTGTGTGTGGCACTTTTATTAGGAGTAGTCTTTAGTGCGACTTTTTGAAGGGTTTTATGGTGGTTTTTTCCAGTCTAATTTCTATAAAATCCTGCAGGAATTTATTGAAAACAGAAATTTGATGGGTAACCTTGCACAATGGAAGTGCCTTAGAGGTTTTTTAGGGTGTTGAATCCATATATGCAGTCAAAAAACCAGTTTAAATAACATAAATTAAGATTTTACCTCAAAATTTTCACCTGATTCTGGCACCTAAAACTCCAAAAAGTCGCACTAAAAACAACTCCCTTTTATTATTAAGTTATCATATTACATATATATTTACACAATATATGTGCATTTAACTCTACATATGTTCCATTGAGAATCATATATTAAACATATTTAACACCATATAGCTTTTATTATTAAGTTGATCTTATTACCTATATATTTACACAATACATGTGCATTTAACTCTATATATGTTCCATTGAGAATCATATTAAACATCATATATGCCTCCTTTGACATCTACTAGAGTACCTTTTTTCAAAAAGCTTTGTCCTCAAAGCTTTGTCATTAAGAGTGTTAATATGATGAAACCAAATAATATAATTTCTTTATTCTTACTTTCTTCTGGCCATTGATGATGAAACGTCCATCCAAATTCAACTCCTTTCATTATTGATTTTTGTTGGCTAGTTGTTACATAATTTTATTTCATTTGATTCTATGTATTGTTCTTGTGACTTCTCCAAATTATAGCATTTGTTGATATCTACTAAACTCCTATTGAATAACAATTTGGTAATGCTCTCTTCCATGAATATTAAGGAATATTCCACATTCTTCCTTAATAATGCTAATATCAATATTCTTGTCTTCCATTATAATGTTGATATTTATCTTCTTATCTTAGTTGAATTCTTTTATGGTAATGAGGGTGTTGATATGGTTTCACATTTGACAGTTTCCTTCACTATGCACAATCATTTCATCTTTCTTCTTTTCCAAGAATATGGTCTCCTCTATCCTCTTTACCCGATATTCAATTACTCTAACTTAGAAGATAATTCCATCATATTTGGCATGCCCATCATCTATATGGAGTTCAACTTCCTCAAATATCTTCTAGTGACCTTGAATCTAATATTCCTTCTCCTTTTGAAGCTACAATGTGACCCCGTCTATCAAATGTTGACATACATATTCAATTCTAGAATGAATTTCTAATTTTACCTCATTTATGTATAGGGCTTCTTCTTCAATGTTTTTGCAAAATTCCTTTTCAAGTTTTTTGGTAATCTCTTCATCTATAATCCTTGTTTCTTCTTGACACAACGTTTCTTTTCTTTCTTCTATCTCCTGTCATTAGTGAATAGTTTTCTATTATGGTTTCATAATCTACATATTTCTTCATCTTTTTTTTTTTTTTCAATCTTGCATTTGAATCCTCCCTTCTCCAATTCTTCTTGCTACAATTTCCCTGTTTTAATTGTTTCTTTAAATTCTTCATTAAAATTTTGTATCTCAAATGGCTCATCACCCTTCTTAGTCTTGATCTCTTCTTTAGCTTCTTTTAATTTGTCTTGAATTTAATACAACGTACTCACTTTTGTACATTTAATATATTCATTTGAAAAAAGTTCAAATACTTCCTATGTATATATTTCCTAATATATTTATTAATACATATCTACCACTTTATCGGTTAACCATTATTATTAAAATACAATGTGAACTCATACCAAAAATTACACATCTCCTTTGTTGTAATAACAATGACTGTTTTAACTAAAACTAATCTCATATATATATATATATATATATATATATATATATATATATATATATATATATATATATATATATATATATATATATATATATATATATATATGTATGTATGTATATGTATCATTCTTAACAATCATCTAATTAATTTAAAAAAAAAAAAAAAAAAACATTTATTATTATTATTTTAAATTATATAATTAATAATATTTAATACTTTTGAATAAATCTAAACAATATTATTATTATTTTGATTTTAATGTAAATTTTGATTTTTTATTAAATATTATTAAAACAATATGAAAATATTTCTCTTGACTATGAACTTGACTATGCCTTGCCAACAATCTCATCAACAAATTATTGAATAGTCTTGTCAGAATATTTGCCTTCTATCATTGCTTCCCTCAATAATGTCTTCCACCGCAAAGGATTCTTCTTGAGCTCAGAACCTAGTTGGTCATCTGTAATCATCCTGACATATTTCTCCACTTCCTCCTTCCCTATGATTCCTTCTGCTGAATATTTATTCAATCTCAAACCTGTCTTCCATTTATCTGTAGCATATGCAAAATTGGTGGTCTGGTTGCTCCAGTGAGGAACCACTAGCACTAGAACCCCCTAGGGTGAGGCTTTCCAATTTGGAATTCCATCTAAAGTGCATCATAAATGCACCCACAAACACATGAGAAAGCATTTGTAGCTGAGAACACTAGGGAACAACCAACCTTTATGAGGACGTTTCCTTTAAGAAACCCTCTAGAAATTTGTCTTCATTGTTACTCCCACCCTCGAAAGAAGAGGGACAGAGGACCCATAGAAATGAATATCCACTTGATTTCAACCCCGTGGCTATTTCATGAATTTTTCCTTTTGGAAGAACCTTGAAGCTTCCAAAGGAAATGTAGAGAATGGTCATGGGCTCCTTCGTATTCAGCCAATCCATGCACTTTGCAGTTTTCTACTATTGTGCACCAGAATCTGTCTCTCTAGGATTCCATCCATCCAAGAAATTTGAGGGTAAGAGGGGGCCAAATGTGTTAATCAGAGCTATCAATTTCATTAACTTTATTTCTTCATATTTGATCTCGTGAAAATAATTTTCGAGAATCCATGTTTCCTCTAAAAAGTAATTGAACTGTTCCATAAAGAATCACAACAAAAACACATAAACATTAGAAGGGTGCATAAAGGTCGACAGATTGTTGAGAAATGAGAATCTTGGAATTTATATGACATTCCTTTTGTCGGTTCCCTCTCGCCTGATGTCGACTATAAACAAGAAAATGTATTTAAAAAATTAGTCTAGACAAAGGAAACTGACATACATAGGACACCAACCTAAGTAAAAAAAATAGTCTAGACAAAGGACACTGACATAAATAGGACACCAACCTAAGTAAAAGAAGAAAAAATTGGTGAGTAAAAGAAAAAAACCTTGGTAATAGGGTTGGAAAAATTTGAATTCTTAGTGTTGGAAGTGGAATTCCTATAAAATGAAAATTACAGTAAAAGAAGAAAATCATGACAATAGGTTGGCAAGAATTCAAATGTTAATGTTGGTCAGGAAAAAATCAAATCTTAGTTTTGGAAGTGGCATTCTTATAAAATGAAAATGTATGCAACTTAATAAATTGAATCACAACTTTCCATGAAACATGGCTACAATGATTTTTTTATTATTAACTCTTCAACATACACATAGTAGAAATAGGATTGGTAAGAATTTAAATTTAACGATTGAATGTCCCCTACTAACTTCTCCATTTACAAAATGCAAGTAACTTAATAAATTTAATGGCAACCTTGCATATATATGATTGCTAAAAATATTATTTTTATTCAAGATTAAAAATATACATAATATTTGTAATAAAAAAACTTAAAATATGTCACTCGATTTTTACCTATCAAGGTAATAAATAACCTATAACGAAATTTTTTAAAATATGACATCTTCTTTCTAATTTAGATACCTTATAATGATTAAAGAAAAATAAAAAAGAGAAATGAGAAAGAGAAATCATACCCAATACATGTCTGTTATAATGGAAATATATGGATTAAAATGCTCAAGATTGCATCTAGAAAAACACAAGAGGAATATCAAACATTTTTGCAACTTCCAAAACCCATGCAAGGATAGAATCCTAAACAATGCAAGCTATAATATTTCCTTGATAGATTAGCCTTTCTATTGAGATTTGATGAATTCTTATAAGATTTGGACTTTGACACATGCAAGAAAGATAATTGTGGTGATAGGTTTGAGAAGAATTCAAATTTTAGTGTTAGAAGTGAGTTATAACATCTTTATAAAATGCAAATGCAAGTGACTTGTTAACTTTAATCACAACCTTTTTATTAAACATGATCATGATAAATATTTTTTTATTAAATCTTAAACATACACATAATAGAAATAGAGTTGGAAAAAATTCAAAATTTAGTGTTATAAATCAACTACTAATATTTTCATTTAAAAATGTGAGCTTCTATCATAATAATAAATAACAATAATTTTTTTTATAAATATAACACCCTCTTTCTAAGATAGATACACTATAATTACTAACAGAAGAAGTTGAAGAGAAACGAGAAAGAGAAATAATACCCAATCCATGTCTACTGTTGTAATGGTAACAGATGGAGTGAATTGCAGAGGATTGTGTCAAAAAAAATGAAAGGGGAATATTAAAAATTTTAGCAACTTTCAGAATCTAAGGAAAGATGGAGTTGTAAACAATGCAAGCTATAATGTTCTCTTCACTTTTTAGCCTCTCTATAATATTTGATAAGCTGAGGGCTCCCATCTTAAAAAGGATTCCCATCACCAAGTCTAAGTACTTGGAGTGGTCAAAACCCATAGAAATTATGTCTGAGCTTGTTTCAATCTTAAATTCTAGATAGGGATAGACTGATGTCCTGGGTAATGCATCTTTTTCCTTGAGCATGTATTCATGGTTAGCTTCAGTCATGGAAAACATTATCGTGAGATTTTTTGTGAGAGGTTGTTTCGTGAACTGAGAAGTCAATTAAGAGAAATAAGTTATACAATAAATTCTATAAAACAAAACAAACTCTTACACCATGGTACTCTTTTTCAAAAACCTTTGTTTGTTAAGGTGATGAAACCAATTAATTGAATTTCTTCCATCCATCCAAACTAGATTTTTTTCTTTTCTTATTTTTTGATGATTGGTTCTTGCACAATTTTCTTTCATTTTTTTCCATGTATTTTTGTTTTGACTTCTCCAAATTATAGTATTTGTTGATCCCTGATAACCTCTTATTGAATAACAACTTGGTGATGTCCTGCTCCATGAATATTGACGAGTATTATATCTTCTTCCTTGATAATGTTAATATTCAAATTCTCGTCATTTTATTATTATTTTTATCCTATTTCATATACATTACACAAAAATGTACATTTAACTCTAACAAAGTTATCGATTTAATGAGAAATATAACCTCAAAACGAGAACTCTAGCCAAAAAAAACCCAAAAAACATGGATAAACAACTCCAAAAATGAGAAGTGTTGATGTTGGAACAATACTTATTTTAGGGGAGAATTTTAAACATTCTTTATAAATGGAAGTAAAACCCAATTGTTTTTCTTCATAAAACATGAAAAAACACTTTGAAAAATGAAAAGTGTTAACAACCTTTTTTTTGTCACAATAATTTTTCAACGTTTTTTAACAATGACATTAAAGATAGAATATCATGACTCTGAAAAACATTAAAATTCCAACATTTTTCAAACATGACGTTAAAGATAAAATATCTCGTCTCCAAAAAGCCTTAAAATTTCAACAATTTTCAACCATGGCGTTAAAGATAAAATATCACAACCCCATAGAACCCTACAATTCTAATTATTTTCAACCATGGCATTAAAGATAAAATATCATGATTACAAAAAGGCCTAATTTTGACATCTTTCAACCATGGAATTAAAACTAAATATCATGACTACAAAAAACCTTAATTTTTCAACATATTTCAACTATGGAATTATGAATTGAAAAAAAAAAAAATGAACACCTATATTAAAGAGTCATTACACCAAGATAATTTTTTATTTTAAAAGCTAAAGGTATAACTCTTTTGAAATATTATCCTAACACAACTTGTCTCGTTGCAATGAAAAATTAAAAATAAATCATCAATTGAAGTATTCCTTTTTTTTCTATGGGGCATTAAAATTGCAACATTTTTTAAAGTATGATCTATCAAATAATAATGATACATAATATCATGACAATATCACCATATAATTTAAAAATTCAACATTTATTCCTAATATTTTTTTAATTTTGATCATAATATCAATACTAAGTTGATCGAACACAACATAAATTATTTCTTAAAGTTATTATTGCATTGTGGATATTTGAAAAAAATAAATTCTTCATAATTAAAACAAATAATCCAATAAATATAAAACGACTCATAACTTCATGTAAGATCATATGCAAGTTAAAATATTTATTTCAAGTTACCATGAAAACATCAATTACATCATATTTCTTATACCTTTATTCAAATTACCAATAGGTTTTTGCACACCATCCTCATCTCTTACATTGAAATCCTCACTAGAAGGAAATCCTTCATTGTCATCATCTGTGATTTTAGAATCTTCACTTGGAGGAAATTCATCATCATCATTTGTGTTCTTGAAATTCTCGCTGAGAGAAAATCCATCATCATCATCATTTGTGTTCTTGAAATTCTCGCTGAGAGAAAATCCATCATCATCATCAATGCTTTCAAAATCCTTGATTAGAGGAAATACATCATCATCATTTGTGCTTTTGAAATATTCGCTCAGAGAAAATTCATCATCATCAGCAATTCTTCCTCGGAGGAAATCCTTCGCTATCCTCATATGTTCAATTTAAATCCTCATTCAAAGGAAATCCTTCACAATCCTCACATATTCTTTTGAAATTCTCACTTGGAGGAAATACATTATCATTGTGCGCACTTTTGAAATCCTCATTGAGAAGATATTCATCATCACCATTTGCACTTTTGAAATTCTCGCTCGGAGGAATTCATCATTATCATGAGGGCCTCCGAAATTCTAACTTGGATAAAATGCATTATCCTCATATGTGCCTCTAAAATTCTCATTTGGAAGGAATTCTTCATCACTCTTTTTGTCAATGGTGCCTTTATAGTCCTTAGGATTAGGAATTTCTTGATTAATATGATCAATATCATTACTTGCACTTTCATCAATCTCCTTACTAAGTGAAAATTTGACTATCTATTCATAGTGAAAGCATTCCTATCATATTATTCAACACAAACAAAGTTATTGTGTGAACAAGATGTTGATGCTATAGAAATAGAAGCTTCAGTATCACATGAATCCATGATATTTCATGGAATATATTGAAAGATACAAATTCTCTCTCCCAATGACAATTTATAAGTTGGAGAATGAAAATATTCGTCCAAAGTTTCTCCCCAAAATTTATTCAAAAACATTCTACTAAAATTTTTCCTTATAAAATTTCGAAGGCTACTTTATACTCAAATTTTCCTTTAATATTTTCCTTCAAAAATGAAATTAAACTTTTATTTTAATAATTTAACATTAACAAGGTAATTAAGTTATTTTTTACAATTTGTGTTTTATTTTTTATTCTTCATTTAGCAAAAGTTAATCTAAACCCCATAATCTTAGCTATATATTAATTTTCCTTAATTTTAATTTTAATCTCACATCCAACAAAACTTAAAGTAGTTGTACGATTTCTACTATATATTAGATTTTATCATTTTCATTCCACACATCACATAAATCTAAAAATCTTGGAGTGATTTATGGAGGAGCTACAGAGTGATCAAAAATACATTCAATGAGAGTCTTTTGCATTTAAAGGGTTAGATTTCTTTTTATTTTTACCATTCAAAAAGGAATTTGGGTAAATATGTTGTTTCATTGTATTTGTATTGAAAATAAAGTTTTGTTTACTACTTTTCTCTCTTTTTCCAAAGAATTTAAAAAAAATATATCATATTTTATGGAAAAAAACATAAAAATGTTTCACATCTATAAGGTTTTTTTTTTACGGAAAATCAAGTCTAAAAAAGGAAAAAAATGAAAATTAAATTAAAAAACATAACAAATAAAAAAATCATTCAAATTTTATAAACAATAATTAACAATGTTAATTAAAAAAATAAATTATATATATATATATATATATATAATAAAAAAATGAAATTGCTACCAATGGGTTGTTGCACGGCAAGAGCATGGGTCAACCCCATGCCACGACTCTTTGGTCCCTAGCACGGCCAAAGTAGCGAGGGTCAACCCCCGCCCTGACTGGTACGACCCTTTAGCGATAGTTTCATTATTTTAATTTATATTTCTTTTTTTATTTTTAGATTTAAAATTTTTATTTTTTTAAATTAAAATTGTTAATTTTATTTTTTGAATTTGAATAATTTCTTTTATTTGTTATACTTTTTTATTTTTATTATTATTATTATTATTTTAATGTAGTTTTAAAGGTACATTACTAAAAAATTTTGTTTTTTAAATGTGGTTTGGGATTTGTATTATTTATTTATTTAATTTATTTAATCTATTGTATTTTTTAAAAAAAATTGGTTATATATATATATATATATATATATATATATATATATATATATATATATATATATATATATATGAATAGAAGTACATTATAAAATATAAATAAACATTGTATATATATATATATATATATATATATATATATATATATATATATATATAAAGTTATCTGTGAAGGTTTTTCGATGAATGACAATAATTACAATATCTAAGTGAATTCTACTCAACAAAATTGAACTAACCCATAGTAAAAGACAATATAATGAAAATTATGAGGTAGTTAGAAAGATACAAGATATAATTTGGTGCCTGATATACATATTTTTATTCTTATAAAACTTTATTCTTTTATTTTTTCTTGTTTATGTGTTTATACTAATTTACTTCATTATTTTTTTTTTGTACTTAGATTAATAGATACAACACTAGTATGGTACCTACAAAAAGGGAGAAATTGCATAACCATTGAAAAAGGCCAACTGTAATGTATTTTTTATTCTACAAAGAAGTAATGCTACTAAATTTCTTTCAGATGCAATGCAAGAAGTTGGCTTGAGTAAAGGGGATGTTAATGAATCCTTTATGGAAAAAAAGGTAGAGGAACCTCACTACTGTTAGATGGAACGATTGGAAAGGGATACTTCGGGAGATTTGCAGACATCAAAGATCCAATAGGAGAAGAAAATGACCATACTAAAACACATAATACTATGGAAGAAGAAAATAATGAAGCTTTAGAAGATTATGAGTATGGATTTAATGATATTCTTGATTAAATTTAAGTTATGCTTGAAAATATCGCTCAATTTTGAGAACTATTCATTAGTTATACTTGTAATGTTTTGACTTTCAGATTTTATAATAAGAATAAGTATTCAATTATTTTTTTTATATGTTTAATATATGTATTATCTATTTTTCACTTAATTTTTATGTGAATCATTATGTTCTGAAAAAAAAGCTTTGAATATTACTATTTTTTGACATAAAATTCATAAAAACTGTTATTTTTAAAACTTTTTTTGGTTCAATTTTCCCATAAAAATCATTTATTTGACATGTCATTT
The DNA here is from genome assembly GCA_034641835.2 of Pinus albicaulis. Classification (NCBI taxonomy): domain Eukaryota; kingdom Viridiplantae; phylum Streptophyta; class Pinopsida; order Pinales; family Pinaceae; genus Pinus; species Pinus albicaulis. The sequence continues at coordinate 475,050,499 of CM076581.1, read as the reverse complement.
TGATAAAAAACAAAATATCCCAAAATGTGTACTTTTTTATTATATCTATATTCAAAATGTCTATTTTCTAATCAAATATTTAAAATTATTGTTTATTTAGTGACAATTATTTGAGGTACATTGAAATATAAATTAACGATATATAAATATATTTAAAATTCTAACTCTAAAATATTGACATTTTTTTATCTATGCAAAAAAATGAATATTTTATTACAAAAAAGATAAAAAGAAGAAGAGGAAGAATAAGACTACTTCAAAATTTGTCAAATAACTAACATTTAAAAAGTAATTATCCATAATTAATATATTAGAAAATTTAAGGCGTAACAAATAAACGCAACAAAAAAGGGGTAGATACTGACATCAACACTTTTCAAAATCAACATGAAAATCACTAACATTTTAAAAACATGTCCATACTTGATATAGAAGAAAATTCAAAGTGTCAAAAACATGCTCTAAAAAAAAGGTTGATTTTGAATCAACATTTTTTAAAATCTAATGGTTTCTTGCAACCTCTAAAAAAATGAGAACTCCGTACAATTTTCATTAAGTTGGTAACTTTGTTCTCCATATATGTCTCACTTGACATCTACCAGGGTACACTTTTTCAAAAAGCTTTGTCCTAAAAGCTTTGAAATTTAGGGTGTTAAGGTGATGAAACCAAATAATAAAATTTCATCCATCCATCCAAACTCAATTCTTTTTGTTCTTATTTTTTTGTTGTTGGTTGTTTCATAATTTTCTTTCATTTTATTCCACGTATTGTTGTTGTGACTTCTCCAAATTATAGTATTTGTTGATATCTAATAACCTCCTATTGAATAACAATTTTGTGATGCCTTGTTCCAATGAATGTGACAAGTATTCTATCTTCTTCCTTGATAACACTAATATCAATATTCTTGTCTTCCTTAATAATACTGATATAAATCCTCTCGCCCTCATTGAAATATTTTCTAGTAATGTTTAATATTCCAAAATATTATTTGGCTAATTTTTGCACAATTTTGCTTCGGTAATTATGTCATAAATTTCTTTAATTAAACTACACAATTTACAACTGAAAATTAACAACAAAATAGATGAAACTTCAATTATGAGAACTACAACTAAAAATAAACAATATACACATGCAAGGAACCCTAGCTTTGTTATATTATTGAATAAGTACACCTCCTAATACAAAATGACTAGAGGTAGCTGAGATATCATAAGCGACCTCTAAATAATTTGCTCCAATACTGAAACTGGGCCTTCAAAACTAAATTGCACTGCAAATGCTAGGCTCTCCTGTGAATTTTGAATGAATTCACCCAGGGGAGAGATGAGTACTCACCCACTCTCACTAAATCACTTGAGGGTTTCCGTCATGGGGCTACTACTAAAGTTGGGAACTCTTTTTTCTCCAAACCTCTTCCCAAGTAACATATGCACAACTCCAAGATGCCTTCAAATGGTCTCCTCCTCCTCTTTTATATATTTTATGGACACCTCTAGAAGCCTTATTTTATTGTTATTTGAATCACTTAGTACTTTTCCACTCCAATTTTTAATTAAAATACCTTTTTTATTCGAAAAAATGGTAAATCAAGCACCATCCCTCCTCTGGCCACTAAAATTCACTTTCCACCATCTTATCTTGTATATCTTGATGTTCTGGATCTAATGAGCTATTATATTAAGGCGTACTATCAAGTATTCCTCCCAGAATACCGCCTTAGGCATACTTTATTCAGTTAGGCTCAATCATAACCCCATTTTCCAAAGGTTTTCGAAATGCAATGGAATAAAAGGAAAGTTGTGGGAATGATGGAATATGCTAAGATAATTCCATCGTATCCTATATATCTTCTCAAAACCCCAAAAAGCCCCTCCATAATCCCCTGGGTCCATCGATGGAGTAAAATTTCTCCTGTGACCTAGCTGCCTCCAGCCTTGGAAGTCCATCCTTACCATGCCATAAGGGAACCCAGAAAAAGGAACATGAAAAATCCTCCTGCCCCAATATTTCTTTCCCTTATAAATCCATATCTATAAACTAATCGGGTGGTCTAGTGTAGTTAAGAACCAATACCTGGATCTCATACAAAAACTGGGTAATACCATGCATCTATGCCACACATCTATGCTAGATTGTGAGCTCATACCCATTTGATGGTTTGTTGGTAAGGTCGTGTTCCAAGACCAATAATTGTGCATGACTTCTGCAATCATTTTGGTTATGAAGAAATGATTTCCACGACCATTTATAATTGAACATCCTCTTTTGAAAATAACCACGTCCCCTACCACATCCTGATTAGTACAATTTTAAGCATATATAAACATATAAATCATATATCATCACTTCTGCATGGCTTCCACACTCATTTATAATTCGAGAATCTATGTTTGCAAATAACCATGGCCCCTGCCACATAAATCATAATTAACCATATGTTCCACATAACCCTGATCATCCATGGATATATGTGTCTTAATCCTAGATCACCATCCATGTCATACACCTATCTCCAAACTAGGATACAAAAAGAGAAAACATTAATAATATGCACTTAACAAAAATCAGTATTACCAAAATCAATCTTTATCATAAGCACGTAGCAATCGTGTGACCTAAACCAAGTCTATAACATACAAGCATATACATAAGTATAACATGCATAATATTTATGTCACTGCATCAAAATCACCCTCTCCAATTGTCATCAAATATATCTCACTAATAAGGGACACTACAGTTAAGGTGAATATAGCTCAACGAATATGTTCCATGACATTTCAATAGTAGTTAAGTGGTATCATATTATCATTAGATGAGTTATGAATGAATATGATATAGTGGTGGATTGTAGAAGACACCTTGCATGGGTTTGAATATGTGAGTACCCAAGTGAAAATATTATATGGTCTAAATAACACTAACAAAAAGTGAGAAATTTATCACACACATAATATAACAAAAATGTGATGTTCTTTCAAAGGCATAAAATGGTGTAATTTTTTATGATTTAATAAGTGATTTATGGTGGTACATTAATGATCATATTTGAGAAAGAATAATAAGAAATCCACTATTGAAGGCACTATTGAAGGCGGGGCGGGGGGGATGACAAGTATAACACTCCCCATCTCCTACCGCAAGGATTTATGTTACATTTATTTGGGTAGTTGTTAAAAAATATAGCTAGTTCATGACACTATATTTTATGATATGAATGGAGACAGAAATTGAAAATATACACTCCAGTAAAATAAGTTAGTTTCATATTACAATTGAGAGGATTCCTAATGTGCTCAAATGTGGTTCTAAATATATTAATCAAATGAAAATAACATTGCAGACATGTGGCACATAGTTATAGGAGAATCATTTTGCATGACACTTAGATAGTACACCATGGAAGAGGAAGCCTTGGACTAATAGAATTTTAGGGTGTGCACCATATTAGAGGAGGGGTTATGATACCAAGGAGGATTATACTTGGAATGTGTTTCACTTGTATATAGTATCTCGTTATGTTAGTTGCACTCACTTATTGTATATACAAGGGACGATAGAGTTGTTGTATATTTTTTCATCATTGTACTATATTCATTGTATTGTGTTGAGAAGTCTTGTATGAGTAAATATGTAAGGTTCATAAGGACACCATAGTAGTATGATATTAGGGTGCATGTGGAAACACTAGAATAATAAAAGTGGGGGGGAGAGAGAGAGAAAGATGCATTGTATGTTTCATGAAAAGACTTATTTTGTGTGAATTTTCGGTTTTCTCACGTTATGTTAGGGTTTATGCTATGCATGTAGACCCTAAAGAATACCATGGAGTTGGTGTGATTACTGATGATTATTTTGATGGATATCCTTGTACTACTAGATTTTCTACCCTAGTAGAAGACATGTAAAAAGGATCTAACACCTTGTATGAATTTCAAGCCTTGCTCTAATGGGATGTGAAGCTATAGAAAGATCATGCTGAGATGAAATTGATGAGTCTTAAGCATGGATTGATGCCTTTCTTAGAAGAAAATTTGTTTACTATATCTTTCATGATGTTCTATGAATGTTTTTTATTTTATGTTGATGCAAGGGTCGAAGACCAAACATTTGAGTACACAAACACTAGGATGGACACCTATATATTGAGAATAGCACTAGAGTTTTTTTTCCTTGCACTTACATAATGAAACATAGCTAGGGTTATTAAAACCTAAGGAATAAATCAATGCTATTGTGAAGAGAATATGTTATACAAGTTTGTTTAAGCCAAAGGAAGACTTTTGGTGTTGATGCAAGCTTGTTGTGGATCTTGGACGGTGGCTAGGGTTTTCATTGTTTTACCTTACTAGAATTTGGAGTGCTAGAGATTGTACCAATTCGGTGATAAATTTGTTTGCATGTATTTCATTTATTCTATATATGTACAAAGTATCTTTCTATCCGAATTTTTGTTATTGCAAATTTTATTATCCATCTTTCATTGTCTTCATGATTAAGATATTTCCAAGATTCATCATTGATGTTGATTTGATATAACATATTATTAAAATTATTAAGTGATTTAATATAGAACTTGAATATTAAAAAAATTATTTATATTAGATAAATTATTGTAATAAATTAATGTTCAAGTTTGGTATATGTTAGGAGAAGTTTATACTAAGGTATAAAACTTCTCACAATTTGTTTGGAATAAAACGAGGGGTGTTTCTTTACTTATGACCATGTGGAGAATGCCAAGGAATATCGTCCCAAGTATAGGGATATGCTATTCAATATATTTTAATACTAAATTAAAGAGTAGCTAGGTTGAAGTGTTGGTGAAGGTAGGAGCCAAAGACATAGATCTAAGTAGAGGAAGTGTTCAAACATGAGGGTAGTCTAAAATAAGCACAATGTTGTTCTTAGAATGTAGCTTATGGATATGTAGAACCATATAGACAAGAGAGGGAATGTCGGTTGAGAGGGAAACCTAAACAAATCCCTATAAGATCGCTAAAATATGGTACACTAGGTGGGAATTGAGCCAATATAAAGAAAATTGAATAGAATAAGTGCTAGTTGGATATTTTTATAGGTTTCACACTAAGAACGGTTTGGGTAGGGAGTGTATTCAAATGGAACCAAATCTAAGTTATATGATGTTTTGGGCGGTGTTAGCGCTGGAATCTGCCACAGGCTGAAAGAGGCGAGGCTCGAGGCAACATCAAACCAACCTTAGCCTCGTAGCTAGCCCTACGAGGACAGGAGAGGGCTCTCTCCGGGTCTATCTCGGCAAAAAGATCTTCAAGGGGCTGAGATGACCGATAAGGAATGCTAATCTTAGGCTAGTAAAGTGATATGGATGAGGTTTTTAATAAATGTTGGGGTTTTCTGGGCTGTGTGAGGCCAAGACAGCAAGAGCAGAGATCAAATGAAAAACACAGATTATCCCCTGAGGCAAGGTAAGCAAGAAATTTAACAATTAAATTGAGATAAACGGAATGGTAAGACTGCTGAGAAGTCGACAAGGGCATAGAGGATGAATCCTTGTCGAACAGAAGAAAACATTAAATATGAACAAACTTAAAGGCAGAGCATACCAAATATGAATTCTACCTTAACAATTCATTTGTTCAATTGGAAATGATCATGAAATGACATGAACACATAACAGGCTACATATGAAACAAAAGGAAAAACATTTTATAGGTACAAGCCACGGGGAATCTGGAAAACGGTATGTCTTTGATAAAATGCACAAATACCAAATTTGTACAATAAAGCTCTAAATTTCTCCTATAGCTCTAAGAGTCTCCCTTTCACAATTGATTTACAATGTATAAATAAACTCTTATGTTTAAAAAATTAAAAGCAATTCGATCCAAAATGGGGGTGCTATTTGAAATGATGAAAATAGAGGAAGACAACATTCTCCATGAAATCCTCTGCTTGACTACCTCTCTCTGCAAATAATTTATTTTAATACATAAACTATTCTAGAAAAAACAACGAGATCGACCCCCAAAACGGGCGTTGTTTTCAATATAAGTCATGAAGAAGATAGAACGAATCCTCCATTTGCTCTTAAAGATAGAAAGCCTTCCATTATTCCAGCGTGAAGACAGAAATAGGCAAACGAAACTATGAATGCCACTTTGCAACCGCTCTCAAATTTCTGGAGATACGCTTTGCCACTCTACGAAAATTGCTAAAATATGGGTCAAACTGCCACATATGCTCAACGAGAGTTTCTCCAAATTCTGAAAGATTTTAACCTGCTTTTGAAGTGGGGGCACATTCAACCTCTCCAAGCGAATATTCTTAAGTTGTGGGAGAGAAGATGGCCACGGTAGACCGTTTACTGTGGCTCTCTTTGATCCATAATTGAGTACTATGAGGACTTTAAGTTTTGTCATGGAACTTAAAAACGAAGGAAGAAAGTAGCTACTCGCAGAAAAATTTAAAACCAAGGCTTCTGCTTGTCAAAAATGTATCTCACACCACTGATCCTTTTCCGAATATATATGTGCAAACCGCATTGGAGAGACAAACCCTGGATCTGTTTGTAGACAAGCTGAGACGAATTGAAATCAAACTGGGGCGCTCAACACGACTTTTCGAACCTCTCGTGTCTGCGTGGGTCGCTCACCCTCTGCGTGGGTCGCTCGGCCCAGGTGGGTCGCGCCCCTTGCAATTTCACACTGCTGAAACCCTCTGCGTGGGTCGCTCTGCCCAGGTGGGTCGCTCGAGCCCCACAACTCTGTCCACGCAGCTTAAAACTCTGAAATCGGCCCTCCAAAACTTCAAATCTCGACTTGCATGCTATGGATCGTAGGAAATGAAACTTGTTTGCCCAGCTATGGATCATATTTGCTAAATATTGTGATTACCATGCAGATTCCTGTTAGTTTTCAGTATAGGCATCCAGGTAGCGAGCATGAGTCTCAACGAGCTGCCAGAGGACGAGGACGGAATACCAATAGTCAGCTTTCTTCAGCTTAATCCAGCCAGCAGTGAGATGCTTGATATACAGAATGCCCTTCACGAATCTATGCTGACTGCAATTACTGAGAATTTTAATTCTTTGCAGAGCTCTGACCCGTTACCTTCATTGCTTTCCTCCGACATGATAACAAGTTCTTCTACAAGTACTGTATCAACTGATCCTCCCAGGTATCTCATCTTGTAATCACGTCCTTTAACATTGAACCCAAGTGGCTTCACGCTCTCCTCCATTTTTGTGATGATTTAGCCTATGCTTAGATGTAAACCCCGCTTCCCTATAGCACTGTATTTTTCTAAATGTACCTCTATAGATTTAGCTCCCTTGAACAATGAAATGATATCAAATGTATTCATAAGAGAAGGTCCGACCCCTAAATTCCTTCGTTCCATTACAAGGTGTTCACCAGAGTGACTAAATACGGCATCGATGTCATCAAGACCGGCATCTCTTTCTTCTTCAAATTTGACCGGATTGTAGCCTTTCTTAACCAAGAACTTTCTAATATCCGAGGAATTGTAATCCGATATTTAGGATTCGGCTCATATTCTAATCAGTTTCCGAGCTCCCGGAGAAAACCATTTCTGCAAGTGAAATCTCATTCGTATATCTTCTTATTTAGGGCTATAATGTTGGGTTCATCAAATGGTAAATAGCTTCTGCCAAGCAGGATAAACCTAATGACTCCACAAGACCACATCACTTTAGCACCATCATATCCCTTCTCCACAATGACCTCTGGGGCAACATAGTTGGGGGTTCCACAAGCAGTATGCAACAGTCCATCTTCCTTCATTTGCTGTGAAAGTGCACTTAGACCAAAATCAGAGATCTTCATATTTCCCTTTGAATCCAAAAGAAGGTTCTCCGACTTAAGATCTCTATGGTAAACTCCTCTGCTAGGTAACCAGATCTGAGCAACTAAATGTATAGAGAGCTGTATAACCAAATGACAACTGAAGACAACTTCTAGACCAAATCAAACCAATGGACATGATTGCTGATGATGTTTTGTTTTCTTTTGTTTGTGCTTTTGCAGAGACAGGAGCTGCGCTGCTGCCTTTTGAAGAGCTGGAGAATTTGATATATATTCTAAAAAACACATTTAATGATTTCTTCTTCAAAACAGGGTTTTGAAGAAGAATCAGTTTCACATTGATAACATTCCTGAAACAAACACCTACTGAATCTTCCTCTGGCCTACCTCTGAAAACTAAACCCTGAACCGCAGAATTACTCTTTAATGTCTGCAAATAAGGAGAACTGAACCTTGTTGAATTTGATTGCAGCAGTCTGACAAGACGGAGTCTAACATTGGCTCCAATGGGGATGGCAGCTGCCGCTTCTTGGAGGTGCCAAGAACCACAGAGCTTTGGGAGAGCAGACAGTGCCTCCATTCATTGGGCTATGGAATCATGATCAACTTATTAACTGAAAACTGACTGAAATGATTTGAAAAACTAACTTCGCAAACCTCAAACTAGAACTGCAATAAACTGGAACAAGATGCTGCCTTTTGACGGCTTATTTATTTACAAAATCTACCCTACTCTGCTGCAAAAACAATAGATCAGGTAATACTGAAATTCCAGATCAACCATTCAAGTAAACCTGAGAATGATGCCGCTTGAGAATGCTTCCACCAGATCACCGATGTAATTGCTGGCAGCCTTTCATGCACATAATGAATCTGGCTATGTATGAGACAGCTTGATCTATCAGTCAAACTGAAAAACATTTCCATGTATGCTGCAATAGGATCAGAAAAGCCAGATTCTGTTTGCTGCCCCAACTCTGCAATACATACCTCCTGCTGCACACTGTCAATGCAAACATCTGTGGGCAACTCTAGTGTTTCTTGTTTCGATGGAGGAAGGATTTCCAAAAACTTTTTAGGGTCTTGGAAATCATATGACTGGATTTGCTCATCTAAACATTGAATCTCCTTCTCAAATCTTTCAACAATTAACTCACAGAACCTAGTTTTAGTTTCAAGAGGAAACTTCGGAGATTTCAAACATCGAAGCAAGACACGGACAAATTCTTCATTAATTTCAAAATCCGCTAACGAATTTCTCACATCTTCTACAGCTTCAGAAAGTGCAGGGTTTGCCACATACCCTACCATCGCATGAGTGGATCAGCGAGCATTGGAATCTCTGGATCGAGCTGGAGTCGCCGGGTGAAATTTTCAGCCTTCATATGTGTCTGACTGCTGTCCACCATCAGCATCAGATCTGCAACTTTGTTATCCTTTACCGGGGAAAGATCTTCCCCAGTATGGTCGCCACTATGTTAGCGCTCGAATCTGCCACAGGCTGAAAGAGGCGAGGCTCGAGGCAACATCAAACCAACCTTAGCCTCGTAGCTAGCCCTACGAGGACAGGAGAGGGCTCTCTCCGGGTCTATCTCGGCAAAAGGATCTTCAAGGGGCTGAGATGACCTGATAAGGAAAACTAATCTTAGGCTAGTAAAGTGATATGAATAAGGTTTTAATAAATGTTGGGTTTCTGGGCTGTGTGAGGCAAAGAACAGCTTGAACAGAGAAATGTAATCAAAAACACAGATTATCTCCTGAGGCAAGGTAGGCAGGAAAATTTAACATCAAATTGAGATTAAATGGAATGGCAAGACTGTTGAGGAGCCGACAAGGGCATAGAGGATGAATCCTTGTTGAACAGAAGAAAACATTAAATATGAACAAACTTAAAGGCAGAGCATACCAAATATGAATTCTACCTTAACACTTCATTTGTTCAATTGGAAATGATCATAAATGACATGAACACATAACAGGCTACATATGAAACAAAAGGAAAAACATTTGCTAAATTACAAGCCACAGGAATCTCAGAAAGCAGAGCTGTATTTCTTCATTAAAATCTCTGTCTAAGACTGTACAATAAAGCTCTAATTTTCTCCTACACTAGCTCTCCGAACTCTCCCTTTTCACAATTGATTTACAATGTATAAATAAACTCTTATGTTTAAAAACAGGTCGATCCAAAATGGGGAGTTGTTTCAACTGAAATGATGAAAATAGAAAGGAGAACAACATTCTCCATGAAATCCTCTGCTGACTACCTCTCATCTCACAAATAATTATTTTAATACATAAACTATTCTAGAAAAAACAACAGATCGACCCCCAAAACAGGGGCGTTGTTTCAACTAAAGTCATGAAGATAGAACGAATCCTCCATTTGCTCTTAAAGATAGAAAGCCTTCCATTATTCCAGCGTGAAGACAGAAATAGGCAAACGAAACTATGAATGCCACTTTGCAACCGCTCTCAAATTTCTGGAGATACGCTTTGCCACTCTACGAAAATTGCTAAAATATGGGTCAAACTGCCACATATGCTCAACGAAAGTTTCTCCAAATTCTGAAAGAGTTTATCCTGCTCTTGAAGTGGGGGCACATTCAACCTCTCCAAGCGAATAGTCTTAAGCTGTGGGAGAGAAGATGGCCATGGTAGACCGTTTACTGTGGCTCTCTTTGATCCATAATTGAGTACTACGAGGACTTTAAGTTTTGTCATGGAACTAAAAACGAAGGAAGAAAGTAGCTGCTCGCAGAAAAATTTAAAACCAAGGCTTCTGCTTGTCAAAAATTCATCTCACACCACTGATCCTTTTCCGAATATATATGTGCAAACCGCATTGGAGAGACAAACTCATCTGTTTGTAGACAGTTGGAGACGAATTGAAACGAAACTGGGCGCTCAACACGACTTTTCGAACCTCTGTGTTTGCGTGGGTCGCTCACCTCTGCGTGGGTCGCTCGGCCCAGGTGGGTCGCGCCCCTTGCAACTTCACACTGCTGAAATGACCTACGTGGGTCGCTCTGCCCAGGTGGGTCGCTCGAGCTTCAAGACCCTTCAACGCTGCTTAAAACTTTGAAATCGGCCCTCCAACTCCAAATCACGACTTTGAGTGCTGTGGATCGTAGGAAATGAAACTTGTTTGCCCAGCTATGGATTATATTTTCTAAATATTGTGATTGCCATGCAGATTCCTGTTAGTTTTCAGTATAGGCGTCCAGGTAGCGAGCATGAGTCTCAACGAGCTGCCAGAGGACGAGGACGGAATACCAATAGTCGGCTTTCTTCAGCTTAATCCAGCCAGCAGTGAGATGCTTGATATACAGAATGCCCTTCACGAATCTATGCTGACTGCAATTACTGAGAATTTTAATTCTTTGCAGAGCTCTGACCCGTTACCTTCATTGCTTTCCTCTGACATGATAACAAGTTCTTCCACAAGTACTGTATCAACTGATCCTCCCAGGTATCTCATTTTGTAATCACGTCTTTTAACATTGAACCCAAGTGGTTTCACGCTCTCCTCCATCTTTGTGATGATTTCTGTAGCTGGGTGCTTAGATGTAAACCTCGCTTCCCTAGTAGCACTCTGTATTTTCTTAAACAGACCAGATAGATTTAGCCCCTTGAACAATGAAATGATATCAAATGCATTCATAAGAGAAGGTCTGACCCCCTTAAATTCCTTCTGTTCCATTACAAAGTGTTCAACAGAATCACTAAATACGGCATCGATGTCATCAAGACTGGTATCTCTTTCTCCTTCAAATTTGACTGGATTGTAGCCTTTCTTGAACCAAGAACTTTCTAATATCTGAGGAATTGTAATCCGATATTTAGGATTCGGCTCAAGTATTCTCAGAATCAGTTTCCGAGCTCCTGGAGAAAACCATTTCGGGCAAGTGAAATCTGCTCTGTATATCTTCTTATAAAGGGCTATAATGTTGGGTTCATCAAATGGTAAATAGCCGGCCATGAGGATAAACAGAATGACTCCACAAGACCACAGATCAGCTTTAGCACCATCATATCCCTTATCCACAATGACCTCTGGGGCAACATAGTTGGGGGTTCCACAAGCAGTATGCAACAGTCCATCTTCCTTCATTTGCTGTGAAAGTGCACTTAGACCAAAATCAGAGATCTTCATATTTCCCTTTGAATCCAAAAGAAGGTTCTCCGACTTAAGATCTCTATGGTAAACTCCTCTGCTAGGTAACCAGATCTGAGCAACTAAATGTATAGAGAGCTGTATAACCAAATGACAACTGAAGACAACTTCTAGACCAAATCAAACCAATGGACATGATTGCTGATGATGTTTTGTTTTCTTTTGTTTGTGCTTTTGCAGAGACAGGAGCTGCGCTGCTGCCTTTTGAAGAGCTGGAGAATTTGATATATATTCTAAAAAACACATTTAATGATTTCTTCTTCAAAACAGGGTTTTGAAGAAGAATCAGTTTCACATTGATAACATTCCTGAAACAAACACCTACTGAATCTTCCTCTGGCCTACCTCTGAAAACTAAACCCTGAACCGCAGAATTACTCTTTAATGACTGCAAATAAGGAGAATTGAACCTTGTTGAATTTGATTGCAGCAGTCTGACAAGACGGAGTCTAACAGGCGGGATAGTGGCATCCAAGAAACATATGATATTGAAATTTTGGAAGGATCTGAGTTAAACAACCAAATCTGAGTGGAAAGTAGATCTAGCAAAAACTTTCTAGTATAAAATGATGAGGATAAAAATATAGTTTATAGTTAAACATAATAAAACTAAAAAATGAATATAATATAAGAACTAATTGTCAAAATTTATTCATCTCACAAAATATTTCTTTGTTGTATTACAAATTGTCAATAAATTAGCTATTTAACTAGTTACACGTGGTTCAAAGTATAAAAGAAATAATAAACTAAGTTTCCTTGGATTGCATATGCAAGCAAATCAAAGGTCAAAGTATGCAACTAACCATACATGAATTATGATTGGTGTATGAAAATGTAATATTAAGAGTGATGCACTAGTGCAAGCATATCCTTAATTAGAGTCACCACTCATGAGGCATCTTTATTGGGAGGTGTTCCCTCAGGTGTTAAAAAATTAACATCTCTAAGACAAAGGAATAGACATCAAAATAAATGAAAAATTATATGAACTCATATAAGGGATTAAATCTTGGTTTTTTTTTTGGGAAACACAATAATATTACCTTATTAAAAAAATTATGCTAATAAGTATATTTAAAATTTAATGTTGTGATCTTCCTTTTTTTGCATGATCACCAACTACATGTATCACCAAGAATATGCCTAACTGACATGACTTAGACACTGTCAACAATACATGTCATAGTGCTCACTTCACCAGAGGTGATATTGCATCATCATGACATAAATACAAATTCAACCTAGAAATCTAACAATTCAACATCAAATAATCAAAAACTTCAATTCATATAACATGTGCCATGAAGTAAAAACACACACACGCACACTCAAAATTGTCTCAAATGTACATTTTTAACAAATGACACAACATGCCTAATATACAAAATGACATCTCATGTATAAACATGGAAATATGGCATATGTCTACCTATATATAAAATGGTTCTAATATACAAGTGACATCTCATTCCCCAACATGAAAAATATGGCATACAATGTTGTATATATAAAATGGGTCTCATTGGTCATTCATTGACCACTTCTATCGTCACCACCATCATTTGCATCCCTAAAGTTGATCTTCCTCCTCTTACTACAAGAAGTAACTTGGCATTAATTTTTCTTTAGGGTTGTTCTTCGTCGCTCTAGGGAGATCACAAAGGAACAAAATTCTTATTATATTATTTTTTCCATAATAAATTATTATACTTACATACTAATACATGAGGGATACATAATGCCTATCTACAAAAACCTTTGTGAATGGAACAATGGTAGTGAAAATGTGGGGGGGGGGGTGATGTTGGATTGTCTATGGATGTTTCATCTGTAGGTGAAGGGAATGAAAATATCAGTGGAGGTAAGTGGTGTTCATGGGTTGTAGTAATGATGAAAGTTCCCCAGTGGAGGTAGTTTGGATACCAAAAGTTGGGGCAATGTGACGATATGGATAGATATTTGATGGGAGAATAATGGATGGCGGTGAATGATATGTATGTGAATTAGTTGAAAATTGGGGAAATTAAGGAACCTACATAAAAATATATTATATTTTTATTAGTTAACCAAAATAAGAGAAATTTTAATTTAACACATGATACCTAGGAAGGGGATGATATGTTCACCCTAGGTGAATCTGGGTACTCACCTAGTGTAATCATAATTTGTAAAAGCATTAAACAAAAACTATAATTAAACCCAAACTAAAATAATATATAATATGGACTAAAAATGTATGAATATTTTTGTGAGGGACAATTTCAATTCAACATACCTAATTATGGATTACACCAAATGAACTAGTATGCCATCCATTGTAGCATCAGTGGCCAAAACTAGCACCGATGCATATATAGGGTGTGGGTGTTATAAGAGAATAATAATTACAAATATAATATTAGATATATAAATAAACACACACAATTATATATATATATATATATATATATATATATATATATATCTAATGTAAAGTTGGTTAAGATAACAAACTCCTCCATAAAACTCTATTACCTATTGCTCTCTATCTATCCATAGAAATTTTGTCCAAAACTGTTTCTAATTAAGGGAATTTTGAGGTCTAAAATGGGCCTCCTAAGGAAAATGTACAATCAACATTCACTTTATGAGAACCAACCACATTTAAGGGGATGACATCATCCCTAATGGTTGAGGTGGCATTGCTTGAGTTAAAGGTACTTACTTGTCAAATTATCAATGGTGGATAAAAACTCATGGTTAACCATGATAGTGTTCTAAGTACTTTTAAAGTCAAAGTAAAGTACTCATAATAAATTTCACACTTTTTGAATAAAATTCATACATAAAATAATATATTACATTTATTATATTATTTTTATATAGTAAATTAATTACATGTTGTTATACAATTTAAATAATATAAATTTTAATTAATAACATATTATATAATTAAGAACTTATGAATTTATATTTATGTTTAATTTTAAGTTATTTAAGTACAAAGGAAAAATGCATTAGTTGTTCAATGATAATGATTTTTTCTTGAAAAACTCATTCTTATTTATAGTCACAGCAATACCATTTTTTTATTAATTTTATTTTGGTATAGATTTTGAATTAAATTTAACCATGGTTACATGGATTGTGGTGCAAAAAGTGAATTGAAAATTCATAGATATTATTTTAATGATTTAGCTATTATTTTATTATTTCCTTAGGAGGTCCATTTTAGACCTCAAAATTCCCCTAATTGATCTATGAGGTTCATTTGATCCTCCATGTGGCCTCTACTAGTAAAATTGTGTTATAGAATCGAATGGTCCAACCCCTCTCATAATATAAATTGTTGGTGGCTTATAGAATGACGATGTTATCATGATTCCTTGTTGCACTAGGGTGTGAATCAATTTAGCTATTGTTGTCTGGGTTTCAATAATGTTATACATCATTGGAGGATGTTGATAGGGGAATTAGGCCTTTGTCTAGGTGGACAAGGACCTAGTATTGGGTTGTGCCTAGCATTTTTTATATCTTGTGGAGACCCATGACCCACCCCCTGGAATTATCCCATGTCAAAGTAATTGACATGGAGTCCTAGCCTAAACTCTTCCCATAAATTCCTTGATAAATATTGAGGTACCTTATTGTTATTACATGGAATTTTATTAAATAATATTAACCACCTATCCATCCAATTCCCTTGAAATGGTCAGTAAGAGATTGCACTATTAGGATTGATTAATGGTAAGTTAAGTGATTTTCCTTAAACTACACTTCTTCTGTGAGCTTCCCATGAGTGGGCTTTTTCTTCCGGAGAATAGGGATTCCACATCCCTATTACATGCATCTCCGTGCCTTAGTATATTGAGGACTCTATACCCTAATCTACTCTAAGGATCTAAGATTCCAAAACTTGTCTTTTAAATATTTAGCACTGCGTCCCAATATTTTTATTATAGATCGAAGAGTCTGCGTCTTTATATTTCATGGATTTAGGACTCCGCACCCTAATTTCCATGGCTTCTCATCTACTCTGCTTTTAAACTCCGCACTTTACCTTAAGATACTGATTGTGAACTCATACCCATTTGATGGTTCTTTGGTAAGGTCTTGTTCCAAGAACAAGAATTGTGCATGACTTTTGCAGTCATTTTGGTTTTGAAGAAATGACTTACACAATCATTTATAATTTGAACATCCTTGTTTGAAAATAACCACGTCCCCTACCACCTCCTGCTTAGTACAATTTTAATAATTTATAATCATATAAATCATGTATCATCACTTCTGCATGAATTCCACAATCATTTATAATTTGAGCGTTTATGTTTGCAAATAACTAGGCCCCCCTGCCACATAAATCATAATTAACCATATGTTCCACATAACCATGATCATCCATGTATTTACATGTCTCAATCCTGGATCACCATCCATGTCATACACCTATGTCCAAAATAGGATACAAAAAGAGAAAACATGATAATATGCACTTAACCAAAATTAGTATTACCAAAATCAATCTTTATCATAAGCGCATAGAAGCTGTGTGACATAAACTGAGTCTATAGCATACAAGCATATACATAAGTCTAACATGCATAGTATTTATACCGCTGCATCAAAATCACCCTCTCCAAGTGTCATCAAATCTATCTCACTAAGAAGGGACACTACAGTTAAAGTGAATGTGGCTCAACAAATATGTTCCATGACATTTCAATAGTAGTTAAGTGGTATCATATAATCATTAGATGAGTTATGAGTGAATATGACATAGTGGTGGATTTTAGAAGACACCTTGCATGGGTTTGAATACATGAGTACCCATTATATGGTATAAATACTGCTAACAAAAAGTGAGAAATTTATCACACACATAATATAACAAAAATGTGATGTTCTTTCAAAGGCATAAAATGGTGTAATTTTTTATGACTTAATAAGTGATTTATGGTGGTACATTAATGATCATATTTGAGAAAGAATAATAAGAAATCCACTATTGAAGGCACTATTGGGGGGCGGGGGGATGACAAGTGTAACACTCCCCATCTCCTACTGCAAGGATTTATGTTACATTTATTTGGGTAGTTGTTAAAAAATATAGCTAGTTCATGACACTATATTTTATGATGTGAATGGAAACACAAAGTGAAAATATACGCTACAGTAAAATAAGTTAATTTCCTATTACAATTGAGAGGATTCTTAATGTGCTTAAGTGCGGTTCTAAATATATTAATCAAATACAAATAACATTGCAGACATGTGGGAAATAGTTAGAGGAGAATCATCTTGCATGACACTTAGATAGTACACCATGGAAGAGGAAGCTTTGGACTAATAGCTTTTTAGAGAGTGCACCATATTAGAGGAGGGGTGTTGATTCCAAGGAGGATTATACTTGGAAGGTGTTTCACTTGTATATAGTATGTCATTATGTTAGTTGCACTCACTTATTCTATATATAAGGGAGGATAGAGTTGTTGTATATTTTTTCATCATTGTACTATATTCATTGTATTTTATTGAGAAGCCTTGTATGAGTAAATATGTTAGGTTCATAATGAAACATTAGTAGTATGATATTAGGGTGCATGTGGAAACACTAGAATAAGAAAAGGGGGGGAGAGAGAGAGAGAGAGAGAGAGAGAGAGAGAGAGAGATGTATCGTATGTTTCATGGAGAGATTTATTTTGTGTGAATTTTCAGTTTTTGCATGTTATGTTAGGGTTTATTGTTATGAAACCAGCTCCAAAAATAGAAGAAAAGAGAGATCAACGCCTTAAATCAGCCACTTCGAGGGGGCAACCTCCTTTACATTACATAAATGAACAATTCTTGGATGATACAAATGACAAAACCTCCTTTCTATATATAGGAGTCCATGGGGTCACAATATAATCCTAGTTGACCTAAGAATAATAATGTACGGACATAATAATAACAATATGGGGGTTGCAGGGGTACAACAATAACAATAAAGGGGCTACAGTAACAACAATAAGGGACTACACTAGTAATATAGGGACCTAACATGCCCCTGTCCTTTAAAAAAGTGTTGTCCTCAACGCTTGAGTAGCTCTGGATGCTTCTATATAAATTCTTAATCTCCCATTTAGAATCTTCAATGGGTAAGTTCTTCCATTTGATGAGATACTCTGAAATTAATCAATTTCGTAGCTGTCGATTTCTTGTTTTCGTGACTTTAGGTTCCAATATGATTTTTCATTCCTCATCAAGTTTTGGCAATATTGTTTGAACTGGAATTTTTTCACCTATAACCTTCTTTAAGCATGAAACATGGAAAATTAGATGCACTCGAGAAGAAGTAGGAAGCTCCAATTTGTATGCCATACTATCAATCTTTTGAAACACCTTGTAAGGAACATAGTACTTTGGAAATAATTTATTATCCTTCTTAGCTTGCTTGAGGGATATTTGTTTGTATGGTTGTAGCCCTAAAAGTACCAAGTCTCCTACATCAAAACTTCTCTCGCTGCGATGTTGATCTACCTATTGTTTCATTCAATTTTGTGCCAAATTCAGGTTACCTTTTAAGAGTTGGAGAACTTTTTTTTGATGCTCGATGTGATCTTCCACTGCTTGAACCTTATAATTTTCTCTTAAAGATGATGCGATGGATGGTTGATGATATCCATAAAGTGCCATAAATGGGGTCATTTTTGCTGCAGTATGGAAGGAAGTGTTATACCACCATTCAGCCAGAGGTAACCACTTGACCCATTGTGTTTGTTTATCGGATACAAAATAATGAATATATAATTCCAAACGTTTGTTCTCTATATCAGTTTCCCCATCAGATTGAGGGTGATAAGATGAGCTATGAGCTAGTTGAGTAACCAAACAAGAAAATAATTTCGTCCAAAAATTTCCAATAAAAATGGGATCTTCGTCTCTTACAATAATCTTTGTGTTTCCATGTAGCTTTTTAATTGTTTCCATAAATGCAGTAGCAATTGTACTTGCTTTAAATAGATGAGATAATGCAAAAAAGTGTGCATACTTGGTAAGTCTATCAACTACCACCATGATGACAATCTTTCCTTCAGACTTAGGTAAAGCTATGATAAAATCCATTGAAATCTCCTCTCAATGTTGAATTGGAATGGATAAAGGTTGTAGACGACCAGGGCCTTAATTGTCTCAACTTTATTTTGCTGGAAAATCAAACATTCCACCACAAACTTTTGAATATCATATTTAAGGCCATCCTAAAAAAAATCTTTCTTCACCCTGTGGTAATTTTTAAAAAATCCTGAGTGTCCTCCTAAGGGAGAAGTGTGCAATGCCAAAAGAATATTTTGTTTTAGTTTGGAATTATTACAAAGATATAAGTGATATTTATACCATAACGAATCATTTTTCCAACTAAATGTATCAGATGTAGTAGGATCTTGCTACAACTTTTGAATGAGTGTCCACACTTCTTCATCCTTTTTTCATTCATCCCTTTCTTCGGTTATCCAATCTAGTTGGATAATAGAAATGGAACAAAGCAATGCTTCCACCTCTTCATCCTTTCTTGAGAGTGCATCTGCAACAACATTTAACTTCCCTTTTTTGTAGATGATTTCAAATTCATAACCCAACATTTTTGTGACCCATTTTTGTTACTCTTCTGAAGATAGTCTTTGTTCCAAAAAGTATTTAAGACTATCATGATCAATTTTTACCTTGAAGTGTCTTCCCATTAGGTAAGATCGCCATTTCTTTAGTGCATGTAGTATTGCCAAAATTTCCTTCTCATAAATAGATTTATGTAAATACTTTCCTTTGATTGGACGACTTTCAAAAGAAATGGGTCTTCCTTTTTGCATTAAAACAACACCAATTCCATTTCCTGAGGCATCACATTCCACAATAAATGTTTTTGTGAAGTCTCGTGTAGCTAAGACTGGTGCTAGGCACATTATCTCTTTAAGATGTTCAAAGGCCTTAGTTTCTTCAGGAGTCCATGAAAATGCATATTTATTCAATAATTTTGTTATAGGTGTTGTTATTCTCCCATAATTCTTAAAACTTGCGATAATACCCTGTTAACCCGGGAAATCTTGGCAACTGCTTTATGGTTGTGGGGACTTTCCATTCCTTAATGGATTTAATTTTTTTATGGTATACGTTAACACCATCATGAGATACAATATGACCCAGATATTCCACCTCTTATACTCGAAAGAAACATTTTGAGGTTTTTTCATATAATTGTTTCTCCTCTAATGGTTTGAGCACCCTGTCAACATGTTGAAAATGATCCTTCCAAGACCTGTTGTAGATTAGTATATCTTCAAAAAATACTAACATAATTTTTCAAAGGAAGGTTTGAAAATGGAATTCATCAACCCTTGAAATGTAGAAGGTGCATTAGTAAGGCCAAAAGGCATGACCAAAAATTCATAATGACCCTCATGAGTTCGAAATGTTGTTTTTAGAATATCTCCAGTCTTCATTCTAATTTGATGGCATCCTGAACAAATATCCAACTTGGTAAAATAAATTTCTCCATGTAATTCATTCAATAATTCATCAATAACAGGAATGGGAAATTTATCTTTAATAGTGAGCTTATTGAGCTCCCTATAATGTAGACACATGCGCCATGATCCATCCTTCTTGTGCACCAAATACTACTAGAGCAGAGAAAGAACTTTGGCTCGGTTGAATTATACCAGCCTCTAACATTTCTGCAATCATACATTCAATTTCACTCTTTTGGACATAAGGATATTTATAAGGCTTGATGTTTGGAGGAACACTTCCTGGAATCAAATGAATAGCATGATCATGACCATGAATAGGTGGGAGTCCTTTGGGAGTTTCAAACACCTTGGAATGATTGTCCAAGACTTTTTGGAGATCTGGAGAAATAGATGATTTTGATGTTGGAACTTATAGTGAGCATAATTGTGAAATTATGTCTCGTTGTTCTTTTTTCAGAAGCTTTGGAATGACATTAGAGCTTATTATCTTTCTCAGATTCCCCACGATATCCCATAATTCAACTTCCTTTCCTTCCAAAAAAAAAATTCAAGAAAAGTTCTTGAAAATTAAAAGCTATCGTCCCCAAAGATTGTAACCATTGTACTTTTAGTACAACATCAACACCTCCCATTTGAATGGAAAGCATTGGACTATTCAATATATATTCCCACATTTTTAGCTTGATATTTGGAATTTTCCAGAGCAATTGATAGTTCATCCATTTTCGGCCATCACTTGACATTCTGGTGCTGGGTATAGGAAGCAATTCAATTCCTTGGCTACCTTACAATGTATAAAATTATGGGTACTACCCGAGTCAATCAACACTATTACCTTTTTCTTCTTGATATGTCCTTCTATATTGAGAGTTTGAGGAGTGGTAATTCCTCCCAATGCATTATAGGATATGGTCGGACTCATTTATTCTTTCTCTAGGGTTGGTTCCTAGTGCATATCCTCTTCTTTTGAAGTTTCTTGTTCATTTTATTCCTCCTCTTCACAATCTATGTAAAATAATTTCTTCTCACCACACTGTTGGGTGAAAATATTGTCATTTAATTATGTTGTAGTACTTTCCCAACCATTTAATTTGTCAATCCGAGGTTTGTAGGCTTACGAAGCACACACACTATATATGCAGGACTGAAGTGGAACTAATCTGATCTAAATTACTGAAATCAAATTAATCTAGGAAGGCATTGAAACATTAACTAGGAAGGCAAGAAATTGCATAAGGGAAAAGCAATACAACATGTGAAGAGTAGAATGAAAAACAACATATGTGAGCTTATAATAATAAAGCTATCTCAAACTAAATTACAAGAATCAAATGACAAATCATGAAATCATACAATAAAAGAATATGAATCACAGTTAAGAATCCCCTTTCTCCTAATTACAAGATTATCTCTCCAAACTCAAAAACTAATGAGCTAATGAACTTATGAACTAATGAAAATGAAGAGAGAGCACTCTCTTATATACATGAAGAAGATAACCATCTCATTCAACCACTCTCAACTACTTTCCCATTATTACAAGACATGATCCCTTTGAATCCTCCACACATTTCTCACATATCTCAAATAAGATATGCCAACCAAATCCTCCATGATCTTCTCCTTAGGAATAGGCTTGAATAATTATCTCCTTAATATGGTGGAGGAGATATTCCAGAAGTCTCTTAGAATTAAACCTTCACATATCTCCTACACATTACAAAGCTCACACATTCTTGAGATATATATAAAAACATGTATATTTTCTAATATTTAATCATAAATTCACTTATAATACAAAAATGAATAAAGTGGAAAATAAGAAGGTGAAACCCAAATGTATTTATGAAAATGATATAATGAAATGTTAATGGGATGATGAAATGTAAGGAATAATGAAGGGAAAGGTGGATGAAATATGGCATTTCTGAGTCCCAAAATCCCCCCCAACTGAACTTGTTGCATGTCCTCATGCAACCATGCATGGATATCTTTTAAGAACGTTTGGCATCTGAACTTTGGCTTTACATGATGATGAATGTTTCTAGGATATGTGAAGGACATGAGTAGCAACTTACATTTTCTTATGGTTGGTTCTTGTGTGACAACCATGAATACAAAGAATGTCGGTTCTTGTGTTAACAAAATTCATTTCGTTTATGTTCTCTTTTCTTATGGTTGGTTCTTGTGTGACAACCATGAATACAAAGAATATTGGTTCTTGTGATAACAACATTCATTTCGTTTCTGTTCTCTTGCTGTAAACACTCACTGGAAATCATAAGCTATCAATGTGCATAAGAAAGCCCTTTTGTAATATTCATGAAACATGCCAATATGTATATTAATGCGTATGAAGCAAAGTGCAACAAAGCATCATTGGAAAAGAAATGTTGGTGAATGGTAAATGAGATAAAAAATGGAGTGATAGTGGTGTAGAAATGGACTCATGGTAGTGAATATGTAGTGAATATAGTCCCCCCCAACTGAATTGGTTGCATGTCCTTATGCAACTTAGCATGGGTCACGAAAGGAAATGGAGCATGATGAGGGAATTTTCCAAAATATTCAAGTCAGCATATAAGGAATTTCATGATTAAAGATTAGAAAACAACATACTTCCACTTACCCAAGAATGATGAACTATGAAATAGGAATGTAGTTGCTACTGCTGAATCATGAAAACGTGACTGGTGTTGTAGCTACAACTGTTGTAACTGCTAGATCAGAGAATATGTGACTGTGGTTGTTAAAACATGGAAGGTTTTACTGCAGCAGGATCATGCAAATGTAACTGTGAATGTTGATGTTGCTGTAACTGGATCCTGGGAAATGAAGGAATCTGAACTATTGATTCTGAATCATGGAAAAGATAAAGGCTGAAAGTGGAACTGTGGTATTCTCATAGATCAGAATTCATGCTGTTGTAATTGCTGAGGGAGTCATGAAAAAGTGTATAGTCTTCACCTGCTACAAAAATTGATGGTACAAGTCTAATCATGCGAAAGAATGTGTTGATGTCGAGCATGAAGAGAAATCATTGGATTACTGGCCATTGATGAATGTCGTTAACCAATGCGAGGCAAACTCACCATTGATGTCAATGAGTGCCAAGGTACCCAAGTACATCTTGCAAAATGCGAATAGAGGGGTTGACGTCGAGCCATTTGCAAGATCTGACGATCAAGGAACATTGATGTATTCCCATGATTGTCAGCGAGAGAACTTGCCATTAAGGCATGCAAGTCTCAAGGTACCCAAAAGGAACTCTAGTCTATTTCCCAGATAAGGTGCTGAGGTCGATGGGTCAAGACTTGTTGAAAGGTGGGCCTTAAGGAATCCCACATCAGTCAACGCGAGTTTGTACAAAGAGATTTGGTAGGACTATAAATGGAAAGAACTCACGAACAAGCAGTGTGAATCAACATGGCGAGGAAAGCAAGGCAATGTAATTATGGAAAGGGGATAAGTTTTATTCAGAAGGCAAACTAGAAGGAAAATAAACTGAAAAGGATAAAGGAATGTATGCGATTCAGAAAAATAACTGTGCATGAAGTCGTGAAAGATAAGGTAATGGAAAATGGGCTTCAACACAAGGATGGTCAATCGGCTTTGAAGGAGAAATGTTACAGTGTTACAGCATGGATAATGGAAAAAGTAGAAATGTTGGTGTATCAGCATGGTCGTTGTGTAACAGCAAACATCAAGAGGCGCAAACATCATGATGTTTATGATGAGTTATAGCTCCTTCAAGCTGTTTATGAAAGCATGTTTCTCAAAAAGTTCCGTGATCTTTGAAAATCACTTCAGCAGCAAAACATGATCATTTCCGAAACCTGAAAAAAAACTTAGTGCAAATCCTGTATAAAAAATTCGTGAGAGTATTATAAAACGTAAGCTGCGAGAATAAGCACAAATGTGAGCAAAAGAAAGAAAGTGTGTTTTAACCTATCGCCCACGCTGATTTCATCATCGATGGCTGTCAAAGTGACTTCAAGAAAACAAATTAGTGTTAAGCATAAAAAAACATGCATTCGTATTGTTTTCAGGAATTTATTAAAAGGTCCATTTGCAATTTTCATGTTGATAATACACACCAAAAGAAAAGGCAAAAAGAAAAACAAAACTGGCAAAATTAAAGTCAGATCTCCATTTCTTGGCATGCTTTGCAAAGTGTAGCAATATTGTCTCGGCGCTAGCAAATATTCAGTTTCTTGTTGATTCATGTTACTAAAGTCTTGAAAGTTAAATAGGTTTCTTAGATGCACTGTTAAATTCATTCAAGCAATTGGAAGCTGGGCAGAGTATGATTCACATCGATTTGATGCAATAATCTCACTTACTTCTCTGCAAGATTGGACCTATACATCGTCAGATATAGTTGATTATTCAAACCATTCAATTGTAGCGTTCCTAAGTATCAGTAACAATCATCAAGCAGTGACGGATAATTCTGATAATCCAATCAGTGTTCCTAAGTTTCCTGGCATCATGAACATTAGTTTAATGGAGATAGTGAGCATGAAAAAAACAATCAATTTCCGGCATAAAATCCAGCATAAGCATAAGAATCCAAAAATTCTTCTCCAATCTTAATGCTCGGCAGAATTCTCTTCCTCTTCTGACGTTGAAGCCATTGTCGTGTCTTGCTGACAGGTGTTGCGGCTGTCAAAAAAATTTATTGAGTGAAATAAATAGGCTCTGTTGTGTTCTCTGCCTTTGCCCAGATCTAAGCTGCCTAAAAAACGTTAAAATGGAAAATTGTGGTAAAGAAAAGAACTTTTTCTGCCAGCTGAAAACCACTCTGACCATCCTGTAAAATCACACTCTCAACCATATCATTGGGAAACATGTTTTACAAATTATGGCTCTATAGAACAGTTTCAGCATGCAAGTTACGAACAAATATTAAATATTTTGCTTTATGTTTACAGGGCGCCAAGGTTTCCAAATCGATTACTCTGATGGAAAGGCCCCAACACCATGAGTATAATTTGTTTCAAATGGATCACCAAAAGGGTTTGCATATTGGGGCATCGTCACCATTATAACTGTAATTCTTAATGAATATCCGCTTCATCAATTCGAATCGAGCTCTGTCGCTACGCCGGTTTCAACAAAAGTTTAATTCGATTTTATTCAGAATCCCATTGCCCTTCCAAAGCACAACTTTCTTCAGAATATGTACCAACAAGATCAGACTGGTCATATAATGACTTAAACTGTGTCCGTTGGGTCTTACTTTGCAAAAATTTCATGAGGTCCACTTCAATTCTGGGTGTATAATGCTTCAGAGATCGACGCAATGTGCTTTGCTCTTCAATTGTGAGGCCTAAGATAAAGTTCAAGACAGATGTAGAATCAAAATAGGAATAGACAGATATAATAGCAGTAACTGTTGTCTCCTTAAGTTTTTTGTTCTTATCATTTGCCAATGGTGCTTTAATGTCGTTACTCTCTTCAATAAAACTTTGTTGACTTGACCTCTCATATGTCATTGGAAATATTTTTGTTGTGTATGATGTAGTCAGTGTGGATGATGCATCATGGTTCATACTACCCAAAAGAGATGTTTTACCAACATCTGTAGGAATTGGGCCTTGCGAAGATGTCACATTAGGTAGATTAGCACTTAAAGTACCGTTGCGCATACCAATTTTATATACATTAGCTCCAAGGGAAGGGTGCACAAGAATCTGACTTGTTCTAGAAACAGATGCCAGAAAGGGTGGATCACGTGTAGATGGGGGATAAACACTAGCACATGCAGGAAACACAGAAGATTTTTGATCTTCTGATTCACCATAACAACTACCATTGTTGGAAAGTGAATCACAATTTGTGTTAGTTGCAAATGAACCAGAATTATCATCAATGTTAAACCGCCCATTATGTAATGAGGCCCCTGAAGAGACAGTTTTGAGAGAATCATATCAAAAGCTATGGAATGTTAAATACATAGTTTAAATCTTACGCCCGATTTCCTACCATAATATACATTTGCACATGCAAAATCGGCAATCCAATACAATGCAATAAGATTTAAATTTTAGCGACTTCTATTAGAATGATCAGAACCATGAAGTTTTATAAAGATATTTGAATTCAATGATTCAAGCCGCTTCCGTAAAGCCCACTCTCATGTTACCGAAATCAAACATGGTATGGTAGACACCCATGAATACATCTCCAAGAATCCAGAAAGGCCCCATTGGAGGAGGAACATCTAATCCCATGAAACCACTAATACATTGTGCTGCAGAACCACTTTTAAGAATATACTGCTCAGGAGTGAGATGAAAAGTTCTATCACCAATTGTAAATGACATAGTGGCATGCTTGGTAGGTTATTGCAGTCTACAGTCGTTTGTCCATTGGCACTCGGTCACAAAGTTGATACAGATATGTCATAATTTGGTCCTTGGATGCATTCCTGTTTAGCTGATTCTTTGCCCATACCACCGCCATCTCACAAGCAGCACACATGCGACTGCCACTGGCTGATGTTACCTCCTTACCTCTCTCAAGAACACTAGCATTTCGCATACTGACATCCCTTCATCATTCAGCAAGTGCATGTACGCATCTTCACGACGCAGAGAATGAAATCTTATGATGAAGAGAGTTGCAGGAGGTAATGTTGTGTTATTCATTTTAGCCACCAGGTACATATACTCATCGTGACCTCATGACATAAGAACATTGTCCAGTCCACATTTTTCAGAGTACAACCCATATTTTGCGTTATATTTTGGGTTGTGAAAATCTGGATTGTCCTTGAAAAAATTCGTGGTGAACAATGGTTTCATTGAAAGTGCATCCCAAAGGAAACCTGCCTCAGAAAGATAGCAAAAGTTGTTAAAATAATTCTAATAATATCATGCTACGGTGGTTTCACTACCTCTTTGGACTGGATATGCTTCCTCCAAGAGAAACGATGGAGAAAAACTCGTAGCCAATAAGCAACAGCATAATCGTTTAATCTCAATAAAGTATGCCGACGGATAGAAAATTTAGGAAAACCAATCCATAAAAATAGTTATCTGGCCGTGATACTGATGGGATTTCGTTCCTATTATTTTAAGATGCCATAGATAGTGTAACAACCCATGGATTTGGCCGATATTTCTTAATCAACATCTGCATGATATTTTAGATTTTGTTATGAAACCCCAAGTTAAACGTGAGAATTAATCACAGGAGAAAATTCCAACATTCGAAATATGCAAACAATAAGAATTATCTTTTACTTTATTGCGGTTTCATTTTGGTTTGTTGTTGCTAGTTGCAGGTTTATGAACAGTGGGCGGAGGGTTGGCATTGCTACAGCTCAGTCATAAATGAATATCTAGAGACAGAAACTGCACAGTCCAACGAAACTCACATGCATCAAGCAAAACAATGAACCTGGGAAATTTCAGATTTAATTGTTTGTGCAGGTTTTATCACCTAATTGCTTGCTGCAGGTTTTAGTATGCCCAGAAAACGTAATCAATTGCAAGCTAGACATTGTTTCAGCAACTGTTAAGATAAAACGCTAGACACAGTTTCAGCGACTGTTCAGATAAAAACTCAGTTTGTTTTTATTCAGCCTCAATTCACGATTTATTCAAAAAAAAAAAAAAAAAATTAGTAAATGGAGAAAAGAAAAAAAAAAATTATTTGCAAATTAATGATAAAATCGATTAGGCATATTGCAAAACATGATTTTTTTTTTTTTTTTTTAATTCCTAAAATAAATCTAAATCATCCTTATTTTCTGATCCTTGCGATCACACTAAGCGCGGAGGAGAGCATACTTATTCTAGGCAAAAGCAAAATTGAAAATGAAAGCAAAAACTGAAAATGAAAGCCTACCTACTCTATACTAATTAGAATTTAAAAACTATTTACGTGTAATTAAACTTCCAATGAAGCCACTCATGTAACAATAAAAACAATATATCAAATAGGAATTTTTCAAATGAAAAATGAAAATATTCCAGAGTGAATGAGTCTAGTTGCTGAAACTGCAAATCAACTAAATAAAAATAAAAAGACGACTCTAATCGAGTACTTACCTGGAACCATTGTTCGATAAGGCTTTGATAGGCACAATTTCTCTTACTTAGATCATGTTGTAACTCCTCTTATTCTTCCTTGTTCTCCTGTTCAAATGATTTTTTGTCATCAGATATGCAAGATTCTAAAGATGTTAAATCTTCGTTTGTTTCTTGGGGAGTAGTTGAACATTTAATTCTTGTCAATATCTCCTCTTCCAAGGAAGAGGAGATCCCGACTTCTGCTAGGATCTGAGTGAGTAGTTCCAAGCTAATACTCATTGTTAAACCATGTTGAAAAAGGGATTCTCACTACACCCAAAAATTAAATCTAAAAAGCTTAAATGAAAATAAACTACTTGCGTAAATAAAAGCACTCTTGCTGAAACAGATAAAAAAAAACACTCTTCACAGTTGTAGAAATCAAACACACTTGCAGAAATTGAAAATCACACTTGCAGGAAAGAAGATCAATCAACCATAACAGAGAACAGGACCCTATTCCTCCAAGCAGGAATCTTCAGCACCTGTTTCCTGATATCAGTCACACTGCAGAAAAATAAGATTAATCAATGGAGAACAGGACCCTATTCCTCAAGCAGGAATCTTCAGCACCTGTTTCCTGATATCAGTCACAATGTCTTGACCCATATGAGGCCGAGCCCGTTACAGTATGTCGAACGATGCGTATGTTGTTCCACATGTCTTACAACCCTGTCACCTCGGAGTTAGGAACATGTCTAAACACACTTGCATGAAAAATCAAACTGAACTTCAATCCATCGTGCTTCCCCGGCAACGGCGCCAAAATGTTGGGTGAAAATATTGTCGTTTAATTCTGTTGTAGTACTTGCCCAACCATTTAATTTGTCAATCTGAGGTTCGTAGGCTTACGAAGCACATGCACTATATATGCAGTACTGAAGTGGAACTAATCTAATCTAAATTACTGAAATCAAATTAATCTAGGAAGGCATTGAAACATTAACTAGGAAGGCAGGAAATTGCATAAGGGAAAAGCAATACAACATGTGAAGAGTTGAATGACAAACAACATATGTGAGCTTATAATAATAAAGCTATCTCAAACTACATTACAAGAATCAAATGACAAATCAAGAAAGCATACAATAAAAGAATATGAATCACAGTTAATAATCCCCTTTCTCCTAATTACAAGATTATCTCTCCAAACTCAAAAAATAATGAGCTAATGAACTTATGAACTAATGAAAATGAAGAGAGAGCACTCTCTTATATACATGAAGAAGATAAACATCTCATTCAACCACTCTCAACTACTTTCCCATTATTACAAGACATGATCCCTTTGAATCCTCCACACATCTCTCACATATCTTGAATAAGATATGCCAACCAAATTCTCCATGATCTTCTCCTTAGGAATAGGTTTGAATAATTATCTCCTTAATATGGTGGAGGAGATATTCCAGAAGTCTCTTAGAATTAATCCTTCACATCTCCTACACATTACAAAGCTCACACATTCTTGAGATATATATAAAAACATGTATATTTTCTAATATTTAATCATAAATTCACTTATAATACAAAAATGAATAAAGTGGAAAATAAGAAGGTGAAACCCAAATGTATTTATGAAAATGATATAATGAAATGTTGATGGGATGATGAAATGTAAGGAATAGTGAAGGGAAAGGTGGATGAAATATGACATTTATGAGTCCCAACACACACTAATGAACTTTAGTGTATTTTCTATCACAACTATAGCAAAGCCCTTTTGCTCTTTTTTCTTCCAATTGTTGTGGTGTCAACCTTGTAGGTTGTGGAAGTCTAGGAGTAGCAACACTTCCATATTTATAAATGTGAATGGTAGGCTTCCTTGTCACCATAATTTTACATTCAATTTTTCTTGCCAACCTGAATGCATTCTCCAATGAATTGGGTTCCCAAAGGAGAACCTCATGTTGGATGTTATCCTTTAAAGTCCCTATGAAGACATCAATTATGTGTTCCTCTGGAATATAGCTACCCTTATATTCAATTTTTAGAAGTCCTCAATGTCTTCCATGATTGAACCGTTTTGTTTGAGATTTATAAATTGGCTAAAGAAGGTGTCGCTCTTTGTATCCTCATAATGTTCTATCATTTCCTCCGTAAAAATTGACCAAGTGACAATTTTTTTACGAGAGCAAAGCCACCGATACCATACAAATGTTTTTTTTCGAAATGTAAAGTTGCAATGCGTATCTTTTATGTGTTTTTCACATTATGGAGATCAACATATTGCTCCATCTGTAGTATCCATGTTATGGGATCCTTGCCATTAAACTTCCTCATATCCATCTTTGGAATATGGTGGGTCTTCCATTCAACATTAGAGTTTATGAAATCATGATTAACATTTATTTTGTTCTCATCATGAGTTTCCTCTACTATCATTTCTCCATTAGTAAGCATTTATTGTATCAAGTTTGTCAAACCTTCCTTCAAACCTTCCATGTCTGCTTTTAGATCATTCTTCATGGCTTCCATGTTGTCTTTCATTTTTTCTTCGATGTCATCCATCTTAGCTTCAATTACATCCATCTTAGATTCCATGCCATTCATATTAGCTTCCATTTCTTTCTTCAAGCGCTTCCATGCCTTTCTTCAAAACTTCCATTTCATTTTTTGATGCTCTCTGTGAGAGAAAAATTTGGTGCACTTGCTCTTGTAATTTTGATATATCATGTTGCACTTCTTCCTCTTCATGAGTCATAATAGAGTATTCTAAGGGCTTAATGGGTGTTGAATTATTTTTAGGGGGAATTTTAGAACCCAATACTGATATTTGTGCTTCAATATACCCTTGGAATCACTTCAAACTAATTTTTCAAACAAGAATTATGCAATTTGAAAAAAAAATACACACCTTTTTCTTGATTTTGAGGAGCTCGATGTTGAAATTGAATTACCTTTGTGTTTTAGGATATTCAATATATGAAATTTGTTATGGTAGTAGCCCTATGAATCTTCTTTTGAATTCCACAGGTCTAAGCTGATTTGGATGCTTCAAGACAAAGTTATGCCCAATATCCCACAATGTCCTAATTATGGACTGGTTCAATAGAGCGAACATGTACAATGTGCCATGTCTCATTGTTTCCTCCGTCAGCTATGAAATTGATACACAAGAAACTAAATTATGTGTACTTTCGGATAATTTTTACAAAATTCCAATCTGATGCTCAAAGAGAGAGTTATGATGATTTTCCCAAGGTCACCTCTTTTAGATGAAATTAGAGAGCCTGAAAAAACCCTAACTTCCACAGATCATATCTCTGCAAATATTGCGAACCAAGATCTGAAATTTTTACACGAATTTCCTTAGGATTTCAGCTTCTCATGGTAAAAATTTCAGCTTCTGAACCTTCGTAGAAAAACAGTTATACTGAAATTTCCACGATGACCTATTTGGAGCAACGAAAAACTAGAATCCAAAGCTCTGATACCAAATGTTATGCAACTAGCTCCAAAATTAGAAGAAAAGAGCGATTAACGCCTTAGAAATCAGCCATTTCGAGGGGGAAACCTCCTTTAAATTACATAAATGAATAATTCTTGGATGATACAAATGAAAAAACCTCATTTCTATATATAGGAGTCCATGGGGTCACAATATAATCCTAGCCGACCTAACAATAATAATGTAAGGGCGCAATAATAACAATATGTGGGTTACAGGGGTACAACAATAACAATAACGGGGCTACACTAACAACAATTATGGACTACACTAGTAATATAGGGACCTAACATTTATGCTATGCATGTAGACCCTAAATAATAACATGGAGTCGGTGTGATTAATGATGATGATTTTGATAGACATTCTTGTACTACTAGATTTTCTACCCTAGTAGAATACATGTAAAATGGATCTAACATCTTGCATGAATTTTAAACCTTGCTCTGATGGGATGTGAAGCTATAGAAAGATCATGCTGAGATGAAATTGATGAGTCTTAAGCATGGTTTGATGCCTTTCTTAGAATAAAAATTGGTTAGTATATCTTTCATGATGTCCTTTGAATGTTTTTTTGTTTATGTTGATGCAAGAGTTGAAGACCAAATATTTGAGTACAAAAACACTAGGATGGACAAGTATATATTGATACTAGCACTAGAGTTGTCTTTCCTTGCACTTACGTAATGCAACATAGCTAGGGTTAGTAAACCCTAAGGAAGAAATCAATGCTAGTGTGAAGAGAATATGTTATACAAGTTTGTTTATACCAAAGGAAGACTTTTTGGTGTTGATGCTAGCTTGTTGTGGATCTTGGATGGTGGCTAGGGTTTTCATTGTTTTACCTTACTAGGGTTTGGAGTGCTAGACATTTTACCAATTTGGTGATAAATTTGTTCGCATGTATTTCATTTATTTTATATATATATACAAAGTATCTTGCTATCCAAAAAAAAATTATTGGAAATTTGATTGTTCATCTTTCATTGTCTTCATGATTAAGATATTTCCAAGATTCATCATTCATGTTGATTTGATATATCATATGATTCAAATTATTAAGTGATTTGATATATAACTTGAATATTAAAAAACATATCTATATTCCATAAATTATTGTAATAAATCGATTTTCAAGTTTGGTATATGTTAGGAGAAGTTTACCCTAAGGGATAAAACTTCTCACAATTTGTTTGGAATAAAACGAGGGATGTTGCTTTACTTATGAACATGTGTATAATGCCAAGAAATATTGTCCCAAGTATAGGGATATGCTACTCAATATATTTGAATACTAAATTAGAGAGTAGCTAGGTTGAAGTGTTGGTGAAGGTAGGAGCCAAATGCATAGATGTAAGTAAAGGAAGTTGTTGAGGTATAAAAGGTATCTTTTTAACACCTATTTATTCTACATTAATTATCAATCCAGGAATGACTTTTTATTTCAAGAGTGTACTCTGTCTAAGACTGCAATTAAATCTAAGATTAATGCCTTGTAATATGTAGTACAATGTTCTAAATACAAGAGTAAATGGATGCTTGGAAAAGAAATCTAACTACAATAACATAAACGCAAATGCTCTAAAATCCAATCATTCACTCGGCAAACATCAATCAAGGATACAGTAGCGATAACTCATTCCTCTAGAAATTGATGCAATTGAAATCAAATTGGAACAAGACAATCAATCTAGGAATGAGGAAGCAATAACCAGTGTTCTCTACAGTTGACAGTCCTACTTTAAATCAATTAAAAGGAAATAGAAATTGAACTAAAGCTGCTAATGAAAGGAAACTAGGAAAGCTTCTCAAAACCAAACCCTTTGCAATTAATCAACTGAAATGAACAACAATATAAATGGACAACAAACTGTAATTAAAGGAATTGAACAACAAATCCTATCTAATAAATCTGGGTAGTAAACTCTAAATGGAATCGCATGGAAAATTCTATTGAACAGTAATCTGTAATGGACAACAATCAAACAGAATAAAAAATGAATCAAATGTTGAACAACGTAGCTCTGTTAAAGCATAACAAGACGACTAATTAATATTCTTGTTAAATTAGAAAGGGACGGCAACACAATTCACCAATGTAACACGCCAATATCCATAAACAATTAAACAGCAAATCGATTAACTTGCAAACTGTAATAAAAGAAAATATGAACTATCTCACAACAATAATCAAAAGATAGAGATACAAACAACAGATCTATCCACCAGGGCTGGGCCCATAGCCACCAGTGAAATTTCGTTGGGCTTTACTCCAGAGTTAAGAAATGGAATAGAAATGTGTTCTTGTATTAATCAAACATGAATAGTGTTTACATCAGTTGCTCTTCAATCACAAGAGTCATGGAATTACAGAGTTACAAAAGAAATCCAATCCATCCTCTTCAATACATAATACATTCTCTCATTTTATAATCAGAAAGAGGATAATGTAAATAGTAAATGTGATCCCTCATAACAATATTGGATTGTTCCCAACAACTTGATCAACAAGAAAATATATTTCCATCCATCTTTCAACAAGAAAAATTCGAATTTGGATTTGCAGTTGAGATAATTTGGAAGACGGGCACAACAGTAAATCTAAGAAAATCATGCTCAAATAACATTCTGTTTCTCTCAATACAGGTCAAATTTGGGCACATTCTTTACTAAAGTTAATTCGGTCCGTTCTGGACAAAACCCATGTTCCAGATTTTCCATATTCTTCTCCATTTTCCCAGAATATCAACCGCAAAACTGTCACTTCTTATTCCAGCGAATTTCTGAGTTGGAATATTGAATGATGTGCTGGAGATCAAATCTGCAATCTAGCAAATATCTTGGAGGCTAAAATGGTGAGTGTTGTTACAAAATATATTAATAAACCATCGTTGATAAAATTATGCATAATAATCATCAATTTATTAAAAATAAAGGAGAAGAAATGATATTTATCCATAAGAGCATAAATAATTATAAAATGGATTTATATGATAAATTATGATAAAATTACATGATAAATAAGAGTAGAAATGGATGAAATAGGTGTTAAAAAATGGTCATATTAGCGGCTCAACATACCCCCAAACTGAATATATTGCATGCCCTCATGCAACCCAGAACTGAATATATTGCATGTCCTCATGCAACCCAAAGACAAAACCCATGTGTTAACCAAGCAAAAAATTGTTCATCCCAACTCATGAAATGGATGGAACAAATGAATTTTTCCTCAAATAATGAATATTCAATTTTAGCAATCTTGATGAAGGCGTAACAATTTTTACAGTTGATGTTCAACTATATGTATATGAAGTTACAGAAAAATGTGATATAAGTAACAACAAACTTCATTAACCATTTTCTCAAAAATCAGATCATTTTGGTGCATGGATCATGAGATATAAACAAAATGGCTGTAGGTGATAGTGCATAATTTTCAAAATTTTATGAACTAATTTAGCGTGAAATTATTTGGGTTTGTGTATTTTAATGATACCTCTTTGTTATCCAGAAATCACAAGAATTCAGTTCATAGTTTAAAGATATATGCAAATCAATTTCTGCATTGTATAAAAATGAAATTGTATGTCTTAAACGAGAAAGAAAGTAGAAAACATCCATCATGTGTAGCAATTCCTCCCCCAAACTGAAGAATTAGCATGTCCTCATGCAATGCTAGAAAAAAAAGAGAGGTGGTTGCTACAATCTGTTGAAATCTATGCTTGGTGTAAAACTACATGGAATAAGGGAGGTGTTGAGGATAAATAGGAATATCAATGGGTGATAAAGAATATTACTACCATGGTCATAAGAAAGAAATGAAGGAAAGCAACACTCCCCCAAACTGAAAGATGATATGTCTCTGAAAAATGGGAAGTGGTAAAGATGTGGAATGAACGATGATAAATAATGCTCAATGGATTTTCATGAAATTCTCCTAAATTTGTAATAAATCAGAAAATTATGTTATTTTACCTCAAATGTTACCTCCGAAAAAAATGTGGAATGACATGTAGGGACTAGCATTTGTTGAAGTTGATGTAGGCTGAGCGGATACTGAAAGTGATACAAAAGGTGGAAGCCATGCAAGCACATCATGTCTGAACAAGTGCGCGCGTCCACTAGTTACGTGAGCCTCTGCTGGTAGGGGCAATAGTGTGGCCTTGATGCGAATAGAATTCTCCCCATACTTATTGGTCTCCTGTAACAGTCACTATTTTGCATGCAAAGTTCTTGAATCCACAGTTTTAGTTTTGAATGTCAACAGATAAGATGCATGCAAACATTTTAATCAGAAAAACATTTGTATAAGTGCAGTATGAATATTGTGGCAAATCAGCAAAATAGAAGAGCAGTGTACTGCACAACAATTGTACAGCATGGAAAGGCATACATACTTATGATATGATCAACAAATTATCGCATTACTGAAATCAATGCATATTTTGAAATCGTGAGTAGATATGGAAATGTTTATGCAATGATTCGAAAATAAGGGAAAATGACAGCTGATGTGAAAAAAAGTACTTATGCGGTCATTATCCACTTAAACTATTATGATTGATTTATAAATAAATTTCATGCATAAGAGGTTTCAAACAAAGGGTTTAGGAGCATACTCTCATTTGATATTAGATAAAGATATAAGAAAAGGGTTTATCATTACTACTGATTTATGAAAAATATGACTCCAATACCATCAGCAGAGCTCTGTTGCCCACAAGTGTCTATAACCTTGACAAAGTTGCTTTCTCACCCTTGGAACCATTATCATTTATTTATGCTTAGGGAAGTGTTGTATGATGTCATAATGGAGGCCATTGTGCTGGCTTGGGAACGAGATGAATCACGATGCCATTCACCAAGAAGGAGTGAAAGGTGGGTAGTCCGGCTCGTGAGGAGACCTCATGTTCCAAGTACTTTTTATTTTTCTGAGTTGTTCATTGGATCATATCCCTGGTGTGGTGGCCATAATGGGAATGCCACTTCACTGTTCTCTTATGATCATGGTAGGTTGGCTCTTGATAAGACCCCTTATCCTCCATCTGCCATATCATAGAATTGTTAGTAATCATATAGAGATTTTTCGTTTTATTTTTCTTTACATATAGCACTTCCCTATTTATATATAAAGGGTGGCTCAACACTCCTTAAGATTAGGGATGGTGGAAGAAATCTGAACATCTCAATAGAGAAAATATGCTCTTATTCTTATTCAATGAAATAAAAATCAAAGAGAGTTATGAGAATTTAGGGAAGAACCAATATGACAAAGATAATAGATCATATTAATTTTAGTGAAAATAAAAACAGCGAAGTGATATAGATGGTTGTGTCCTTTTCTTTTTCTTATCACTACAAAAAAATTTCTTAAAAATGACAATTTCTCTTGATTAGCTAATTTCAGTAACCTCTAATTTGTGTATCCTTGCATAAATTGCATGTTTTCCTTTCAAAGAGTCATGAAGAATTTAGAAAAGTCCTAGAAATGTTGTTTTAAAAAAAAAGAAAAATGCACTCAAAAAATGTTGTTCCTTAGATGGAACAACTGTTGTTCCTTTAAAAGGAGCATAAAAAACAATCTGCGAAAATGTTGTTCCTTTTGAAAGGAACAGCAAAAAGAAACACACAAACGCGTTGTTCTTTTAGAGGAACAACTGTTGTTCCTTAAGAGGAACAACAAAAAAATATAAGCACGCAAGATTGATATTCCTTAAGAGGGATGGTTTCCGTTCCTTAAGAGGAACAACATGAAAAATAAAGGCACACAAAAAGGTAGGGAACAACAAAGAAAATGCACGCAGAAATTGCTGTAGGGAACATCGAAGGAAAAAAATAGAGGAAAGAACAAAAATAATGTATAATCTATTGTCAAGAAAATCCAATCAAATAGAAAGGCAAATTTATGTACAAGTTTCAAGAAAAAGTAATTTTTTACAGAATTCGTGCTACCGAAGAATTGCCTCCTTGCATGGTGGGGTCCTTATTATTCAATTTCCAATGGAGCGGAAACTAAAATTTGAAGGGATCAACACCTGAAACACAAAAACATAAAAGAAATCAGAAAAGAAACAACACTTTATTAAGTTACAACAACTATGATGTTATTTCCTAAGGGAATATCAATCCGTTAATGGAAAAAAATGAAATTTTTGAAAAATGTTTTGGTAGCAGTGACATGAATCGCCAAATAGAAACCAATTCTTCATTTCTTCTTGTTATGAATCTGTTAGGTAATGAACTGGATGAAATGTCCTTGTTTCACTAAAATTTCTTTTAAGAATTGCTCGTCCATAAATTGACCTTCTTTGTTTTGCTAAGACCTGCAAAAAACAAGTGTCTACCTGCAATAAAACATTAAATCATAGAGAAAGAGAGATGCGCGGGCTCCGCTAATCCAAGAATTATGCAAAAAACTAACAAGTAGTTACTCTGCATAACAAATCCATGGACAAAGTAAAATTAATTTATTACCTGCGAGAGAGTAGTGGCCAATCATGCTAACCAGCAGTGTTTCAATCATAACTTCTTTGTTTTTCGTCCGATTTGAGTGATTCCAAAGCCAAATGAGAGAGAATTCAAATTTTTATCTTCAATAGAAATAGGTTTTAAAAATTCAATGCTATGATATGTCAAATTTTCTTAGAACAACCTGCATAATAGAGTCATTTTCGATTTTCCAGCTTAGACCAACAGTTGATATTTCAAGCATACATTTTTCGTTTGATGGCAGATTGAACCGATTCAAATTAGAGATTAAAGTAGATTCATTTATTTATCTCCAATAGAAACAGGTTTTGAAGACAAAAATAATTTATGGGTCAAATACGCTAGTGAACAGCTGAGAAAACAAAGTTTCAAGAGTGCTGATTTATGATAGGCAGTCAGTATTTTGGTCATAAATTCCTCATACGATATCGAAATTGAGTGATTAAATTTTTGTTGTAAACTAGATTCATAGAGAAATATACCATACAAACAGGTTTTAAAAATATATTCATTTAGGCCTCCAAAAACTGACCGTCCCAACTATGTTCTTGAGCTGCCTACTAGACACCCTCTCAATGTTTTGGTTCTAACTTTTTCGTTTCAAATCCAAATGGAGTGATTCAAATTGGGTTGGAAAGTAACATAAATGGATACTTAGGATAGAAACAGGTTTTAAAAATATTCACTTTTGGTCTCCCAAAATATGACTGTCCCAACTCTGTTTTCAGAAATTTTATCAAGCCCGCAAGCCAAAAAAATGATATTCAAGAAATTTTTCCATATTGATGATAAAAATGAATACGAGTATTTGTAGAATTGTTATTTTTAATATAATGCATCTACATACACAAATAAATTAAAATATTTATCACCGATGTTGATTTCCACAGCGTGTTGCAACAAAAACAACTATTTTTACAAAAATAAAAATAAAAATAAAAATGTGTTTATTTTATTTCTTTAATTATTTTATTTTCTACACTAGCCTACTCTGAATTGGAAAATGAATATGATTACGTATAAGAATATTTCCAGTGGATCCATTTCCGAAATAAGGCCTCTAGTATGTACATACCCAAATTTGAAAAATGTATGTTGATAAATAGTAGGGTATGAGAAGCCAACTTCCCTTGAAAAGATGGTGCCAAAAATTGTTGAAGTATGGAATTATGTTGCAAAAAAATGGAGTGAAACCAATCTTAAATGTATCCCTTACTTTCTTGATTTCCAATAGCCATCGTATCATGAAGTTCTTGAGCTTTTAAAATGGTTTGTTTGTGCAAACTAGAAAAAACGTCATTTTCTTTCATAACTTCTACAATTTTTGGATTTGATACATTCTGAATCTCAGTGTAAGTTTTCTCCAATGGTGCATGTGAGATAGAATGGGTGGAAAGGGTTGGTAAATTTTGCAGTTCAACACTGTAAGCATGTTGTACTGGTTTATTATGGTGAGGGTGTGGAATGAGTTGAGCAGGATATTGTGTAGGGAATGGAGCCTCTTGATGATGTAGTTGATTGGGTTGAGTGGATGATTTTGATAGGCAAACAAGGTGTTGTGGAAGAGCTAGAATATGTGTTTGTGCTACAAGATGAGGGAGAGTATTCATGCAATCATAAGTTGAACCATGCCAAGCTTGTAGACAAGATTGGTGGTGGTTATATTGAGATTGATATGGCTGCCCTAACATATGAGTATTCCATAATGAATTATGCAAGTAAGAGAATGGAGAGGAAGTGTTTTGAACCATACCTATAGGCCATGATTTCCATGGTTTTGACCTTGTTGGAGCTTCCCCATCTCTTTGATATGCTACTTCCATCCTAGATAAGGAAGAACAACTATCTATGGGATGCTCCTTTCGGTTATGAGGGAAAAACACTTCATCGAATTTTTGATTTCTCTGAAACTGCAAAACATTCAATTGTGAATTTAGAGATCTAGTAAAATCATATTTAAAATTTTCAAATAAAACATTGATTTTAGCTCTTATGTCTCTTGTTCTTGTAGTAAATTTGAAAAAGAAAGAAGAAACTTCTCTAGAATTATTACCAGCCTTGGAGATTCCTCTTGAATACCTTATGCACAATTCACAAACATCATCATATGATAACTGAAAAACATCACCTTTTCCTACCAGATTTAAGAGTTCTAAAAATTCATCTTTGATTCCTTTAAGAATGAGTGTTTTCAAGATCTCTTTTTCCAAATGTTTATGCTTTGATTTTTGAAGGTTATATTGAAATTGCTCTACATAGTCCTCCAAGCTTTCATCTTCCCCTTGTATCATACCGAAAATATCTTCATTGGATTTGCAGTAGTCTTGGTACTTCTTCAAGAATATGTTCTTCATGTCCTCCCATTTTTGGATGCAGTTCCCTCCTAGGCTCATGAACCATCGGAGAGCTGCTCCTTTTAGAGTAAGAGGAAACCCTTTCAACCTTTTATCATTAGTACAATAATCATATCCTCTACAAAGTATTTCAAACTCAAATAAAAAATTATCTGGATCTTCATTTTTCAAACCATGAAAATTTGGTAGAGACAATGGGGGAATTATGTGCATTTGTGTCACTCCTCCTAGATCTTTGATAGGGAATTCAAAAGTTGCAATGTGAGCCATTTCT
The DNA here is from genome assembly GCA_034641835.2 of Pinus albicaulis. Classification (NCBI taxonomy): domain Eukaryota; kingdom Viridiplantae; phylum Streptophyta; class Pinopsida; order Pinales; family Pinaceae; genus Pinus; species Pinus albicaulis. The sequence goes on along the minus strand of CM076581.1, from coordinate 475,009,369 downwards.
TACCATAATAGAAGATGTTCTTCATGTGTTTCTTTGAGGATCCTCCTTCAAATGTTCCTATCAATTGGTTAGTGAAATGGGTGGTGCTTACATCACCACTCGAGTGGAATTACAAGATTTTTTTCAAAAATTCTACCTCTAAAATTCAAAAAAATGCAAACATTCATTCCTACCTTAAGCTTTCAATTAATTCTGCTGTGAAGCAGGCCAGTGAAAAAGTGTGTTCCTTGCTTAGTACGCAGGTTCTTACCTTCTGTCTTTAATACCCAATTCTTCCCAAGCAGAAAAAATTAAATATGCATCACTCTTTCTAAATGGCATACACTCTCCCCGGCAATGGCGCCAAAATGTTGAGGTACAAAAGGTATATTTTTAACACATATTTATCCTACATTAATTATCAATCCAAGAACGAATTTTTATTTCAAGAGTGTACTCTGTCTAAGGCTACAATTCAATCTAAGAGTAATGCCTTGTAATATGTAGTATAGTGTTCTAATTACAAGAGTAAATGGATGCTTGGAAAAGAAATCTAACTACAATAACATAAACTCAAATGCTCTAAAATCCAATCATTCACTCGGCAAACATCAATCAAGGATACAGTAGCGATAACTCATTCCTCTAGAAATTGATGCAATTGAAATCAAACTAGAACAAGACAATCAATCTGGGAACGAGGAAGCAATAACCAGTGTTATCTACAGTTGACACTCCTGTTTTAAAGCAATTAAAAGGAAATAGAAATTGAACTAAAGTTGCTAATGAAAGGAAACTAGGAAAATTTCTCAAAACCAAACTCTTTGCAAACCAAACTCTTTGCAATTAATCAACTGAAATGAACAACAATGTAAACGGACAACAAACTGTAATTAAAATAATTAAACAACAAATCCTATTTAATAAATCTGAGCAGAAAACTCTAAATGGAATCGCATGGCAAATTATATTGAACAACAATCTGTAATGGACAACAATCAAACACAACAACAAAGGAATCAAATGCTGAATATTGTAGCTCTGTTAAAGCATAACAAGATGAGTAATTAAGATTCTTGTTAAATTAGAAAGGGACAGCAATGCAATTCACCAATGTAATATCCATAAACAATTAAACATCAAACTGATTAACTTGCAAACTTTAATAAAGCAAATATGAACTATCTCATAACAATAATGAAAAGATAGAGATACAAACAACGGATCGATCCACCAGGGTCGGGCCCATAGCCACGAGTGAAATGCTGCTGGGCTTTACTCCAAAGTTAAGAAATGGAATAGAAACACGTTCTTGTATTAATCAAACATGAATAACGTTTACATCAGTTGCTCTTCAATCACAAGAGTCAAGGAATTACAGAGTTACAAAAGAAATTCAATCCATCCTCTTCAATACATAATGCATGCTCTCCTTTTATAATCAGAAAGAGAAGAATGTAAAATTTACATATAACATTTTTCATCAATGCACATGTATAGAAAAGCTACTTTCAGTTGATACTAGAGCACGTGCTTGTACCAAAACAATTTGTACATATGCAAACATTTGCACAAATAACATAAGCAGCTCAATTTTTAGTTGAGTACTAGAATTCTAAAACATATTTAATTCAAAGAGAATAAATTGCTGGACAATTCACTCAAAAAAATTCTAATGGAATTCCATCTTCAATAATTCGTTCATGATCGGATTTTGACATTTTACATCTCTTAATTTTCTATTTTTTCTTTGATTGAACTTCTATCAACTTTAGGCGTGTTGCACACACCAAGTGACTATATTGACAACTTATGGAATCAGGTTCATAGTCTTCAAAATAAACAAAGTCTCCACTTTGATGAGTTTGTCTAAAAAAATAAACTTTTAGTATAATAGACCCTCTGTCATATTGAAATCCGTGATCATTATAGTTTTGTAATAATTTCATTTTTTGTTAAGTGCAATGCATCAAATAATACTTCACATTTTCATCATTCTCAATAGGTGCAATTATAGCAAAAACATCTCCTGCACAATAAAATAAACTTAACAAAATTATACATATTTAAATTTATTTCTAGATCTTTAAACCATTAGAAAGTAATTCAAATGTTACCTTCTCTAACAAGATCAGAAACTCGATCACCATCGGATGATATTGTAGTGTCCTCTGATTGCATTTCTTCAAACATTGCAACAAACATTTTTCCCTTTGTATCTAGCTCTGTATGTTTCCAATCATTCACATACATTTTGTTTTCACAAACGTCATTGGATTTTGTGTTATCTATGCAAACATCCCAAAAACAATAATATTTTCTTTTATCCAATGCAAACACATTTCTGGATGACTTTGTTTGAATTGAATGCAATTTTCGAGTCCCTTTTATTGTTTCAACGTCACTTCCAATTGATCTATCTATGTCTTCGATCCCAGTATGCCAGAAAAACCTTTATATGGAAAATTAGAAGAAGAATTTGTAAATATGATATCAAAATACAATCAAAGATAATCATTGCATGATAAATGTACAATGTTTAAAATTAGATTTCCAATATAAATTAAACTGAATGTATCTTCGCACTTCCCTTGATGGGTTAGTCTCATGGCTTAGAGCAGTGATGCACCATTGAACAACTTCTTTAGCATCCAAAAGTTGTTTTGAAGAGAGGTTCATTTGATATCTTCGAAGTGCTCATTTTATGCATGCTCCTACATTGTCATGTTCTCATTTTCCATGGCCAGTCTCAAAGAAATTCCAAGAATGTTTAATGCGGAACTTATGAAGACAACACAGACAAAGGAAATAATGATCGTGCATATTTAGATTGACCTTACATCCATTCGGCCATATCCAATGTTCATTGAATGTTATTCCACGATTTTTCAAGGAATCATAAATTTTTCCAAAACAATGTTGTACAAAACATGTATCATGTGTACGATCGTCACCGATATAAAAGTGATATTCTTTAATGATATGTCGATTTTCACTCGTGGTTTCTATATGATCGACATTTTGTTCAGCATGTCTATATAGAATATGGATGAGCATGGAGACTTGGTCAGAATGATGGTATTCACTCTGAATTTCTTTTTGTGGAATGAATGTGTAGTTTTCTGCAAAATCAATCATTGACAAAATGGTCCCTGGTGGAAAAAATTCACGAGATTTTTTGAATTGCAAGTCTTGCCATCGAGCTCTATGGGAATGTTTGGTGTGTTTGTAAATTTATGTCTCAAACTTTCTCAAAAATTCTATCAGAAAAATTTCGTCTTCTAGTAATTCAATTCTTTTAATACTATTTGCACCTTGAATCGATGTATCGATATATTCATATCTCTTCCATTTCACTTTCATGTTGGACAATGATTGATCATTTATATCAATATGATATTTATTTTGAAATTTAGTCAAATTTCCACAATCATCACATTTTTTACCACCAACACATTTCTTTTTGTAAAATAGTTCATCGCTTTCTCTTTCACATAGAATTTGAGTTATGAAATCACGGATAGTGTAAGGAGGAGGTGAATCCTTCCATAATTTTCTACTGAAATCAAGGAATGTGTCATAATATAACTCAAATTCCACATGATAATAGCAACAACAAGTGTCGTGTACGGTGATAGGTTTTACATACCATGGTTTTTGTTGAACAAAAGCACTAAGTGAAACATGAATTTGACGATTCTCTTCTTTGAACTTGTTGAATAACTCTATCTGAGTGGTTTCCAAGAAATATTTTTCATGTTATTCGTACTAATTTCGTGCTATTCTTCTTTGCATCACATGCCTTGCAGTTGGCGAAACACGCGAATTGTTCTTCCAATATTCATATATTATTTTTTTAACATTTTCTCCAAGTCTATTTTTGTATGGTTGCCTACAAATAGCTCTCCAACAAGCGAGTTCATCATTTACATCTATTTGCAGCCGAAATTTCCAATGTTTGTGCAAAGTTTTTCGCGAGGTTCCCAGTGCTCGTGCCATAGATGTTACCAAACGATTCTTTTGAGTACTTGATGAAACCATTGCCATCTGTATTCCTCTACGTACAATTGAAACATCTTTCTCTCTAGATCTCTTAATTGACTTTATAGCACTACTCATATTTTTTATCACATCTTCCTTCATTTTTTTATCTTTGGTTGATTTTCGAATACCCAATAGTGTCGTAGCTTATTTTAATTTCCTTAATGATAGGAGACTTTTCAACATTTGAGCCTGAACTGTCACCCGCTCATTTAAGAAATACTTTTCAAAAATGCAGTTAACACGATATCGTATAACATGGTCAGGTTTTTTATCTCCATATGTGTGAGTGTCAACATTTTCTAACATCTCATTATCGATAGTGATTTCATCCGTACATATTCGAAAAAATAGTACATATTCAATAAATAACTAAATTAATAAATATATCTATAATTTCAATAATATGTGCATGTGTTTAATATATATATATATATATATATATATCTGTGTGTGTGTGTGTGTGTGTGTGTGTGTGTGCATACCTTGTGATTCAATTTCTTTATTTGGATTTCTTTCAATATTTTCACCATCTTCAATCATTGGTTCAATATCTCTTTCACTTTCTCTTTCAAAATTTTGTATCTCATGATCAATGTTTTGAGGAATATCTCTGTCTGTTGACATTAAACAAAATATTTTTCAAATTAGTTCATCAAATAAAAATTAAGCTTCACATTTTACATTAGGAAAATTTTAAATATATTAATAGATCATAATATTTACATTTAAATACCTGCTTCAATTTCTGCTTGAGGTTGATTTTCCTCTTCAATATTTGAGAGGGCTTCTAACTTTCTTTTGCGAGATTGTCTCGTCTCTTCTCTACGTTCCTCAGGGTCTCTTTTTTTATTATATTTTCTCGCACAAGTCCTTCGATTTCCCATGATAATAGGGTATGAAGTTCAAAAAATTAGACAATAACTCAATTAGAAAAAACATCACAAAATATTTAATTTTAAAAAAATCATTTTAATTTTTTTGCAAAAAATACATACTCCAATCCAAAACACTTATTTTAAAAATTTCGAGAAAAGAATGTCTTATAAAAATGAAACGAAGCTCAAAAGATTTACTTCAACTCAAAACACATACATACCTCCAAGAAATGTCCTTTGAATGTACATCCAAGAAAATTCCTTAAGTCCAAAACAATTTTTTGCAAAATTAGGCCGCCTCCAAAAAATGTCCTCCAAGAAAATTATTTAAACCCAAAACAATTCTTTGCAAAATCAGTATGCTTCCAAGAAATGCTCTTAAATCCAAACTTTGAAGAAAAGTTTTTAAACCCAAACCAAGACCTTTGTAAAATCAGATGAAATGTGCGAAATGTGCGAAAATTATGAATGATTTCACGGCAATTTATATTGCCACAAAATGTGTTTTAGTAGAGGCTCCGCAAAATTTTCCGGCTGACGGAAAATTATACAAAAGTTCGGCCGAACTTTTGATTAAAAGTTCGGCCGAACTATTAAGTCGTTATACTTAACGAGCCGTCGGCACAAAACATAGTTCGGCCAAACTTTTATTCAAAGTTCGACCGAACTAACGCATCACCAGTTACACAAACACCAAGCTCTGAATACGTTTCTGCAACTTTGGACTAATTAAACTCCATGAAAGGTTTTTAATTAACTATCAGAACCAAGACAAGAATTTTTAGAATTGAATCTACTTTCAGGAAATATAAATTTTATGGAATTTCATAAACGTTTACTAATTTTAATTATTTTTCTAATAAAATGGGTGCAAACAATTTCTGAGGGTCATTGTAATTCAGTGAAATCAAAATTTTTTATCTCCCAAAATACATTGTAAAAAAAATTGAAAAAATTATGGGGCATTACATTGGTTCGTCGTCTCTAACGGGTAGCTTTTAGATTTTTAGTTTATAATTTATATGTTAAGAAATTTGTTGCTTAGCGAAACATATCCAAAATATGCAGTTTTTCGTATTGGACCAGTTCAAAAAATTCTAGTAATTATGATATGCATCCATTGGCTTTGTAAATATAATGAAACCAAAGTAGACTCTTTCTAAATTGTTGTAACACATTTTGTTTTCTTAAAAACACAAATTTTCAATGAATACAACATTGCATCATAACATGACTTCTTATGAATCCTTTGATTGTTAAGAAACACACACTCAAAGAAACGCTAAGTTGACATATCAAATCTACATAAAAAAATTTCAAAAAATAAGTAATAGAAAGCTAACAAAATTTCTGACAACTTTTATTTTTATCACAAAATGAAATTCTAAACAAAAAATTGTTATAGTTTGCAGAAAGTTGAAGAACCGAAAAAAATGAAATTTTTTTCTCAAAAAAGGGCAAAAACTGTAACCCAGCTTCACATTTTCACCTATTTTGTTCTAGTTTTACTATGTGCATTGATGAAAAATTATTTACGTACTCAATATATATGTTCTAGAATGCAATTAACTGGAAATAGTTTTTCTATGTGCATTGATGAAAAAATAGTTGGATTTTCTGGTAAAAAGTATGGACACAATGTAAATAAATCATTTGCAGTATAGTTTTGTACAAAAATTCCTTTCAGACAAGAGACTCAGAGCACTTCTCCGACTTTTGGTGGGATTTGACCCACATCTCTATTCTTGATTGAAAATCTAGTACAAAATTTGTTTGTCCAATGGTCAGATATGTTCAATGTGCATTGATGAAAAATGTTACTTGTATTGGATAGATATGTTCTAGAATGCAATTAATTGCTCCAAGTAGTTTTTCTATGTGCATTGATGAAAAACTAGTTGGATTTTCTGGTAAAAAGTTTTCACAATGTAAATAAATCAACAAGGCTACCTATTTGAGTGCATTAACAACATTGATCCAAATTCAACAAACATATATATGTACTAGACTTATATTTCCAATCAAAATTAAAGGGATAATTTGTACATATATCTACTTCTTTAAACTCTTTTTTCAATTAGAGCTCAATTGATACATGGTTAGTTGCATTGAAAAGCTATGTTCTTCCTATTGGAAATTTTTTCATTCAAACAAGACTACATGTAGAGATCAAAAGAAATCTTAAAATTCCAAATGTACTTCAACCATCCAAAAGGGATTTGTGCAACATTACTTGACATGCCATGCCAATTATAGTGAACAACTATCCAATCGAAACATTTAACATTATATACCACATGTGCCAAATGTAGATTGAAACCATCCAAAACTTTAAAATTTTAAAAACTTTTGATAATATATTGTGCAACATTAAAACATTAAATATCACATGCGAAATGTAGATTGAAACCATTCAAAACTTGAGTATTAAAAACTTTTTGATTATATATATCGTGCAACGTTACTTCACATGCCATGCCAATTATAGTTCAACTAGATCCAATAGAAACATTTAACATTATACACATGTGCCAAATGTAGATTGAAACCATCCAAAAATTTAAGTTTTAAAAACCTTTTGATTATATATCATGCAAAATTAAAACATTAAACATTTAAATTTCATTAAATATCACATGCGAAATGTAGATTGAAACCATCCAAAACTTGAGTTTTAAAAACTTCACATGCCATGCCAATTATAATTCAACTATCCAATAAAAACATTTAACATTATATCACATGCCAAATGTAGATTGAAACCATCCAAAACTTGTAACTTTTAATTTAACAAAAAATTATAGATCACAACATTACTTCACATGCCAAATGTACTCCAAGCATCCAAAACTTAAATTTTAAAAACAAAACAAATTATAACACATGTCATTACATAACATTCCAAATGTAGTTCAGATGACAACATTAATTTATAGATGACAACATTACTTCACATTCACATGCCAAAAGTACTAAAACCATCCAAAAATTAAATAAAACAAATTATATTAACAATGTAATAAAATATGTCCAAAAATTGTAGATCTCACAAGTATCAAACTGTATCAAGTCTAACAAATTTTAGGACCATCTAAATCTTGAAATCAAATCTACAAATCATGTTCATCAAATAGAGACGGATCTAGCGTCTTTCCTATCAGGGTCTCAATCCCCGCCCTATCATGTGAAGCATCATGGGAAACCTACATACACAATGCACATGTACTTGAACATTAAAATTTGATGTTTTACAAATGAATGAGAATATATATATCTAGAACTTCATGTTAAAAACAAAATATAACAAAAAAATCATGCAATACCTCATGAAGTTCCCTCTCCATTTGATGAACAAGTTCTGCCTCCATAGGAACATCTGCAGCGGTAAACTGTACAATATATATATATATATATGTAGAAATTTGAATAATAGATCACTTATTCACTGAGATTAACCTGATCACACACTATTTGAGCTTCATGCATAATACATAACCTCTTCTACTATTGATCATCAATTTGCGGAAATATAAACAATCGCATGCGCACATTAAAACTACAAACAATAACACTTATAAACACAGTATTTATGGGAAAGCTTAAAGCTTAAAACCCCCAACTATCTGTATATTATAATGATAGAGAACATGTAACAATACATAGCACAAAGCCCCTCACAAGCTCTCAGCACTATCTCACATGCTACACACTACACAAGCTCAGATCAAGCAAATCACATGCTCAAATCTCCTCCACCTGTTAGCCAATCTCTACTGCGCAATCCAATATGGATAATCATGAGATTCAAGTTAGAATCCCACCAAGATGTACTACGCAATACTCATTGGCTTCTCCATCAATGTATGTGCAAATCTCATGCACCAGTATAGTCACAACTGATAGTCAACCTGCTCTTTCACCTACCTCCATCACTGATCTCCACTGAAACTGTCCATGCACTTGAGTTAACTGATGTGTTCATTAGTTGATTTATGATTTAATAATTAGTGAATTAATTAATAATTAATTCACACCACTCATCACTAGTGTATTAATCAGTTAGACTAAATACAACTAGTTCAACTAAGTCAAACTGAACACAAATCCATCAACTCCTCAATCAACTCCACCAAACTCACTCACATGAGTTCTAACTGAAGTCATCATGCAATAGCTCCACTTAGACCCTAGGAATAGCGTAATTCCTTCTGTCAGTTGCATGTGCCACATCCAGGCATCAAACTGAAGTGCTCCAAGAGGATAAGATAATGTTTATAGTCCAAATATTATAAAGAGCTAATAATATTTGACATATCTATTTCTAGATTGGCAATCTAAAAATAGATTCCACCCAGTATGTCTAAAAATAGAAGTCCATCTATTTTTCCAACTTGACCATCCCTCCACAAATAGCATCCTGCAACTCATAGAAGCGTGATCGACATGTCTAAAAATAGACATAATCTAAAAATAGACTTTGCGCCAAAAATACCCTGTGGGCCCACTTAGTGAAGGCGACTTCTTTCCACTAAACTCTGTCATCTTGTTGCATTCTCAACAATATATATATATATATATATATATATATATATATATATATATATATATTAAAAACTTTCAAATGAAAATGCATGTGTACATATATAAACTTATTTTCAATAATATTAGAAAAGGAACTAAAGACAAATTGTTCAAATGTTGTGGATGTTCCTATCTCCATCGCTAGAGTCCGTGGATTAAAGAAATCTTCTATAGGAACCTAAATTCAAAAAATTTTAAATAACTCAAAATATAGATCTCTCTCTCTCTCTCTCTCTCTCTCTCTCTATATATATATATATATATATATCTCAATTTTTAATGGAACTTTTTGAGGTAGAATATATACATATATAACTTTTAAACATAAATTTTAAACTTGTGAAAATTTGTCCATACTTGTGGCTCATCTCCCCAGGAAGTAGAAGGTACATCTCCCAAGGAAGAAGAAGGTACCACCATCCCAAAAACATCGGACGGAATCGGTATCTGTTAAAACATTTTATCAAATTATATATATACATACATGTACATGTGTGCACAATTATTTATTTTAAAGTCACTTAAAAAACACTAACATTTGCTAACATATCTTGATGGTCAAACCCATTTGCATTGTTTGAACCAGAGGTCCCGAACGTGATATTAACATTTTCCTCACGCATCATGTGTGAGAACTGAAAATGGTGTTTTAACATATAATCATACATTTTTGTTAGATTAATGTACACATACAAATAAATGTATACATGTACATACACATGCATTTATTACAAATTGTACACATGTATATGTATGTTAAAATAATTTCAAACCCTAAGGTCACTAACACATACCGTTCTGGTGCCCTCTTCCTCATGAAAAATTAGGTTTTGCAAACCATTGCGACAATTTTTTACATATATTCAGAGATCTTCAACATTCATGTTGTCAATCTCCTCATCTGTACAATACACAAAATTGGCACATGCATTTTCATGTGCTCTTTGTCAATTTAAACAAATATCGACTCCACCCAATCTGTTATGAACATTTTTTATCATAACATCCCTTGCTTCTCGACTTATTTGAGAAGTCGCATCCATCTCTGACCGTAGAGTTTCGACCCGAAACGGTCGACTCACCAATGGCAGCTTAGGGCGAGGAAACTCTACATCTTGCTTAGCACCCTTATGGTCATATAATCGACCTTTCCCCGGGCAAAAAAATTATAACGGAAGGTCATTGCAGTTGGGTTTCATACCCAAAAAAATTTCTTCATAAAACATTTGTGCAAAATAAACAGGAACCTCATCATTCCATGGGAGCCTTCCATAGGCCGCAAGGTGCCTATCATACAAATAACAAGCTATGTCTGGGTGCTTGAAATACTACACCTTCAACATTTTTCTTTTTGGCCCTTCCTTGTAATTAAATATTGACTTGGCCACTTCTTTTGTAACTTTTTGTTTTACGTTCTCCCATTTATCTGGACCCATTACTGTTTCTTTTCTCTTTCTCATCATTTCTAAAAATGTATCAGTCGTTGGCCCAATATTTCTGTACACATTTACAATTTCTCCCAATGAATGTGTAACTATTTCAAGGCTTTGTCGACTCTCAGCAGGTAGAGACAAAGCCACGATATCTCTTTGCAATTTTGCATGAAGTCTTTCACACCTTTGTAAGGTGCATTAAACCATGTTGGTTTCCCATGGTATATCAGTAATCTCGGCCAGATAAGTTGTGCTGGGTTGACAACCTTCTTCTTCAATGTAGCGGGCTGCCTTGCGTCTATTTTGACCACTAGGTGGAACATTTTCAGCCTCTGCGTCAATATCTATAAAATTTCGTATATTAGAAAAAACACATGTAGAAAAATTTGTACAAATTTAATGAAAAAATATTGAAATTGATGGCAACATTAATGTTGTTGGTTAACATCTTCTCTTACATGACCCTGCTGAGAACTAGACCCAGAATGACCCTGCTAAGAACCAGACCCAAAATGACCCTGCTGAGAACCAGCAGCTGTTGATTGGCCTTCGGGGGAATAAATATCACCCCCTTCACGCAACCTGCTACCACTCATTGATGGCCCTCTAGGTGTATTTGCACCACCACCAACCTCTCAAGACGAGGGAGAAGCTTCATAAACAAATACGAATTTATAATCAATTGAAAAATACATTCATGTGTACATATAAATACATATACATATTCATTGATCAAATTGTGTGAACCATACCACGACTGGTTGAACCATGGGCACGTTCCATGGATGGAGTAGAAACCCTTCTCCTCTTACCTCCTAAAAATTAAAAAATGAAACTTATTAACAACTAATTTAACTCACAAAGTTAATAAAAAATCAATTCTATATGTACACAAATGTAGGGAGATTTAAGATTATATTTAAATACCATGAACATCCCCCGATCCCTGAACCTCCATATGGGATTCAGCTGATCTTCATCGTTCATCCTCCATGATATATATATCTATTGGTGGACATTTACACAAAATAGATTTCAGAAAATCAATTTGTAATTTAGTGTACACAAATTATGTATAACACAACTTTCAAAGCAATAACTGATGTGTGAAACTCAATTTAATCGAAAAAGAAATTATAAAAATGATAAGTTCACCAAATTGCGCTTTACATGGTGGGAGCACACTTGGTATAAAATTTACCACTTATACACTTTAGTTTGTGGGAGAAATGACACATGTACATAGTTTACCTTAAATTTGTTTTGTTTTATGGATATTAAAATGAAGAACTTCTATTTAGATCCATTCCAGAGATTGACTTTAGGGGCATTTACTAGATATGTCACCTTTCATAAAAGATGAGATCCAGAGGCTACCTGGCCCTTTACAGACTCTGCCTATAGAACTTGTAGAAGTAAACACTAGAGGCATTAACAATATCAAAGAATGTTTTCATGCTCAGACATGGGAATGTGTCTCTTTCCCTACACAGAAAAATAGTTCAAGGTAGTTAATCTTCATAGACATGTCATCAAGCAGGTCAATGTGATCATCCCCAACTTACTTTTCATGAAATTAGGCTTGGAATCCTCTACAACTTGGTGGATGGAGTTGAAAGGGAACTAGGTCGAGGCCTTTACAAAATACATGCAGTGAATAACACTTACTAGGTTATGCCAACAAATAAAGTGGGAGAAATGTTTTCTCCTCGAGGTTATCCAATTGGGTGTGTAATACCAACTTCACCCATTTCCTAACAGGTTTCTCTCTTAGGTTACAAAGTGTCTTCACCTTATTAGTTATATATTTTTCAATTTCCTGTGGATTCCTTGAATTTTTTCTCCTACCATCTCCCTCTCTCACTCCCCAAATTATTGTCATCAAACATGCCCCATTGAGGGTCTAGAGCAATGTTTGCACCATACTTAGAACTGTCATTGCTGCTAATTGAAATTGGAGAGTCATGTATACTAGATTGCTTGCTTAAGTGGCTCTTACTTGGACAATATCCTGAGATGAGTTTGACATGATGGTCATATGAGGCTGGAAGCTACTTGGTGTAATTTTCCTTAAATCTTGAAAAAAACAGAGCAAAAATGTCATTTTTGATCATTTTTTATTAAAGCTTCTGCATACAGCAGATGTTATCACAATTGCAACACAATCATGTTCCATGAGCATGAATTATGAATGTTGCAAGCCAAATTGCAAGGAAATTTGCATTCATTTTAGGCAAAAGAAGGCTACGACATTAAGGTCCATGCTAGAAAAAATTATGCAAATAAGGTTGTTGAGTCTTGATACTTACCATGTGTTTCAAATCCATAACGAAGGTTGGCTTTGAGAGTGTCCTCCCAAAGCCCTGTCTTGAGATGAAATTTAATTCAATGTCTCTTAGAGTTGCAAGGTGGAATTGATAGAACTATTTGATTTCTTTACCATATATGGATACCTCCTTTCATCTATACCTTTCTCTACCATCTTATTTCCAAGTGAAATGGGAATTTTCACATTTTGAATGCCATTACCATTTATTTTGGTAGTCTACTAGCTAGACCTATCACAAGTAAGGTTGTCATACCAAACTATTTCTCTTGCTCAACTCAGTGACCATGACTCTCTTCTCACACTGCTTACCATAAGATCTTCAATTGTACATGTCACGCAAGTCTACACCTATTAGGTAAAGTTGTATTTTATGGCATTGTGGTCCTTAAATTTGGAGGTGTTCCACCTGAAAAAAGTAGGCATTAAATATGGATGAAAAGGATTTGTTTTAACTTTGATAGAATTTCCTTGTGGAATCACTAAATTTCTCGACGACATCCTGCTAGCTTTGCTCAGAGAAGAAGGTTTTGGAGGAGAAATTGAATTCTTTTGACTTATTTTTGGCATTGAAGTTTGAAATAGTAGTTTTGATGACTCCATTGATGACCTTGATGAGGAATTTGATGCACACAATATTGACTTTGAAGATGGTTTAGAAGACGTTGAAGAAGTTGTAGATTTTGGTGTTGTCACTGAATGTTTCTTTGTTGTTGGACTTGATCAAGACACAATTTAACTTTATGAGCAGATTGAAGACCTTGAAGAGGTTTTAGATTTTGTTGTTCTCACTGAAGGTTTTTGTTTGGTTTTGTTTCTTAAACCATCATTTCCATAGGACATTTTTGGTGAATAGATTCTTGACCTTGATGAGAGGATATGATACCTTGAAGAGGCAACATCTTTTGGTGACGTCATTAATTGTTTCTCTATTATTATGTTTGTTAAACTTTTCTATCCCAGAGGAGGGTGTTATCCAATGTGAATTTGAAAACCCCTCACATTTTTCAATGAAGGTTCTATCTGAATGTTAGGGAGCTACACAAATTAAAGAAATTCAATATGATGTGCCAAAAACTATACAGACATCCCAAAAACAGAAACCACCTATTGTATGTCAATTAAATCTACATGGAACTAGCAAGCAATACGGTAAAATATAGAATTACAAATCCCTTCAATTAGCAAAAAAAAAAAAAAAAATATGAAGAAAGCACCCAAAGGACTAGAAATAACAATATAGTAGAGAAAAAGAATAGTATCTCAGCAGCTATAATTGCAAGTCATAAATTAATATCATATATTCCAATTTCAGCACTAAAAGCAAACTCAAAATAACATAAAAGCAGAGACAACATTGTTTTACATGTAAGTAAACATTTTTAATGGAAATATGCAACATGGATTGGCATAAGCATGCCTGTATCAATGAAATTTCATCAGACCATTGAACAATTGTGCGCTAACAATATTTAAATAAGTTAAAGGAAAAAATTGACCTATATTGTACAGTTTATGGGACAGAAATCAATATGTAGAAATATTCACTTGGTTTTTATAATTGGATAGAGGAATGACTTAAAATGACCTTGTATGTCTTCTCGTTTTAGAGCTCAAATTTTAGGAAGGATTTAAGTATCCACATTTCAAGAATCACTAGAAGAGGTTGATAAAGAATATAGGAAGACAAAAAACTAACCAGTGGTGTAATAAATGGATTTCTTGGGAGGTAGATTGGCATATGGAATTTTGGTAGCTCTAGAACTTTTCCAAATAAGTGAATGTATTTGAAAACTGAACCTCTAGTTTATTTTGGTTTAGACAAGGTCTAGAATTTGAAAAGTGAATTCCCTCTTTCTTCCTCTTACATGTCCAATGATCAGAATCTGGATTGAGGGAAAAAAAATTCCAAAATAAAAATTTTGCATTTTATTTGTTGTACACATGAGTTTTTAAAAGCTAATTAACTCATAAATTTCTTATAAAATACACTTAAAGCTTGACACATAAACCCCTTCCCAATTGGCTAACTTTAGACTCGATCCTAGACAAATTTTTATTTAACTGATGAGGGAGATAGCCCAACAAAACTAGTTTGTCCATATTCAAATCAAGTTGGTATCAAAGTACAATTTAGCTCATTTTAGTCAAGGTTAGTTAGAATAATTAGCTATTGGTTTATGTCTTCAATTTCCTCTCAAAATGAATGTGTACGTGCTTTTGAGAGACACACTAGAGGAATAAGGTCCAAATTTTTGATGAAAATGTGCTATGAAAGTAAAGGGTTAAAGGCAAACATGTACAAGGCATAGTTGAGCCAAATGTTGTTGAGGAAGGACCTAATTATTTGGGTCTTGGTTATGGAAAACATGATGGAGAATGCTCCAAAGCCAAGGAGGCACATGAAGTTGTTCCAAGAAGGAATTTTATTTCGTGTTCATTACCTCAAGCTTGTGAAGTTTGTGTTCATGATGAATGGAAAATTTTGACACCCACTTTGCAAGAAGATGTTAATAATCATGCAGCTAATGAGAATGTAAAAGAAGAGGATGTTGAAAGCTCTAGAGTCATTGAATTCGTTGCTAGTATTCAGAGGAGAGCCACTACCTCATCAAATTCACCTCCTCAAGAAGGCGACAAAGGTGAATGTTCAAGGTATAAATTTTCCTTTAATCAAATTTCTTTTGATTATGATAAACATGGTAAATATTCACATAAGATTTGGAAAATAACTTGCATGTTCCTTTTGTGGTTTGAATAATCATAATGTTTATAGATGTTGGAAGAAGATATCCATGCACATGAAACTTTCTAAATAAATGAGGCAAAAATTCAAAGGCCCATTAGACAAGGAAAATGATGTTGAAAATAAGATGCAATTGTTTTGCACTCATTGCCATAAGAAAGGTCACCTTGTAGACAAGTGTTGGACTTTGTATCCAACAAGTCATCCACGACATTTGAAGAAGGTGGAAAGAGATATTGACAAGAATGGAAAAGAGGATTCCATAATCGATGAGGGTCGGGATGATTCACATGCTGAAGCGCAGCTGAAAGAAGTGCCATTGAAATGGTTTGGTAAGGGATGGTTAGATTTCTTATCCAATTAAGGCCTTGCATGTATTTTGATGTTTCATGAATTTCTTTGCAAATTCAAAGTATGGTGCATGTTGCATGAAGCAAGATGTTGAAAGTAGAGTTATGCTGACACACTTAAATGCAAAAAATATGGAAATTTGTACATGAGCTATTATTTGACTTGAGAGTCAGTTGTTTGAAGAGGCATGTTGTTGTGGACATAAATCCTCTCTGCGGACAGAGGCGATCCCTACTAGCCCAGCTCGGGTCTAGCAACAATCATACCATGCTAAGGTGCAAGTTCCTAATTGAAATAAACCAACTTGCGAAGAAGGCCTACCTCAAGTCCAATGCTGTTGTTTGTAGAGAAGATGATGTTCCCATTTCCTTGCTCCAGCAGATCACAATCCTCTCGCTTGCGGCGATCGAACACCTGCACACATAAGAAACACAAAAAACACAAGCGTACAACCCGATATATGCAATTATGTATCAGTCAGAGAAGACACAACTCATGATCATAATGAACAATATGAGTGGAACCATAACCAATAGTTGCTTATCATTAATTCATCAAAGGAAAATACAACCTGGCTCTAATGCTGAACCTTCCTTCGGCGAGTCGTCAGCAGAATATGTCTCGGTAAAGCTTATCAGGAATAGGGACAAGCCTCTATCTTCTATCTTCAATCTCTTTGCTATTGATTTGGCACTATGAGGGCTATTGCAGCATTCTTTAGGCTATGAAGGCTCTTGGAGATTCAACCATCCATCCCCTTCATCAATGGAAGAAGGCTATATTTATAGAGGAGAGGAGGAGGTTGGGATCCCTACAATAGTGGAAGGGAGGCCTTATCCCTTGGGAGGTTTCCCATAAGGTGGAAACAAGAGGCCAAAGGAGGAAGGCCGTGGTTATTCAGTCGAAACCACTCCTGATGACTCATCCACGAAGTTGTTGTAATCGAAACTTCGCCTCCTTTTTTAAAAAAAATTCCTTAAGAAGATTGGCACAAGTGCCTAACTGGGACAGAGTGCCAATTGGCGCGGGCTCAGTGTTAATTTTCCTCCATTGGCGCGAGGGCATAACGGGCTACCAGCGCCAAGGAAAAAACAAGTGTTTTCAGGGGTCTGCTCAAGAAACGATCAACAGAAGAAATATTTTCCTCATGGAAAGGGATGCAATGATGGTATTTGCAAGGCATGACACTACTTATTGGTCACAGAAATGGCCCTCCAATGGGCGAGATGGGGATTGTAGGGATGGTGACAAATTATTGTGTAACACATGTTTTGTCGACTTGTGTTTGGTTGATGGTTTTGTACACCAATATGTAAGAGTACATGGAGATATTCACATGATGTGAATTTTTTTTCTTTGAAGGAGAAAAATGATATGTCAGCGAGCTATGTTTCTTGCATGATGTGTTTTTCAGTTTGATGGTTTTGTTTGTGACAAGACGTTACAAGATTTTGGGAAGGTCCACTCTTGAGCGAGAGCCTCATGATTACAACCTAATCATGAGAATCAAATGGGAGTGCATCCTTATTTTGAAAACAAATAGGATTCTAAGCTACCTAGGACTCAAACCATTATTTTTAAATTTGAAATATCATGGTGTTGTTTCAATGCCTAAATCCACAACCCTAACATAAATTGTTTTATTCTTTTTTTGCAAGATTTAGTTGGTTATATTAAAAGTCAGTTGAATTTAAAATTCTTGGCTTAGTGGCATGAACCAAAAATATTGTGTATTAAATGAGGAATTTCGCTCTCCCAATCATTTCTAAATCACCCATATCACCAAGAAAACATGTTTTAAAAGAACATACTTTGGTATGGGAAAGACCTTAGGTCCTTTGACTGTGCACATGTGGTGTGAAAAATTGAAATTGACAATTTGCAAAAAAGTGAAATTATGAATGAAACCTTGAAAACGAAAAACCCAAAAGTGGTAAATGATTTAAATAGACCTAATTAATTATTTACCAACATAAATTCTTCAAATTTTAGCAGCTAAATGATAAGTAAAAAAATAAATAAATTTGTAATTATGGTTCGAAAGTTACATAATCTTAAGAAGCATTTTAAATTAATTCTATCTCATAAAAAGTATCCCTCCTAACTTAAAAAATACTATATCTTCTCCTAAGGTTCACGACCTCCCTTCCTTAGCACACAAGACATAAATACAATTAATATTTCAATATGTTAATTCCTATCAAAACAAATGAAAAGTCGTATATAGATGGTTTCAAATATTATAAGAAGGTTTTTGATATGGTTGAGAGAATGTGGAAAATAGAATCCATAAACAAATTATTTTGCAAAACGTATTACTTTCAAAGTATCAAAAAGGAATGTACAAGGGTGTTCAATGAATTAACGCTATTTATTTAAATTCCATGATGTATATCTTACTCATAATTTTAAAAAATTATTAAATAATGATCTAGATTGGATAATTATATTATTTGTCATATATTTTGATGCTTATAGAGTGAAAAAACTAAAATAATCTTGACTTGTAGGGTCATTTTAATGGTGGGTGGAGAATTGGGGTCTAAAACCTTTTGGAGTCATTTTGAGGTATTAAATGACATTTCTGGGGGTCAAACGATTATCCATTGTGCCAAAATCTTGACCATTATTCTACACTTAAAGACATATCTAATGGTGCAAGAAAAACATCAAATGAATTTCATTCAAAATTTATGCCTTTAATAAGTTGACCTATCATGTTGACCACCATGGTACAAGAGAATGTCATTTTAGCCCCATTACTCATGCATAGCAAGCTAGCTACATGTGGAATTTTAACAAGACTCTAAAAGGTATAAAATCACAAACCTCGTTAATGGTTGACGAAGTCAAATCTTACACCTAGTTGGCTATCACGCTATGTTAAATACTTGGCCACTAGGAGGAATAAGAGTTCCATTTTGTGTTATTGTATTTTGTTCCATAGTTGAAAATACAACTAGGAGTGTGAAGTTAGAGAGAAAAATGTATGAAGTTAAGTTTTTATAGCAACCTTACACGCCAAACGTCTTAGCTAACTCTAGAGAGATTACCTCTTTCTTTGTACTTACATATTTTCCATACCAGAAAAGAGAGAGTAGAGCATGTTTACATTTTAGTGTTGTTTTTCTCCCATAAGGATTTCCTAGGGAAAAAGGAGTAGAGCATCATTACTTTTTAGGGTTGCTTGTCTCCCATAAGGATTCCTAGGAAAATAATTGTGTTGATTGTCTAGATATGTATGTGTGTGTTTCATTATGTTCTCTATTTCTTACATTGTGTTTCATTATGTTTTATATTTCTTACACTTCCGCCCTCCTATTTTTCTTTCCAATCAAGGTTTATAAATTAACATGAGAAGCAACATGAGACTTGGAACAATCATTTTCATTATCTATATGGAAGGCAAGAAGGATTATATCCCCTTAAGCTTAAGCTTATGTAGTTCGTCAATTTTTATCATATATATTTTTTGGTAAGGGTAAATGTTTTTTATCTATAGTAAGTCATGAACCCCAATTTTACCTTATGTAAAGCATGATTCTAGGATTACTACAATTTGTATTTGGTTTTTTATTGTGATGATGCCCTCTCTCAATCACTTGGCCATCCCTCAATGGGTAGTTAAATCTTTATAACAATACTTAAGTAATATTTATCTATTTGTATTATGTGAAATGTAAAAAATTGTATACTATTTTTCATAAAATTGTGTTGAGTTTATCATATATTTTGATGAAAGTTGATTATATGACACGTTTTATTTAAAAGGAGAACAATTTTGCTAAGGTATGAATTTGTAAGTTTGTGTGGGTATTTATCAACCTTCACTTCTTCATTCCTAGAAAAAATCTACTTGCTCATTCGTATACCCACTTTGTATTCAAATGCATGAGTTTTGAACTCTCGGTAACTATGTTTTTCCACGCAGGAAAATTATATGTCACATTTTATACTAACTCTAAATATTATTTTGAAGTTTGGATTACTATTATTCTTTTATATAATTTAACATTAGATATAAGTTTAAATTGAAAGCTACTTAGATGAAATATAGCTTAGATATGGAATTTGCATTATTATCTATTTATTGAACTATCATGGACATAATTATTACACATGTTTAATTTACATTATTGTTATCTGATGCTTCTTTGATTTATCTCCTATAACTTAATGTAATGCTAGATATATAATTTAAGTTGAAGACCCATGAGATAAATATGACTTCTATGTGACATTTGTATTGAATCATCTATTTGTTGTGTTATATTTACATAATTGGTACGCATATCTAATTTGCATTACTAATATGTCATGCTTCTTTAATTTATCTTTTATAGCTGACCGGAGCAACCCTTTTTAATCTATCCCTTTTGACTTCAGATATGTGGGCAATACTCATCCGCATATTTTTCTATCATAAAGCAGTGAGTAAAATTGTATTCCATTTGTGTCAATGTTAAGGTTAAGAACATGGATTAAAGTTTTATATAAGATACATTGCCACGGTGTACATTTATATCTAAAGAGTCCAAAAGCTCATTCAAGACCATATGTATTGTTGATGTAGGTTGATTGGTTATATTACTTTGCTTTTGCAGTTGTTGTTGTGGGCCTTACCATCTATTCGTTCTAGTAATTGCTGAAACTAATCTTTCACCTTTTTATTTTAAATAGAAATAACTTTTCAAAGACATTTTAATATGTAAATTTTTGCCTATGTGAATATGATAATGTCTAACATGTGCTTTTTATTTCTGTAATAGTGACAAAGAGAACACTATTGTGGTTGAAAATGGTCTAAATGAAACCATACCATACACACAACTCAATGAAGAGAGAGAGCCTAATATAGCAAGCATAATTGTAGCTCCCTCGTGATTAGAAAATCACGCTCTATAGCATTATGCTTCTCTCCTCCATCGTTATTTTTTTAAGCATTCATTCTTTGAAGAAATGTATTACAAGAATATTACAATGAAATTTTCATTTAAATTTTTTATATGCTACATTACGATTGTAAAATAATAAGCTACAACTCAAACTAAAAGGAAAAAGGTTTGTTTTTTTTTTAATATTTTTAAAATTTAACAATTATTTAAATAATTTTTTTCCTTTAGAGGTCATATATATATTGTGTAGTTGATGGAGAAAGTTATGATTACCACCATGGATGTGAAAATTGGGGGATGCAGCATAATGAGAAAGAGGCAATAGCAGGATGGGATAGAAATATTGGACAATCATTGCAAACAATGGATGAGGATGCAACTGATCTCTGGGTAGAAGAAATGATAAATCACCTCAAGAAGAGCTCTCCTAACGTACCAGTCTACCAAATTCTTAAATACTTGAATAGCAGTATTTACTATTGCAATAACCCTTTTATAAAATCTACACTTGAATCCAGACTTCTCTACTTCACACAATTTAGTGTTCTTCCAAATCATAACACACAAATAATTGAAAAAAACAATAGATTAATAACGCAATCTAAAACTAGAGTTCCATTGAAGCACAACTTTGAGAATAACTATAAGGAGAAGGAACATTCAACAGAAGAAAAAAGACTGAATATGTCATCATTTCCATTGCATCATCAATTTAGCAAAATGCAAGAAACTCTGGTAACAAGGGAGGATGAGAGATTCAATGAATCAGATGTAGCAAGGAAGGAGGGTTCAGGAACATTAAGAAATATTAATAGCCCAAATACAACTTCCTGTTCTAAAGGAGAAAGATTGCATCTCCTAGCTCTTCTTCTACAGCATGCAGAAGCTGTTTTAGAGGACAATCATGAAGAGGCAAACAGTATCCTACCCTATATTTATGAGCTTTCTTCACCTTATGGGAGTTCAGTTCACCGTGTGGCTGCATACTTTGCTGAGGCCATATCATGTCGGTTGATCAGCTCATACTTAGGAATCTACTCTCCTATCATGAATGAATCACGAAACCAAAGTATTGTATCATCATTCCAAGTATATAATGGTATCAGCCCATTTGTGAAGTTTTCTCATTTCACTGCAAATCAGGCAATCCAACAGTATTCCAAGGTGAAAATAGTGTGCACATCATTGACCTTGACATAATGCAAGGTCTGCAATGGCCAAGATTGTTTCACATATTGGCCTCCAGACCAGGAAGTCCTCCCTATGTGAGAATTACAGGCCTGGGAACCTCCATGGAAGCATTGGAGGCAACTGGCAAGAGGCTCTCGAACTTTGCTGAGACATTGGGTATTCCTTTTGAATTTCATGCTGTTTCAGACAAGGCTGGGAATATTAATGAAAATTTAGAGAGGCTTAAGGTCAAAAAAGGGGATGCATTGGCTGTGCATTGGTTACAACATTTTGTATATGATGTCACAGGCTCTGATATTAGCACATTATGTCTTCTGAGGAGGCTTTGTCCAAAGGTTATCACCAAGTTGGGTAATTTCTAAAAAGATTTGTGGAGGGAATACATTATTATTCTGCTATGTTTGATTCTCTAGGTGCATCTTATCTTGAGGATAGCCATGAGAGGCGTGTTGTGGAACAACAACTGCTTTCCTGCGAGATCAAGAATATTCTAGCAGTTGGTGGGCCTGCAAGAATAGGTGAAGTAAGATTCCACAACTGGAGAGACCAGCTGCAACAAGCTGGGTTCAGCAATCTTTCTCTTGCTGGAAATGCAGCAGCACAAGCCACACTTCTGCTGGGTATGTTTCCTTGCAAAGGCTACACTCTTGTGGAGGAATCAGGGACTTTAAGGATTGGATGGAAAGATATTTTCTTATTAACTGCGCCGGCCTGGAGACCTACTCATCATACCCTCTAAACCTAAAATTATAGTTTTCCACAATTAAATCTGAAGTACATTATGAATATCATCATGGATATGAACTTGGAGAAAGTTATAGTTACAGAGAGAACAAGTACATTATGAATATCATCATGGATATGAACTTGGAGAAAGTTATAGTTACAGAGAGAACAAGTACATTATGAATATCATCATGGATATGAACTTGGAGAAAGTTATAGTTACAGAGATAACATACCTTGCACTGACAAAAGGAGCAACAACGCCGACAAAAGGAGCAACAACGCCGACAAAAGGAGCAACAGTGCGGAAAAACAGACCAACAACACGGACGGGAGGAGCGAAAACGCGCAAAAAGACCAGCAGTTTTCCACAATTAAATCTGAAGTACATTATGAATATCATCATGGATATGAACTTGGAGAAATTTATAGTTACAGAGAGAACAAGTACATTATGAATATCATCATGGATATGAACTTGGAGAAAGTTATAGTTATAGAGAGAACATACCTTGCACCGACGAAAGGAGCAATAGCGCTGACGAAAGGAGCAATAGCGCTGACGAAAGGAGCAACAACACCGACGGGAGGAGCAACAGTGCAAACAAACAGACCAACAGCTCGGACGGGAGGAGTGAAAACACGTGAAAAGACCAGCAGAAACAGTGAAAAATACACACGAATAATGAGACAGGTAAACAAATCAACTTCGTGGGCGACTTATTTATAGAAACTAGTTCGGCCGAACTATTTTAAAAGTCAAAGTTCGGCCGAACTTTTGTTGTCGGTTTTCCCATCTCCGGCAAAAATTCTGTTTGCCCGCGCCGTCAGTGTGTCGTCAATCTAAGCGGAATCACGAGTTCGGCCGAACTTTCTAAGAAAGTTCGGCCGAACTTTATAAAATGTTCGACCGAACTATTTTCGAAAAAAAATTTCGGCCCCTGATTCTCACAAAAGTGTAACCCAGCGTCACGTTTCCGCCCAGGTATATTTTAGTTAATTAAAACTAATGTGTATTTTATATATTATAATAAAAGTATGTTTTAGTTAATTAAAACTAATTTATAAAGGGAAATGTTTTTGGCAAGAGTTTTTTTTTTTTTTTGTCAATTTGGTAGTGCCTCGCTATTTTCTATTTATAATTTGAAAGCAGGTTACAAAAAATAAAATTTAGTCTGTGGCCTCAACCTACCCATAGGAAACGAGGTCTATTGGCCACCTTAGAGCATTGAAAGCCATCCAAACTTGAAACAGTTTCATTCGTCCATGTACTTCATTAACTAACTGACTATTTACTCGATTATCTACAACTCTATTGAGTGATATATGTCCTTGAAAAAAAAAATGCATATGATAAACATGAATAAACTGCTAAAACTACTATCCATCAGAGGATTCAATCGGTGCTGGATCTTTTGCTATGGATCCAGGCATATCCACTTGTTGCAGCTGTTGGAGTTGTTTCTCAATTCTGCCTACATGATCATCAATTCTACTGATACGATCAGTAACCTCATACTGGGTGATTTTGATGTGGTTCAACTGATTATAAATATCCTATAACAAATCCACTACGCTTGGTTCAATATTCTCTTGATGAGGGGGAAAACTCTGCATAGCTTTAGCCAAGAGGCATTTAACAATCCAGTAAGTATGAACTGTTTGATGAAACAGTGATAAACGGCCACGGGTATTGACTGGATTTGTGATGAAATCCATGATTTCTGCTTCAGCAGCTTTATCTACTTCATCAGTTTGAATTTTCCGCTCCCATCCGTGAATTTCCTGTCTTACATTTGAAGAATTGCCAATAACATAATTTTCAGAGAGGTTTTATAAAACCTCTTGTCTCATCTTCTTTCTTCTTTTCCTGAGGCTAACTTCAGGCTGTGCCTACTTCCGTTTTCCTTTATCAGGATTAAAGTCTATGGGGTTACGTGTCTGTCTCTTGACCATGTTGAAGACTGACCTAAGAATGAACAGAGACAAGAAATAACAAACCATTAAATTTTGGACTCTATCATCAAAATTACCATTTGGGTCTAGCAGATTTCTGTTGAGCGCATAAAACATGTTGCTTCCTCGAAAAGGATTCAAGTAAAAACAGTTAACCCAATCCCAGAGAAAGACGGCCCAGAAATAAACAGAGGAAATAATAAAATAGAAAACAAACAAGGATAAGCAGATACTATGAGTCAACATTGCAAAGAGACGACGACGGGTCAAAATACAAACCCACTTACAAGGAGGCTGCAAAATCCTGAACGGGTAACCAGGGCCCCAGATTATATCCGCATAGAGTTGAACAGACCTATCTGTCCACCAATTACCGATGACGGTAGGAAGAAAACACACATACCAGAGATGCGACATAACATCAAAATAAACAGTGGACTGAATAACCCAACAAGCCCAAAAACACCCATGCAAAAAAGAAACTATAATTTCAACCCACACAACGTCAGGATAAACTATAGATTGAATAACCCAACAAACCCAACAGCTCCCATACATAATAGACCTTGTAATTTCAACCCATCCTACTTTAGAATTTCGAACATGGAACGGCCTGGACAGAACCATAACCAGAACAAAAGAATTGCAGTAAAGGTGACAAGGGTCGCGAAAACAGGGGTCTACAAGGATTAAAAGGGGAAAGAAAAACCCATAATCTCTTGGTTTAAACCAAGTAAACAAAACTATCCCAGAGCAATACATAGCCCAGAATCTATCAATAAGAAGAGATAGAAGATTGATGAATACATACCCCAGCAAAGCAGCTTGTCTGATGCAGGGTATGGCTATCGTCGTTCTCCTATGCCTCCTCATAGTTTCCACTCTAGTTGAAAAATGCATGACATAACAAAATTTCCAATTCAAATATCCTGCAGTCGCCAGAACATTCCCTTGCCTACCTGACAACACAGGCTGGCTTCCCATAAACTTCATTAATCTCTTATCTTCTGCATGCTACCTTGAGTGTGGTAAGTACTGCCTTATCATGGTGAATAAAGACTTGGTTAACGAAAGTCGTCCACCTGTTGATCAGTTTGTATTGACAGCCTCGAACGATGAGCACCCCGATCGGGGGTTTTTGGCAAGAGTTTAAAAGAATGTATTGTATGACATCAATTTATCTAAAACAAATTTACAAATTATCATTACTGAAAAAAGATATTATTTTTTATATAAATAATTTTTTCAATTTTCAAATATTAAAAGGGTTTAACTATAATTTATAAAAATATAAGCCCAATTTATTCTTAATATTTTATGAAAAATGTTGAAATTTTTTATAAAGTAGAAAAATTACTCCTAATTATTTCATACTTTTCAAAGTTTAAAGTTCAGTTATTACTATGCGGTCTTGTTTTTTCCCCTTAATCCATTAATTTTCAATGGTAAATCTAAAATGGTTTGAACTTTTTGAAAAAATGCAAATAGTTAATTCAAGTATTTTAAATTATTTTTATTTATTCCGAAATTAAACTAAGTGAGTTTTAATGCAATGTGGTTTTAAAGTAGTTTACAAAATGTTTTATTTTGTTTTCTGTTAAAATAAATTGAGTTGTATTTAATGCAATTATTTGGAATTTTCGGTGGATTTTTTAGTCAGAATGGCAAATTTTTTTGAGGTGGTATCTTGATTTGTGTTTTTTAAAGTGGATTTTTAACTGCATATATGGATTTAACACCATGAAAAATCCCTTGGGCACTTCAATTGTGCAAATTTTATCCATCAAACTTGTGATTCAATCAATTCCTGCCCAATTCCAAACAAATTAGATCAGAAAAATAAATCTGAAAATTTTCAAAGAATGACATTAAAGAAAACTCAAAAATAAATATGAAAGAACTAATAAAGCAGTTTAGTGCCCACAAATACGAATAATTTTATTTCACAACTCAAGGAAAAGACGTCAAGCTAATAATTGTATTAAATGTGTGCTCATTTAAATGTGTCTACGGTCTTGAGGGGCCACTGAATGATTCTGCGTCGCAGAAACACATTAACTCGCGGACTTGGTTATTTTAGGCAATACATATTTCCTGGGCTATAGGATATTAAATGCGATGGGGTAGTATATGCCCACCGTTAGATTTAAACGAATTTAAATCTAACGTTGGGCATATACTACCCCACCACATTTAATATCCTATCGCCCAGGAAATAAGGCTCTCCATCCGTCCGTTATTTTAAGTTTTTCAAATGGGAAGTGAGCAAAAACCATGATGCATACATTAAATTACAGACCCTCCTATAAATGAGATGCACCTGTCACACACTCCAATGACTCTTTAGGAAGTGGCCGACCGAGGTGGGGCCATAGATGCATCAAGTTGCGGACCACGTCGATGCGCCTGCTGACCATTCACATCCTTACCGACTTCGTTGCAGCTTTCGACGCGCTTTAAAACTGAGGCGAGTTGCAGGGGAAATATAATTACAACTAAACTAGGAGGAAACCATTTGTTTCGTTGCATTGACAAGATTTCACTCGTTGAGCAACGGTTGTATTGACGAGAGCGATACAACTATACTTCACTTGTCAACCTATCTTAGCGTTACCCTTTTCATATTTATCATCTCATTTCTCAGTGTATCCCTGCATTCCTAACAATGGCTACCACACTCGTTCCCTCTTCTTCCTCCACCTCCACCTCTGCATCTTCCCATGACAATTACAACTACGATATTTTTATAAATCATCATGGCACCGATGTTAAAAGAACTTTCACGAGCCATATGTACCGTCATCTTCTTTAACATGGATTTAGAGTGTTTCTTGACCTACCGGAACTACAACGGGGAGAAAAAATAAAGCCTCAAATAGAAGAAGGATCTTTGGATAGAAAGGCTCTTGATGGCCGTGTGCGCGGAGACCTAGTTCTGGCTATGTGCGGACTGCATTGGCTATGTGCGCGGAAGGGGTAATTGTAAGGGAAAAGTTTGTTTGTACTGAACTGTTGGAATCTAATACAAATATTGGTTTTGGTGAAGCACTTGTATTATGTATCTGTATTATCTGTTTATTGTTATTGCTTGATATCACTTTACTTCTGTTATATCTACGCGAGTAAATATGTTCTTTATACATGAATATATGTTGATGGTTGAATACATGAATAGATCAACTTAAGTAATTGTGCATTGCATAGATATGGTTTTGTTCTTATATATCTGTGACGAAGTAGATCTGTGATTCATCTGTATAATCATTGCATGTATTCGTGACAAGTTGATCTGATAAGCATTGTTCAGTATATGCGTGAATTTGTTTTCAATCTATACCATAGTTTGTTATAAACCTATCTAGGGCCACCACATTATTTTATTCCTTGGGGTGCAGAAACCTGGTTCTAACACCCCCCCACCCTCATACTGCTTCGAGTGAAACTTTGATATGCGCAAGAAGGTCATTGCCGAAAGGGCCAGTAGTTGGAGGGTTTGTTGGTTGCGTGATAAAATCTGAACCTGGGTCAAGACCCCTCAAGCCAACACCAATATTCGCTATATTAAACCAAAATATGAATAATACAACAATATATGGTATATAAGATACAATGACAAACTTCCTTCCTCCCTTTACTTTATTCAGTTGTTCCTTTATCTGAGATAGAACAAATTTTGACTAGGTGAAGACTGTTGGCTCCATACACTCTAGCACATACTTCATATATGATCTATTCGCTACATGTAGTGTAACAGTGCTGGCAAGATTTGCGATTGTGAAAAGGATGGTTCTCAAGGGAAAATCTCTAACATCCCAGATGTTTATATTTCCATCTTTTCTTGGCTCTGACCCAGGATAGAAATACTGCAAAATATAATCTCTCACTGTCTCTCCTCCAACAAAAGACCCTAAGAGTGAAATAGGCAAGCCTCTCCTCGACAAACCTGTAAGAAAGTACACATCCTCGACCGTTATAGGAATCACTTGGTTCCTAATGTGAAATGCCTCTATATTTGGATCCCATGCTCGAACTAAGAACTCCAATAGTTCTATTTGTTGCCTCATTCCAGACAATTTGAAGTACTTAAGTAGACCACAATCTCTTAGGGCTCATACTGTACCCGAATCATTTAAGGCATTCATGTCTTGTTCTTCATGTTATCTTTCCCTCCATGTATTTTTCATTTTAATCCAATGGGAACCTGAAATACAACCAAGAGATCCATCAGATTCCATTCATTGCAAAAAACTAGGCAAATTTTGGGCAAAATGTGAAAATCAAAAACTAAGATTGCGCCCAACGCACTCCCTAACATGAGACAGTGCATTTCACATGCAAGTACCCTTTATTGTACCTGCTATGCAACACAAGTTTCGACATTTAGGGGTGCGTTGCCCCCTTTTGGAGCAGAATTTACCCTAGGGGCCTTAAACCCCTAAAAAATTGTAGAAATTGGAAACGAAATAAATACTAAAGGAAAGAGGAGGTTCATATCTCTAACCTGGATCAAACGGCAAGGAACTCTGTCTATAGAAATGATCGCAATCAATGGCTAAATTTCAGGGGAAAAATCAGGTTCAGAGCTCCAAAATGCGAATGGTAACTATGGAATGGTAAAAATGAATAGTAAAACAACTTTTAAATAGTCATTTAATTATTTACAAGTTAAATTTATTGCTATTACTATAGTTTTATTATGTTTTTATCATGAAATAGGTATTTTTAATCCATTTGATGTTGCTCTGAATAGGAAATACAACTGGTGAACAGATTAGTCGTGCAGATTTATTTCAAAGAATGACTTGATCACTAAGCATACTTTTTCTCCTTATTTTTCGATCTTTGTTAAAAACAAAAAAGGATTTGAAGCACACTTTTATCTCTTTTTAGAGCTTCTATAACAGCGAAAAAGGAACCCCTAGAGTTTTCTTTCAGCTCTTTTCAGACTCCGATAATGTGAAAATATTGTTGAGCACTTGTCTTTTTGAGCTCGTAAAAGTAAATGAATTGATATCTACTGAGTATAAGCTTAACCCTTTTCTGGACTCAGATAGATTATTTACGAAAAAATAATACCTTGGTTAAACATGACCAAAGAGGTTCTCTCAGATATTATTTTACACTTTTTCAGATCTGAGCGACAAATTTACGAAAAATTTCTTATGGAGTTTTCTTTTCGTCCTCTTTTTCAAACTCTATAAACATGAAAAAGGACCAGGCTATCACTGTCGTTAAGCTCGTTAAAACATAAATAGCGATGGGCTTGTCAATCATGGTAGAGATTGAGTTTCATTCATCGCTAGACACGTTAAATTATTAAATAGTGATACTTTATTCGCCCGAAGGGTTGAATTATAGATTAAGAAAATGTTATCCTCCTCAAGCTTGTTAAAAAATAAAGAGGTACTGGTCGACAAATGACCGGGGAAAATTTGGGAAAAGTGAGAAAATGATTTTTTTTGGTAGCAAGTCGCTCTTGAACATGACACTTCTTTCACTCCATGTCTGTGACTGTTTAGGTTGGGTAATCATCTTGACGGTTCATTCATACCTATGGTTCATCATACCTTCACTTCGGTTTTGGGTCAATGCTACCAACTCATCACAGTGTCATCGATATGTTCAAGAGAATTCATCCAGTGAGTAACTCATCCTTCTACAATACTCATAAACCTTTATTCTCATGACCGTCATCCCTGAAAATTGCTATATCAAGTCATACCCTTGTCTCCGAAATCAGTAACTCCCGTTTCGTAATAAGGTGGCTTCCTGTTAATGACAAATCAATATCCAGGAAGTTCACTTAGAAACATTAGATTCCAGTACCATGAGGCTTGTTACAGCATCGAAAATATCCTTACTTTTGGACCTTTGACCAAAATATTTTACTTGGCGTTCGACATCAAATCATCTATTCACGCCTTACAAAATGTATTGTAGTACCTTGAGGGCCATTTTCTTTAATGGTGGTTCTCTCGTGTCTGTTAAAAACTCACATCATTGGTTGGTAATCAGACGATTTCTTTCCATGTTCGACGAAAAATCATATATTCGCATGGCTAGGCTTGTACCCGAATGATCGAGTGAACGAGATAAGAAGACCTGGGATCTAGTTTCAGCCATCCGAGCTGCGATTTTAGGATTGTTGTACACATCATCTCTGCGGTGACCTTACAAACAGATCGTCATCCGAAGATGGGCCTATATCTGTAGGCATGTCTGCATTGGGAAACATTCCAATGTCGACGACTTTCTGAATTATGTACATGTTATTAAATTGTTTATGTGTTGAACATGGGAATTCCTACCCTCAGAAATTATGATCAAGAGGATATATCATGATGTAAATGTATTGTAAGATTGATGCAGGTCGCCACTCCGCTTCATCTCCAACTCATCACAGTGTAAAGCATATCAATCAAAATGTTGTTGTTATCATTATGACTTCATGTTTTAGGGGGCAATTGTTATAGGTCAATTTGGGTATCATTCCCAATGACCTGGTTAACTGGGCATCATCTCCAGGACCAATGTTTAGGGTCTATCATCCCCTAACATTTCAATTGCTATATGCCCTAAGGCAAAGATCAAGACAGATTAATCAAGGATTTTCATCTGCAAAGGTTTCCAAGGTTTGAAGTTTATTATATAGCATATGGGAGCTCATCAACGCAGCCCCTAAAGGGACTAAGTGCTTTGCATATGCAGGTAGTCCCATGCAAGGCTGCTCTGCAAAGCACTTCCTGACATCTAAGGGTGTGTTGGTCACATTGGGAGAGAAATTCTCATTGTTCCGAAATCTCCACTTGGCCAGTGCCTTCTAGAAGACTTCACATGTGTCAAGCTTCGAATCCATGTCTCCATTTGACATCTACCAGAATGGAAACATGTCTTGCCTATTATTGGAAAGTCAATGATTGTAAAACTACCTCAGCCTCTCTATAAAATGAGCACATATCTTAGTGTTTGAAAGGAAGGAATTTGTGTAGAGAAATGCTAGTGGATTTTCAGTGAGGAGATTGATCTGAGTGACAGCTTTTTGGAGAGATATGCATTGTGATGAGATTAAGGAATGTTGCTGGAGATGGTGACAACAAACCAGTCACTTGGTTGTAACCTCCCCTTCTATCATCAATAAAGAATACAGCTTACTTTTCCCTATGTGCATCTGTATTGGCTTTGATTTTCTATATTGTAAAATCTTAGTTGATGTATATTGTTTATGCTTTACTGATTTAGCAAACTAACTTGAATAGACATCTGTATTATTGCTATCTTCTGTTGTTTTAGTGTTCTTTCTTGCAAAAATCATTTCGGCCAAAACCGCTTGAATTTGAAGCTACAGTAGGAGCGACAGAAGGAGCCATTTAGAAGCGCTTGGATCACAAGTAAGCCTCTAATCCTTTCTGTGTGTCTGCTTCAAGTTAGGAAAAGTAGTTGTGTAGTCTTTAACTCTGTTGTTCTAGACCAACACCTGTCTAGGGAAGTGTGTTTTATCCGTAATTCACAATTCTGTCATAAAATATTGATTTTACATAATATTTTCTCAATTCAAAGTATTTAGTGGTTGTTCTAGTTATAGTAATATTGGCCCATTTTTTTTTTTTAAACAAATCTTAGCATGAATTAGATGGAAATATTTAAATGTGTTACATATTATTAGTTGGTTATAGGATAATTGCATCGATAAACCCCCTTGTAAAAGAGGTAGTTTTCAATGTTCGCGATAATTGATTGTTAATCATATAAGGTCAAAATTCAATCTGCTTTACTCCCTCTAGATGCCTCACTGAGTGGCCACTGGAAAGTGATATGTTGCTTGGTAATGAAATGGAGTTGGATAGAAACACTTGCTAACTCATATATCAAGGTTCCTATGGAATAGTCAATTTTTTATGTGTTCTATAAATCTAAAAGAGTATCATCACATTAAGCAATTTAAGTTAAAAATAATAATAGTAAAGAGAAAGTTGAGGTGTGATATTATGTGAGTATAAAGGGAATAACTTTATCTCTTCTTTAGGGCTTTAGGTACTCAATAAGCCAAGCATTGTCCATGTTTGAAAAAACCTAATATTTTCTCAAATTTTGTGTATTTCCCATGGAAAATAAATTCTTAGAGGAAATTATAATAGTCTAACAAGAACCTCGAAGTAGTGAGTCCAACTAGTATACTAAAACATGGAGATTATAAAAAGTGCAACAAAAGAATTGATTTTTTTGATAATATATCATTAATAGATAGCAAATACTTAATAACCCAATAGTAATGATGAAACCCAATACAAACCATTTTGTGCCTAAACAATTTAGAACTTATTTTTCACTCAAAAAAAAATAACAATTTAGAAATATTTTAGTAACCAATAGCTACTTTGATTTTAACCACTTCACTCAAAAAATATCATTAAAATTAACCAAATTCCACTAAAATAAAATAATCAAATTTAATATTTTTTTTTTTTTATATATAAATTCTCTAAAAATTTATTTTCACTAAAAAAAAATATATAAGAACTTGAAAGGAGAAATATTTTTAAATATTTTTATAACTCATAAATATTTGGATTTTAAATACTTTATTAAAAAAATATAATTAAGATTTACCAAATCCCACTTAAATAAAAATATCAAATTTGCTATTTTCTGTGCACTCAAATGATCTAATCCACAAAGATAAAGATAAATAATTTGGCTACAATTATAAATGGAGGGAATCCTGAAAACCTCTAGTAAAATTTTCCATTGAAAAATCTATTTTTAAAATTCGTGTCTTGTCTTGGAAGATTCCGAAAAAGGTTAACCTGGATTTTTAAATTAAAATGATGTAACATTTAAAATTAAAATTTTTAAGTCTTTTTTGGCGTTTACGTTAGTATACCAAATATACAAGAATGGTGAATATTACGTTGCAAAGTTTGCCACACTAATCCAAAAAGAAAATTTCAGATACTACTTATGAAGCAGATATATTTGAAGCACATGCTATACAGAAATAAAGAACGTTTGCAGTAATTACATCCGACATCCTTTTCTAATATCGAGGCAGTGGCCTCAAAAAGCATTACATCGACATCCCATAGACGTTTTCCAATCTCCAAGCTGACAAAATCTCTATTCAACATTTTCATTCTTTCCAAACTATTAGATAGTTTTCAAAATTGTTGGCATCCAGGGATGATGGTGGCCTGGACACAAAAGCAGAACACTTTTCTTTGTAAAACTATAAAGAGAAGCAAATGGAGAAATTCTAGGGAAAAAGCGGGGAGTGCACTTTGTTACAAATTATGCTTTGCTTCAAATTATATGATTATTCTCAATACACTTTGCTTTTCCAAATTATATGATTATTTTCAACACACTTTGCTTGCAACCATACATTCCCTGTCACTCCACTCAAACTGGATATCTTTGTGAGAGTCATGTCCGGAGACGGGAAGGTGCGAGAGGGTAGACTAGAAGGAGAAAGTCCATAAATCAGGGCCACTCCGACAAGCGAATCCAGACATGGGTGTCAATGGGTGGGCGACGCATTCTCAGTCCAAGGTGTCAACTATTTCAGCAAGAGGCAGAAAATTTTGTCTGGGGACTCGCTGATGAAACCTCAGGGCATGGACTGGTTCCGCTCCTCGGCCATGCTGCAATGAGAGCTGATACCATATTAATGATAACAAAAAAACAAAATATTGGGCACTCAGTTTGAAATATTTCAATTAATTTCAAGAAACTTGGGCGCCATTTCCAATTTGAAATAGTGAACAA
The DNA here is from genome assembly GCA_034641835.2 of Pinus albicaulis. NCBI lineage: Eukaryota > Viridiplantae > Streptophyta > Pinopsida > Pinales > Pinaceae > Pinus > Pinus albicaulis. Next base: position 474,974,504 of record CM076581.1, on the reverse strand, counting down.
GGAGGTTTGAAATCGTAAATGGAGAATGTGACATTGACATTAAATCTACATTAACTATCTGATGTGATGAAATATGAATTATGGATGCAACCAATATTTTAATGGCGGTTGGAGATTTAATGGGGCGCTACAGATTAGATTTTCGATGGCTCAAGACTAAAAGTGAAAACAACAAGTATGGCATGGGTGGCATGGCATGGCATGGCATATGTCAATTAATACTCTTGAGAGTATTAATGAGCCAATAGACTGGAAAATAAGACTTGCCGTTAGCAGGTGGGTCTCTGGTCCGATTTTTCGCCCATCTATCCATTATGCATGACAGAGTGTGCAATTAAGATTTGGGATTTTACACAGATCTCATACTCTTGAGACGAACTGAACAACCTGTTCTTTATCTTTTGGATCATCTTCCTTTGGATTTTGTTTGAGGACACCTCCCCAACCAATGTTACTGGCATCTGTTTCAACCACTTTAAAAGCATTATCATCAGCAACATATAATATAGGGAGATTTTTTACCTTGGACTTTATTTCTCTGACTGCTTGAGTGTGCTTGTCAGTCCAGGGCTTAGGATTCTTTCTTAATCTCTGATTCAACAGAGATCTGTCAATGGCACATGCAGGGTAGAAATTGCTCACATAATTCAGACAACCCAAAAACCTCTGCAACTGGGTTTTATCTAAAATAACATCAGGGAATTTATTTGCAAACTCCAGTGCATGGTGTTGTAGAGCAATTTGGCCATTTTCAATTTCATGTCCTAAAAATTTGATCTTAGTCTTGCATAATTCCATCTTTTTCTTTCTCAAGACTAGACCATTTCTTTTGACCAACTTCATGAAGATCTTTAGGTGTCTGAAGTGGTCATGGAGATTCTTAGAAAAAATTAGCAGATCATCAATGTATGCAAGAAGCCATTCAGCATAAGGTTTGAAAATAGAATCCATTACCTTTTGGAATTTTGAAGGGGCATGCTTTAATCCAAAAGGCATTACGTTCCATTCATAGTGTCCATGAGGGACACTGAATGCAGTCTTCCATCTGTCACCTACTGCAACAGCAACTTGCCAGAAACCAGATTTTAAATCAAACTTAGAAAAGACTTTGGCTCCTGATATTCTCCTTATCAGATCTCCTTTATGAGGGATCGGATATGTATCATCTGCTAACACATTATTCAGAGGCTTGTAATTGATTACTAGTCTCGGGACTCCTCTGACTTGTTCACTCCTCTTATTAACATAGAATCCGTAACAGTTCCAAGGACTGTTAGATTCTCTGATGAGCTTCTTTTGCAGAAGTTGTTCTATCTCCTTCTGGCAGTGTTGTATGTGCTCAACAGACATGGGGATGGCTCTTGACTTACAAGGTCTGCCAGTATAACCTTCCTTGTAAGGTAGCTCAATACTGTACTGCTTTCTATGCCAAAAGGCATTTGGTTCTTCTGAGCAGCACGTCTCTTCAAATTCTTTCTGGATCTCTTCAATCTTCTTTTGAATTTCTGGAGAACTCAGTTGTTCCTCAACTCTGATTGTTTCCTTATGATCTTTGAGTTCTACCAGATTTTTTTCAGCTGTTTGAAGCTTTCTTTCTTTTTCTTTCATAATCTGAACCATGGGAGATATTCTGGTTCTAGACACATAAGGCAATTCAATTCTATGACCAGAAACAGTAATAAAATATCCTCCAGAACCATCAGGAAATCTATATGACCCATGGGGCTCTACTGCTGCTAGAAATACATTTCCTAGGATACATTCAACTGGAATATCTGAGACTGCAAAGGAAAGCTTGACACATTTTGAATCAAAGCAGACAGTGGCTTTAGCAACTTCAAACTTTAACTGTTTGGTTCCTAATCCCATAACTTCTTTTTCAGATGTGGTCCAATATCTTGATGGGATTATAAGTTTGGAAACCAAATTTATATCAGATCCAGAATCAATTAGGGAAATGACATTGTAGACATGACCAGCTACACAAAGATTTACCTGGACATGGTGCTGCTGGTACTGAACTGCGAGGACTTGCATATCCCCGATTTCACTGAAACCTGTTGAGGGATCAAATTTTCCTGCTGCAAATTGGACTTCAGTTTTTGGACTGGAATGCAGCGTATAGTTTGTCTGTTTTCCTGAACTAGGCACTGATGAAGAAGCAGACTGGTTTTCTTGTGCCTTTAGGACAGAAATCTCATTTTTCATGCTGCGAATTGAGTGGTCCTCCTATATTGCATTTACTTTGGCTATCAGACTTCTTCCAAGGAGCGGATTCATTTAAGGGTGTGTACGCTTCTCTGGGGACTTATAGGTGTTACATTTAATACTCTGGGTTTAGTTGGTAAAGTTGAGTTACCTAGGAGGTACTTTTGATAACTTGTCAGTGGGTGATTTAGACGTCTCTATCTAGTCTCGACACATTTTGTACTTCTCCGGATCTCACTGAGATATGAGGTTGATGGATAGGGACAAGGTACAAATGGCCAGCATATAGATAATAGGACGATGACTCTTCATCTGCCGAAGTGCTCATTGAATCTGCCATCAGGGCTGAACGGGAGGCCATCGTAAAGTTGTCAAAAGTTTGACAACAAATTGTAAATAAGGTAATTTTGGGCAAATTATTTATTAACGGTTAATTGATTGAGTAACGAAGTTAAAATAATGAAATAAACTCAAGATAAATTGGATGGCCAGAGAGACTTGTATGAAAAGAGAATCACTTTGATTAATAGAGTTTCCAATCCCTTGTCCCGTGAAGATTTCCTTGACATCCGGTGAAAGTTTTACCACGTAAATAAATGTGTTTACCTATTGTGTGTTCATTTAGTTTTCTTTCTCATTTAATATTTCCCACAATAAAAGTTGTCTGCTCGCGTGTCGTTTGTTGTTTTTTCCTCTGATGGTTCTGCTGAGGACGATCTCCCTCCTTCGCTTCGATCTTCAGGCAGACATAAAACCCGCAAAAATAAGCATAAGCCGCTGGAGGCTATTTTCAGACATCATCCATTGATTCTGGGCACTAACGTTTATTGGGATAGTATTGAAAGGTTAACGAACAGAACGTTGGTGGGGCGGTGGCATCATATTCAAACGATTGGTCTTCAAATTAAGGCCTGGTCGGCCGAAATATGGATCCCAATTATAAAATATAGGCCCAAGATCAGTGTATTACCTAATGGTTGGTTTGTTTTCACTCATGAGCATGGACGACGCAGATAGGATTTTGAGAGATCCATTGGTTAAAAAAAGTCTCAGACTGCACCGTGTCTTCGCCGAGAACTCTTTTGGGTTGGGTCTCAGACGAAATTCCATTTTCCATTGACCTTGATTTACTTCGGGTTTGATTTCCATCTCGGACTGTGACGGTTCTGGGGCCCTTGGAGGGGAGTTTCCCGCTTCTGGATCGTTCCCATTACTGTCATCTCCCTAATAATCAGAGGGCTAGGGGTTGAACCTAAAATTATCTCAATTAGGGGTTTTATCAGACTATATCAGCCAGCTATGCTACTATTTCAGGAGGCGATGGTTTGGGCAGACAAAGCCTGGGAAACTATGCGTAAAATTTGTCTGGATTGGGCAGTATGCGCTACTAAATCTTTTGGTCTTTCTGGGGGGTTGGGCGTAATGTGGAATCCACACATTTTTAATTTGCATGCTTTCTACACATCTGCAGGAATCGTTCTTACAGGACATAGATCTGGTTTGGTAGATAGGATCTAGATTATGAATACATACACTCCTTATACTGGGCGTAGATCCTTCTGGAATAGAGTGGCCCATTCTAGTTTTTTAAGTCTTAGTGCTTTCACCTTGGCGGGGATCTTAACTTCACCTTGAACTCCTACGTGGAGGAATGGGAGAACGGGAGGGGAGGGTATTTCCAAAAGGATTGATCTGTTCCTTGTCAGTCAATCATTGTTCAACAACATGGTGGATATTGAGTCATTTATCATCCCTATGTTCTTTTAAGATCATATGCAGATAACGCTGGGGTGGAGGGGACTGAGAAGCAGAAAGCCTATCCAATCAAATTCAATACCCCTTGGCTTAAGGACAATTATTTCAAGGATTTAGTTCAGAAGGTATGGCGTGATCGTATGACCTCTTCCCGGCAGTCCCCTATGGAGAAAGCTAGCCATAAATTAACGGTGCTTAAAGCTAAAACTTGGCATTGGGTTAACGACAAAAGGTGGGTGGAGCTTCTTGGTCTTGTGGAGATAGAGACTGAACTGCAGGTTCCCTGTAACACATAGGATCCCTTATATTTTTCGATTTCATGCCGTGACAAAATTATAGCTTTGGAGGGACGTAGGACAATTATTTTATAGGCGCAGAAAGAGGTTTTAAGATAGAAAAGTTGGGCCATTTGGATACATGTAGGGGATAAAAATACAAAATATTTTCATAGAAAATTCAATTTGAGAAAACAAGTCAACTTTATCAAAAGGATTTGGGATGATGTCGAGCATTGTTTAAACACACGGTCTGATTTGGAATAGGTTGTTGTTTCTCATTTCAGTAAACAATATGAGGCAAAAAAAAACATGGATTTGGAGCCTAAGGGGAATTTACTGAGATGGTTCCCACTGGAGCACTAGGACAACCTGGATTACAGGAAAAGAGTTATTAGATCCTTTGAAGGAATATGTGAAGGACAAAATCCATGGCTCCGAGGGTTAATATTTTTATACACTTTAAGGATTTGATGCTTTAGGACTTGGTGGTATTGGCTTAGGAATCTATGAGGAAGGGGTACATATAGGGGTGATCAATGCCAATTTTCTCACACTTATCTCGAAAATGCACGATCCCTCTACATTTGGGAATTTTAGACCTATTTCCCTATGCAATTTGATTCATAAAATGATCACCAAATTGATCGTATGTAGAATCAAGCCTTTACTGATGAGATTCATCACACCTGAAAAATTAGAGTTCATGGAGGGAAGACAGATACATGATGTGATTGGAATTGCACAAGAAATGATGCATTCAATCAAGTCCTCTTCCAAGGGTTAGTGTCTTTTGAATGCTGATTTGATTGAGGCCTACGATTGCATAGATTGGGAATCGTTGATAATTTTCCTGCACAAAATGTGGATGAACTTGTGGAATGTTCGATGGATTATGGGATGCATCAAGGCCACAAATTTTGTGGTGAGTGTCAACAGGTATCCTTCTCGTTTTTTCTCGACTCACAAGGAGTTGAGGTAGGGGTGTGTCATGTCTTCTTTACTCTTTCTTTTGGTGGTGGATACATTGAGGAGGAAGATCAAGGATTCCTCGGCCCAAGGAATTATCTGAGGTGTACAAGTAGCTAGACATCTCCAAGTTACAAATCTAATGTTTGCGAATGACCTTTTGCTGGGAGGACGGAAAATGATCAGTGTCTAGAGAGAATATCATAAAATCCTAAGGAATTTTGGGGAGGCTTCACGTCTCTATATGAATGAGGCTAAATAAAAACTCATTCACAATGGTAGTGAGGATATTGTGGTGAAAGAGATATGTGTTATATTAGGGGTGGCTTACGGTATGGTTGAAGAAGGAATCACATATTTAGGCTTCAGATTAAAGCCGGAAGGATACAGGAACAAGGATTGGGAGTGGTTGGTTATAAAAGTACAACATAAATTGGATAGGTGGAAACAAAAATATTTTTCTATGGGCAGTAGGTTGGTGATATTAAAAACTGTTATATAAAATCTTTCCATTTAATGGATGCACCTATTTTTTCTACCAAAATAAATCATAAAAAGCATTCAGTCCCTTATGGGGCGTTTTATTTGGTCTAGGGCACATACTGGGGAGACTAAAGATAAGATACATATGGTGAGATGGTCTCTCATCGACACACCTATTGAAGAGGGTGGTTGGGGTATTTTGTACCCAGGCCTTTTCAACAGGGCCCTCATCATAAAAAACCTATGGAGAGTGGTGGATGACACAAGGTTATGGTCCAAGATTATCAAGTACAAATACTTAAGTGGACTTACTTTTTCAACATGGATAACATTAGGGGCTAAGAAAAAACTTCAAATTTCTTTCATTTGGAAAAGTATGTTTAAGTTGTTGGATTTCCTTTTGTGCCATGTTCGATGGGCAGTGGGTGATGAAAATAGGTTAGCCTCGACGCCATCTGTGGCATAAAAGTTAATGAAAATTTATCGGTCTAAATCCTAAATCACATTCATCAAAAATTAATTTTGTCAGCCTCGATGCCATCTATGGCATAAAAGGTAATGACACTTTATCGGTGTAAATCCTAAATCACATTCATCAAAAAGGCATTTTCTTTCTTAAGCAAATCATTGTCCATTCTCACCAACAATTAGGTCTCCAGGATTGGCTTAGGGCCAAGGAGTTGGATTTATTAGAGGAATTATCCGAGGATTGGAATTCCTACATTTCAATTCTCCAAAACGTAGGAATTGCTATTTGCGAAGGAGAGGACCATCTAGCATGGGAAGGGTCATTAAGAAAAGGAAATCCCTGTGTACAGTAGATTTATAAAAAAATGTTGAAGTTGGAGGGGGCGAATGTATATCCAACTCAACCACAGGATATATGGAAATGGAAGATACCAAATAAAATTAAAGTTTTTAGTTGGCTGGCCATCCATGATAGAATTTTGACATGGCAGAATCTCAAAAAACACTGGTTCTAGGGGTCTGGCCTATGCTTTATGTGTATGAAGGGAAATGAGGATATTACAAATCTCTTTCTACAGTGTCCATACAATCTTGCACTTTGGGAGAGGGTTCTTGAACACTATAATCTAGTTCTAGAATCCTTCCTCAGACAATGTACAATTGCTTCAAAGTCTGGAGAAAATTACATGATTATCATGCACTCCCATTATGCATTTTTTGGACTATATGAGAAGAAGGGACACAATCATTTTTGACAATAAATGTCTGGGGATCCAAGATGATATTACCAAGACTGTGGCATATTACAATGAGATAGGGCCGTCAAAGATTGATAAACCTTACAAGTTTCAAAAAAAGAGAGGCCTATGGCAGTCATATCCCGTGGGTTTCTTTGAAGGAGCCAGTACTAGGATAAAATGTGGTTGAGGCATGGTAATCTATATAGCAGTAGATAAGTATTATTATTTCTGGTGGGAGGGAGGGGTGGGCACAAACAACAGAGCAAAATTAATTGCATTATGGGGGTTGTTGATTGTTGCCAAATGGCTCGGATTAGATGAAATTCAAATATTTGGGGATGCCAAAGACATTATAGAATCAACCAAGGGGCACAATGAGTTCATATCTCCCATTCTTATAAATAGGATGAAGCATATTCAAATGGTGATATTCAAAGAACAAAACTGGACTACAGATTTATTATCAAAATCAGTTATCCATTTAAGTTTTATTTTTTTGTCTTTGAACAAGGAGGTATGATCAACACTAGCAGCGTTAATTATTCATAAGGAAGGATGTTTTAACTTTTGTTAGCTATAAGAGGGAAAATCATATTTTTGTAATGAAACTTTTAACAATGAATAAGATATTATAGAATTTTGTAATACTGTGTAATAAAAAATTTATAATTAGTCAAATCACAATCATATAAAGACAAACTAGAACATTTCTCTCTGAAGAAACTGTATGTTTGTAGAAGATCAAAAGACAAACAAACTATCTAAAACATGTGTACTACTATTAATAGCTATAAAGTAATGGTTTTTTCTTTATGAAGAAAAAAAAACAAAAAAACAAAACTTATTTTTCTTAAATCTCATTACTCGTTGATCTATCTATATATATATATATATATATATTATTATTATTAATAAATGATTTTTCAAAATTATGTTAAAACCTAATTCATAATAAACATGTGAATTTCTCAATCACAACCATCATTTCAATCATCACAACACCTTGTAAATTAAATTTTGGCTTTTCACTTACCTTAAGACTATCCATTCCATTTTCAAAGCAAGAATATTTCATATTTAATAGCATGAGTGTTATCATCCTTTCCATCACAACGCCTTGTGATTTTTTGCTCTGCACTTACGAACACGATTCATTCCATTTTCAAAGCAATAATATTTCAACTTAATAGCATGTTTGTTATCATTATTGCCTGCGTATCATTCCATTTTCAAAGCAATAATATTTCAACTTAATAGCATGTTTGTTATCATTATTGCCTGCGTATTATTCTTCCCATTTTCTAGAAGCATGCACCCATTATTCTCCGATTGTTTAGAACTAATAATGCATTCATCACTCTCTCATCAGGAAAGCAACACACAAATCCTAGACATTTCGAACTTTTAGATATTCATGATACCACATTACCACCTTTTGCCAAACTTAAATGTTTAAAACACCACTTAAATATCTCTAGATTTTAAAATTTTTGAAAGATTCATCATTCCACGTTACTCACTTTTTTCGTGAAACTTAAAAAAACTCCACATATTTACACCCAAGGAATGATTTGATGTTTGTATTTTCTCTGTATTTAAAGATTCATCATACCACATTACTCACTTTTTCGTAAAATTTTAAAAGCACCACTTCACATATTTACACAAACGGAACGATTTGATGTTTGTATTTCTTTTGTATCATCTACTCTCCCAAACTTTCTTCTCATCATCTACTCTCTCAAACTTCTTGTCTGCGACTCAAGCCAATTTTTGTCATCCTTTATTTAAAACTGACATAATCATCCATTATAAGGGCTGATGGCAGGAAGTGGGTAAGCTCATCAGCACTGGTTCAAATACGGTGCACGTCACTATTGTGTATTTTTTTTTTGTTATGATAATTTACATCATATTAGGGGAGAGGCTTCTATTGTTGTGCAAGGACCAGTAGTAGTTATAGTACTGGTCCCACACATCCATCAAACATAAATTACAAACTCACTAAAATATGCACATAAATATTTGATAATATGCACATAAATATTTGATAATAAGTTATATAAGTTACATAAATATGTCCAAAATGGGCCCATTTTTTAACTAGACCAACAACTGCCATACACCAAGTCTAACATCACAAGTTGACAAGACCTACTGTCTCAAGTACCTCCAATTCTGAATTACCATTTAAGGCAAAATGCACTACAAAACATTACAATGCTACCCATCCAAAAGTACAGTTATCCCATCAAACAGTCCCCCACTGATTTTGCATTGGGGGACTACATCTCATTGCTGAATAACAGCTGGACAAAAACTAGGTAACACCTGCACAAAGATTGAGTACCACCTGCACCAAAATAGGTGAAATGTCTGTCAGCAATATCTACATGTTTGTTTAACCATTCAGCCTATTGAAGACATTAAATGACACCATTCAATTTAGGAAATAGTTCACCCAACCTTTCATTTCAAGAATTAAACACAACAGCCCTGGAATTACAGGAATTAAATTCTGAAAAGCATTTCAATTCAGAAATTAAATTCAGGAAAGCACAAGGATCAACCATGAAAGCTTTTCAGCCATTGGATCATGTACAAATCAATCCACACCACACAATTAAATTTGGGAGATGTCAATCCATGCAAATCTTCCCTACCAATGAAATTCTAAATCATAAAACTATAAAACATCAACTGTTACTGCATTTGAGGCATTCGTTTTGCTCTTAAACTACTGCTGACATACATTCAGATTTTCCAGATAGTGTTCCATTCATTTTGCAGACATACAGTTTTCAGAAAGTGAGTTTTCAGACAGTGAGTTTCCATTTTGCAGACATACAATCATTTTCAGATAGTGTTCCAGACATACAAACAGAGGACAGAGTGTGCTCAGTGTTCCATTCCAGACAAAGTGTGTGCACAATGTTACATTCCAGACAGTGTGTGTGCACAGTGTTACATTCACTCTCTTCATCAGTTGCTATTCACTCTCTTCATCAGTTGCTGGAGCGTTGCTGGAGACATACAGGTATTTCGTTGTTCTTCAATAATGTTATTCAAGATATTAAGCAGATTTGGATATTGACTTTATATTGAATAAAATCTTTCAATAAAAATAGTTCTAACACACAGTCCCTGTCCAAATATAAGTCCATTTTAAAATAGGCACTTACTGATTTTAGACAAGTCCATGTAGCTAACAGCCATGTAGGTATCACATATCTTTCTGATGTTGATATTACAAGTAATACATAAGGGCGAAAACGCGAAGTTGGGAAACACTTTTTTGCATGAGATAGAATTCGGGAGAAATTTTTAACTTCTCGGCCGAGAAAAAAAGTCAGCTAAATTTCTCGGCCGAGAGTTTTCAAAACTCTCGTCCGAGAGATTTAAATATTTCGGTATTTTCTCGGACGAGAGTTTTGAAAACTCTCGGCCGAGAGTTGTGGTCACGAAATTCTTGGCCGCAAACTCTCGGCCGAGAGTTTTAAAAACTCTCGGCCGAGAGTTTGCGGCCGAGATTTTGCGCAATAAAACTCTCGGCTGAGAGTTTTGTGCGCAAACTCTGGGCCGCAAACTCTTGGCCGAGAGTTTTCAAAACTTTCGGTGAGAGTTTAGCGTTAAATTGAGTTTTTAATTCCTACATTCGAGTTTTAATTCTCGGTCGAGAGTTTCTGGTCAACGAAAAACTCAGAAAACTCTGCAGTTTTGAGAAACCTGCAACTTTGGAGGGACAGAACACCTACAAAAACAAAATGTTATATGTCGGACCAAGTACCATTAGATTCGTCTCTAAATCTAGTTTTTGATGATGTGAGATTTATGGAGTTTCATTAAAAAAATTCAATTTTTTATTAATTTTTTACTAAACTGTGTCATTGTGGAATTTCATTGTTCGAAAAATTGCACTGAATGAAAATTCAATAACTTTCAAATGAGGACACCAAAAAATTCAAAAAAATCATAGTGCACTTCCTCTCCCTGTCTACTTCAAAAAGGTACTCTCATTTTTCTTATTGACGATCACATTGAAAAGAAAATCAAAGGATAATAAAATGTACTGAAACATCACTGTTTTTTTGTCTTTGTCCATTTCAAAAAATAATAAAAAATAGTGATTTGATCCGAAAATTACCAAAAAATAGTTTGTGCACTAGTGCAATATATGTAGATTATGATGCTATGGTTTTTTTCCAAAAAATGAATAACCTTTCCTAAAAAACGTTAAGGATAATAAAATGACTATTTATGTTTGCCTGAAAATTTCAAGTATATGCAGTTAGTAAACAACAAATTTACCCCTCTATATGTCAATATTTTTAAAAAAAAAAAATATCGGTATGGAGGTAAGACAATTCTCTACAATTCTTGTTTTTATGTCAAAGCATAATTTGCGATAAAAATATGAGTTTAGTGGAGTTGAAGTTGAAAAACATAGAAAATTACAATTTTCAATGTCAAAAAAGGGCAAAAAGTGTTTCCCAACTTCACATTTTCACCCATAATTGACAAGTAATACTTCAATGCCAATTAATTCACAACAAACAACTGAAAGATTTCATGTTATTAGCAGAAATTTTGGAATTCATACATAATTATAGTTTACTCTATACAGTTGTGTTGTAATACTTATCAAATTTCTTAACGATGTTGGAAATTGCAGGTTGTAGCCATGCCAAGAGTTTCTGTTGCAGATCGGATAAGGAACAGGAGGCGAGGGAGAAGGGGGGCCCAACTGCGGAGCAGTTCATTAGATGATGATGTCAATGCTCCCATTGCTCCTAGTAATGTAGTTGAAAAGGACCCTGTGGTTGCAGATCATCCCAGCCCACCATCAGCCACAAAACCACCTTCGACCACAATACAAGGTGAAATTTCAACAAAGAAAATCAGTGCAATCAGAGGCTGGACGAAGGAATACATGCTTGCTGCAATTGATGACATCGAGTTTAAGGGATATTCAATCCGTGCATCAGCAAAAAAACATGGTATTGCTTCCTCTAACATACATTATTGGATAAATGGGTTGACTAATACAAAGCGTAGAGGTCCTGTTACAGTCATGACTGAAGAGGAGGAAGATGAGGTGGTGGAGTGGTGTAAGGAGATGGCCCAATTGGGACATGGGTTAGAGCTTATCCAACTTAAATCCACTGTAGCTCAAATATGTCAAGGGAGGCCAAACCCCTTTAAAGATGGTTTTCCTGGTAAGTCATGGTGGAGTGGGTTTAAAAAGAGGCATCCAGACCTTGTGTTACGTACAGCAGAGGGCCTTGACAGAGACCGAGCTTTAAATCTATGCCCTGCAATTGTTTCCAAGTTCTATAACACTCTTTCTGCTGCATATGACCAGCACTCATATGCCCCAGACCACATATGGAACTGCGATGAGACAGGCTTACAGGCAGGAAGAAATTGCGGTATGCGGGTAATTTCCAAGAGAGGGAGTAGAAATGTGCCTAAGATATTGCCTAAGAGCAGGGAGTGGATCACATTTCTTGCCTATGTCAATGCAATTGGCTCATCTATACCAGGATTTTATCTATTTAAAGGTAAAACTCAACTAAAAAATTACATACAGAATTGTGAACCGGGGCATGCATGGATGACAAAGGAACTGTTCCTAAATTGGCTTTGCCACTTTTATGCTTCTGTACCGGGTGGTGTCTCGCCTGAAAACAGGCACTTAATGATTTTAGATGGCCATGGAAGCCACATGGCTGTGCAGACAATCAAGGAGGCCAATAATTTGGGCATTGACCTGTTAACATTGCCAGCTCATACTAGTCACAGATTGCAACCCCTTGATGTGAGCGTGTTTGGGCCTTTCAAGAACTATTTCAGGGTCGAGCGAGCTTCATGGATGGCAAAGAATCCAGGGGTGGAAGTAAAGAGGTTTGAGCTAGCTGAGCTTGCTAGCAAAGCATTTAAAAGGGCTCTCACACCTTCTAATATCAAAGCTAGATTTAGGAGGACTGGTATATGGCCACTCAATTTTGATGCTCTTATGCATGATACCACATGTAGCCAAGCATTTGAAGTGGAAGTTCAAGAAGCAGAGAACTTAGAAGAGCATGTTGGTGCCCAAGAAGATGTAGCTGCTGCTGAAGGTATAATGTCCCTTTCTGAAGGGTTGTTCTGTGGTGGTGATGATGCTGAGCATGTCAGTGAGACACAGTTCAGTGATGAACCAACTAACAATATCAATGAGGCTGTGACACCCACTGATGCAGCTGACAATGAGCAATTGACCATGCCAACCCAAGTAAGTGCACCATCATGGCTGGCAGAGGTCGTGATGAATATCACTGGAAATAATGTATCTACCACCAATGAGGATGAAAGCATGGACATGCCTTCACAACCATCAGGGTTGAACACTAAAATTGTTCATTATTTTGTGGACAATGGATCACTAGAAGAGGAGCCTATTCAGCATGAAGTACCTGAAGAAGACAACAATGGGGGCCATTCAGTTGTCTCAGAAGATGAAATCCAGCAGGCAGGTCCGGAAAAGCAGAGATTACTTGGTGCATTCCTAAAGCTACCAGTAGAGAAAGTAAAGGCCTCATCAAGGAACTCAGCCTCATATTATCTTCGTTTAGGGAGGAGTTCACAATTGCTCACATATGAAGACTATATGAATTTAATGTTCGAGTCTGAACGTAAAAAAAATGAAATTCAGGAAGCTAAAAAGAGAAAGAAGGAGTTAGCCAATGAAAAGAGGGTTGCAAGGATTGCAATAGCAGAAGCTTGAGCAAAGGAAAGGTTGGAAAGACAAAAAGCAAGGGAAGATAAGGAACATCAAAAGCAATTGGCAAGGCAACAGAGAGAGGCAAGAAAAGTTCAGCAAGAGTTGGAAAAAGGACAAGGGGTGACAAGCAGAGAAGAACATGGTTCAAGACAGTTTGAGGCAAATAGGTTGATGTCTAACATGCTGGACCACATTGCAGAGCAGACACCATCATTCCAAGACCTGATTAACATCCAAGTCCCTAGCTATCAGGCAGGGGTTAGGCCCACCTCTTATACCCCTACCAGTGCAGGTTTGAATCCTAATTGTGTTTATATGACACCTGCAGTCAATGTTGGGGTTAGTAACACAAGTGGACACTTGGGCTACTCAGTCCCACCATGGCTACATGGAGCAAATTGGAGTCAACCATATGCCAACATTCAGGCACATCCTAATCATCCAATGTTGGGCAGTCCACCATACTTGGGAAATGCAGGAAATTGAAGCCATCAAGCATAGAGGTGCCATGACTTAATTTTTGTAACTACAAGACACTGTGATTTTGGTAAGGATCAAATAGGTTTGCTAATGATATCATCCATGGATGTTTGGGAAGCTACAAACATTTTCAAATTAGTATGTATAAAACAGTGTCTAAATCCCCCAAGTTTGTTAATCTGTTGAAGTTATAGCCTTATAGCCTATATCAGATTTTGTATGAAGTTATATATCAAACAGTTTATAATTCCTACATATCAAACAGTTTCAGATTTTTTATGAAGTTATATATCAAACAGGTCATAATTCCTACATATCAAACAGTTTCTAAATCCTACAAGTTTGTTAATCTGTTGAAGTTATAGCCTTAGCCTATATCAGATTTTTTATGAAGTTATATATCAAACAATTCATAATTCCTACATATCAAACAGTTTCTAAATCCTACAAGTTTGTTAATCTGTTGAAGTTATAGCCTTAGCCTATATCAGATTTTTTATGACACAATTGAACAAAGAAATTGAATTCATAATTGAATTGAACATCATTTAACAAAACAATCTGATTGCATCTAAACAAACTATCCCTTGTTTGCATCTAATCCTGTTAAATAACAAGTATCATCAAAATTCATTGCAAACTTCATCAATCAAAATCACTCAATAAAAAGGAGGTTAACATACTCAGCTCCGTGGTGGTTATACCTCAGCTCTGTGGTGGTTATACAAAGAAATTGAATTCATAAATGAATTGAACATCATTAACAAAACAATTTGAATGCATCTAAACAAAATATCCCTTGAACATTACATGCTCTTTGATGAACAGAAACATATACCAAATATCATGTTAAATAACAAGTATAACAACACGGGAAGCAATTGATTCCTGATCGAGACATTATAGCCTTAGCCTATATCAATTAGATCAACACAGGGAGAAATTGAAGTTATAGCCTTAGCCTATATCAGATTTTTGAATTCATAATTGAACACTGTACAGAGGTGATTCAATTAAGATGAGAGATGAAGTGGTCTTGCATTGCATCCTGTTAAGTATATGTCCTAAAATAAATTAAATCATGCAGTACCTAGAATACCCACATCCTAATTCAAAATCTTTAAAATGTTTTTATCAAGCTCAACATACCATACTTAATATGCAATATTGCATAAAAATATTGATTTAATGTTTGTTATGACAGTCAGTAAAAACTATAATTAAAGGATTGTGAGATTATATAGGGGAGAGGGGTCAGTGCCCGAACACCTCAGCGCTGACTGGACCAGGGGCCACGTCAGGAGGGCCAGCTCATGTTCGACACTTGTCCTTTCGCATGGCGTTCACGTGGTGGGAAAGTATATCAACACGGGGAGCAATTGATTCCTGATTGAGACATTATAGCCTTAGCCTATATCAGTTAGATCAACACAGGGAGCAATTGAAGTTATAGCCTTAGCCTATATCAGATTTTTGAATTCATAATTGAACGAAGAAATTGAATTCATAATTGAATTGAAGTGATTCGATTAAGATGAGAGATGAATTGTATGGCTCTGTAAATGTCAAGTGATTCAAAAAACACATCTAAATACAATAAACCAGTCTAAAAGAGCAATCGTGTAAAACAAAATTGCAACAATGACAAGAGTAAAGACTAATAGTATTATACAACTCTTGAAATCCTACGTGATGAATTGTATGGCTCTGTAAATGTCAAGTGATTAACGAACATGAATTGTATGCTCGTTATATTTTGAGGTAAATTGACAATGCAATGTAGTTTCAGATGCTTGAAAACAAAAAAAAGGGTTAACGAACATAACTAACTGTGAGAATAAAGAATACTGACCTTATTTACTTCATATATGCCAAATATAATTTGCAGTAACTGACCATACAATGAAACTTACAATACAATGTAGTTTCAGATAGATTTAAATTCGTCGGAGGAAAATAGAGTTACTGTATGTACTATGTACAATGCCAGTACCAGAATATTGGGAAACCAGGTTTGAACAAAACATACCACCCTACCCTTTGTTCAAAGAGGAAACCTGGCATCATACCATTAAGGTAGGTACATAATCAGATAAAATTTAATGCTGTTATAGAATAAATAGAACATTTGAAATTTAAATAATAATTAGGTTTAAATAATAATCAACTAAACAAAATGCAATCCTGATTACATCAACCCTGTCATAAAAACATTGAATCATCTGTCAGCTCAATTCCCAGTTAGGAAACTCTATTTACCTAATGAATCCTCTGTCAGCTCAATTCTCAAAAAAGAGCAGCTCACTGCAGATGTACAGTGACGAGACGCATCTAAGAACTGTGGCATTCTAGCATTCTAGCATTCTAGCATTATAACAGAGGCATTCTAGCATGATGTAATTCAATTTGACAGAAAACAATATGATTTTCTTGCTTCTCTGAAATAACTCAAGGCTTATGCCCAAGAGCATGTAGAGTATATGCTAGTTTAATATGATGTAGAGTATATGCTACTTTAATATGATGATGCACCACTACTTGCTGTAGACATTGACATTGCATATTTCATACTGGCGTGTACAACACCTTAGAATAATTTCTATTAAACATTGCAATGCTTCTCAATCAAAAATAGAATCTCTAAGGTCAATAACTCTTCAAATGTTCAACTACAGTCAAGGAGGATATTTGCACCAATGTAAACAGTAAGACAAATCCATAATAAAGACCTGTGTAAACAGTAAGACAGACGCATAGTAAAATCAATGAAGTAAAATTTAAGCAAACTTTAATTTCAGGAAAAATATGAGGGCAGGCAGGTTATGAGACCATGAATCACAATAACTAAATATAAATCAATGAAGCAAAATTGAAGTTTAGAAAATAGGAATAAATGGAGGTTATAAAGCCATGCACTAGTGTAACTAAATATGGAACATACATATAATGGAAACAAACAATATATGAATATATACCAATAACCTGGTATGAGTTGAATCAGACTTAAACATGTAAGGCTACTAGTGAAAACTCCAAAATAGAAGTTCACTCAAATTTTGGTCAATAGGAATGCAATAGTAATTCTTTCAAAAAAATCCCTCAAGATAAAGTTGCAAGTATGCACTCAAATTAACCCAAGGAACTTGTTCAACATAGAGAAATTATCCTACAATAATTTCTTGCATGCTTCAAGGAAGCCCATGCTTCAAGGGCTTCCTCTATTCACTTGGACAGGAATGTGAGAGACTGGACCAACTACAAACCACACTATTATTCCCTAAGAGAGGATACAATGATTTTTTCCTTAAATTGCATCCGGTAAGAACTGACATATGGGAATCTTGGATGGGACCGTGGAAGATGAGCTAAGAGAGTTGGTGGTAATGCCTTAACTTTAACTTTAATTTTGTAGAAAGACAATGTGGTCAATAAAGAAAGACAATGTGGTCAATCAAAAGGAGGACTTAATTTTTTTGCTTGCCAATGTGCATATAGGAAAAATTTATAAAGCCTCCATAAGACATGTCAAAGGTAAGCCACAAAAATAATCTTGGTTTTCCATTCTATTGAAAACATTTCCATTGTAGATGAAATTCATAATATGGATACTTAAATCTCCAATTTTTTTGTTATTTCCCATTCCAACAGTTGGATGACATTTCTCTCAATGAAGTCATGAAAAACCTGGTCAAAAATAACAAACAATGTTTCAAATATTAAGTCGCAAAAGAAGGGTCTAGTAATATCCTCTGATATTACCATGTTTTTACTAATATTTCTTTAATTGTCATTGTGTTTCACAATGAGATGATAACATGCATATTGCACTGACAGTAGTTTTGGGGTTCACTCTCAGAATGTACTTGAAATCTTATCTTTTCTGGTTTTGTCAAATACAGGTTGCTCCCAATACCACACAATGTGCAACAACATAAAATTATATATATATGACTTTATCTTCTTATTTCAGGAGAAGGTGCAAATCTACAGTTTATGCTAGAATGCCTCTATTATATCTACCATCATGTATGCAAGAGATGGTTTTGTTTGAGTCTCTTTATTTTTCAGAGAAGCATTTGGTCATATTGAATAACTCCTAAATCTTTACAAATTTTAAACTTGTAGATTCTATTCATGTGGAATTTCAAGATCTGTAATTCGCACCATAGGATTGAATTTCATCCACATGCACGGAGAGGAAATTTTATGCCTTTCAGCCCACAAAAATTTATCATTCAATTCTTTTGAGAACTTGATGTAAGGTTATCCAAGGACACGGGCCTATTAACAAATATTGCCATTACAGTGCTCAGAATACTACATTGAAGAGAACAAGAACAACTTTTGACCTTAGTGAGGATGGTTGTGAGATTCGACAAACATAACATCTTGAAAACTCTATTTACCTAATGAATCCTCTGTCAGCTCAATTCTCAAAAAAGAACAGCTCACCGCAGATGTACAGTGACGAGAAGCATCTAAGAACTGTGGAATTATCTACAAGTTCACCATAAAAATTATACCCACAGGAATGCTAAATAATAAGTAACATCTCTCTGTATAACTAAAAAGGAAACTCCTTTCATTCCAAGGTGAAAGGGTCGGCCATTAATTTAAGTACTTAGACCGTGGCTCAGTTCTTTTAATAACAAAACATTACAGATTATACAACCACATTTTAGAACAATAAACCCTACATTCCACTACTACAAAAAAGAAAAATCAGGCGTGATACCTCCAATTAAAACCCTAAACCCTACAGACAGTAAAACCCCAGTAAAACCACATAATGAAACAACAGTAAAACGTTGTAAAACCACAGTAAAACACTGTAAAACCACAGTAAAATAGTAAAAAATATCAACAGAGAACATCTCCTTAAGGCTAAATGTGTTTACAAACACATAGATATCACTGGTAGGATAGAGTCCTACCTTAAAACTCCTATCCCTCCTGGCCTTCCTCCTTGCCTTGCCAGCCAACTGCATTGCATTGTCCTTGGCTTCTCCACTGACCTGCAAAAAATCAAAAACACAATCATTCACAAAGCACCAACATTAAAAAAAATGCAAAAACACTTAAAACTAATATACTAACGCACCTGAAAGCACAATTCACAGCATCCAGAGCTAAAAAACGCACCTGAAAACAAAATTCACAGCATACAGACCTCTAAAACACGCAGCGCCGAACCAGAGAGCCGAGGTATGTCCACCATGGAGCCAAGGTATGATCACCAC
This sequence comes from Pinus albicaulis, assembly GCA_034641835.2. Taxonomy (NCBI): domain Eukaryota; kingdom Viridiplantae; phylum Streptophyta; class Pinopsida; order Pinales; family Pinaceae; genus Pinus; species Pinus albicaulis. The sequence continues at coordinate 474,955,123 of CM076581.1, read as the reverse complement.
CACCACAGATCCTAGAAAAACCACCACAGAGCCTAGAAAAACCACCACAGAGTCGAACTAAAACCACCACTGGGCCAAGCCAAGTAAAACAACTACAGAGCCGAATAAAACTACGACAGGGTGAATGTAAAACAACCACAGGGACGAGGCATGAGAAAACAGAGCCAAGCATAAAGAGCAAAGATTCGACCCTAAACCACACAGCACCGAGGTAAAACCACCAAAGCGCCGAGGTTAAACCACCACAGAGGCAAGGTTGAACGATTATGTAACCCAGTGTGAACAGGCAGACAGTATAAACCACCCACAATTGGAATTCCGCCGCGGCCGAACCAGGACCAGGGGAGCTCGATCCAGGAGAGCAGCGACGCCATAACGAAGGATGGATTGTGCGGACAGTGGCATCGGAGGCGTCAGGCATTGGAGAAACGATGTGCAACAAACCGAGCAGAGAACGCACAGCAACTAGACCCGGAGCGAGAAATGAGGCTTCGTCGAGAAGCCTCCACGATATGGCGGGAGACGACCGGCTGGACAGGTAAGAGGGTGGAGCGACCGGCTGCACGTGCCCGCCACGTGAACGCCATGCGAAAGGACATACGTCGTACATGAGCTGGCCCTCCTGACGTGGCCTCGGGTCCAGTCAGCGCTGAGGTGTTCGGGCACTGACCCCTCTCCCCTATGTAGTTTTATTCATTTAGCTATGGAAATTTATGTTTTAAGTAACTTTGGATTTTGATGATGTCTACTCTGTTTACATAGTATAAAATATTAATATTGTGATTGATTATTCATTGTGTTAGGAAAGAAGATATATATTAACTATCATGTAGTAAGTTAATGATTGTCTAACTATCTTTATCTTTATAGCTAGTCACATGTAAAGACAGTGAGACAATCATACTTTCAGTTAATAAAATAAGACAATAATACATCCAACCAACAAAATACGAAAACAATAAAACAATTATTAGCTTACTGCATAGTACTTAATATTTACTAAAAAAAACTACTCACTCTATTACCACTAATCTCATCTGATCTCTTACCACCACCATTCACTACAACATAAAGGGGGGTTTTAAGACAATTTTTGGGTAAATTGTCTTAATTTGAGACAAAAGAAAACTTGTGTATTGTCTTAAATATTGTCTTTAAGCGGGTGTCTCAAATTAAATCGTCTTAAAATTAAATTGTCTTAAAATATTGTCTCTATAAAGACGATAAATAACACAAGCATTTTTGTCTCTCCAAAGACAATTTCATTTTTGTCTCTCCAAAGATAGTTTCATTTATTGTCTCTCCAAAGACAATAGTTGGAATTAAAGACATATTGTCCTTATGGAGAAAATGTTTTTAATCCTATCTATTGTCTCTCTAGAGACAATATAAAACAATGAATCAAGAAAAATATCTCACCATTAAAATAAATCAATATAAAATATTTATTTTAAAAAATATACAATATCATTGAATAATTCATGTTAGGGTACAGTGGAATCAAACCACTAACCTCCTGCATAGTAGGTGCTCTTCCATTGAGCTAGCACCTTTTAAAGAATTATGTGAGGAGTGATGGCAGTCCTTGAAATTGTATAATAGGCATTGATTTTTAAAAAATGTTCAACACATAATGTCATAATCATTGTAAAATATATAATCATGCAAGCCCCTATTTTTAACTTAATAAAACTAGCAATTGCACCGGGTGGTGCAAGGAAACGCCGAAAGGAGACCTCCCAATGATGTAAGGGGGGGAAAACATTTAGATTTTGAGTTGCTACATTTTTGCGAAGGTTTAAGTTCCTCCTAGCCCTTCCAAAAAAAAAATTTTCCCATTGCATTCTCTTTTTTGGTTCGCTGCGCTAGCTTTTTCTCTTTCACAGACAATGAGAGCTCTTTGAATCGTGGATATGTGAATTTCCAATTTCGTTTTTCTCTCTCTCTCAAAAGCAATGAGAGTTCTATGAATCGTGGAGATCTGAGTTGCAAAGTTCTTATTTATGTATTCTTTAAATCCAGGAGATTTGAATTGAATTGCAAAGTTTTGAATTTTTTTTCCCGCTCTCTAGCACATTCTGCATGCGCATTCTGGAGTGATTTATGTACGCATATTTGTCCCAGGATGATGCTTGACGATGAGCAGATCGGTGGTGATGATTTCCATTGTTGCCTGCCTTCTAGTTTCTTGTAATTTTTGGCAATAAACAGAGGAAAATTAGGTCCAGCCCCGATGCTACATGAGGAGAATCAGGTTTCATACCTCCTGCTCTCAAACATTCCATGTCTACGCTAGTCACATATCCAGGTCTTGATCAGTTGGTGGAACCCAAGGATTTTTATCAAGCCACCATTGAAGCAACCATGGAGCAGCTTTTGCAATCCTACTCTCTGAATGTTGCAGCCCCTATTCATGTTCGATATAGAGAGAATATAAATAAAATTCGACATAAAGAGAATATAAATAAAATTCAATATATCATAACAATGTAGTGTAACATGGTTGTCTTGAACGCATAACAAATTATCATTGCATAACAGATTATCAGAATAAATGCAAGATCCTCATGTATATCATCAGGAAGACCATGTATAACTTGCTGATACATGAATATCAATAAAATGCATGCATCAAATTGTGTCATTACTAATTAGATGGTAAAAAACCAATGAAATTGACAACAAAATAAAAAAACCCAAGCCCGTCGTTCAACTTAACCCTTCCAATGTAATGCTCCTATGGAGGTAATCCCCCAATTGATACTCGGTTGTTTGATCTAGTCTTTATAGGTATCCCAAAAAAAAGAAAATCTTGGAAATAAAATCTCTATAAAGCCACTGCAAATTTGTGATTTTTTGTTTTTCTTACCTTAAAAGCTGCTGCATATGTTGCCTGCAAGTTTGAAATACCCTCAAAGGGAATGCGGTTAGTTATTAGTTCCCAAAGAATAATAGAAAAACTATATACATTGAGCTTAAGGTTGTAATGCCTTTTTTCACCAAGCCTTAACGTTACTGTACTGTACAGCTGCATCCAATAAAATTTGGTTGTATCTTAGTGATGCTTACACCAGTAAACTACAAACACTTTTGAAATTAATTCATCTTATGCAATCAGAAGGGTCTCATATTTTACATGGAACATGGCATGAACTACAAACCTCAGGAGCCATCCAACGATATGTTCCTGTCTCTGCAGTCATCATCTATGTAAGAGATTCTTCTCGTGAAAGGCTGAAATCAATTAGCTTCAAGGACTTCTGATCTGCAGTTAACAACAGCTTATATGCAGAAAGAACAGTCACACCTCCAATTAAAGTTTAAACATACAATTACTACTAAACTGGAGTGCAAACACTAGACTAGAAATAACTCCATCATAATTATTTCACGTATTGCAACAGCAGCAGCATATCTCATCCATGCAACAGCCACTAGAGAATTTAACTGAAAATGTCAAGGTGCACTTTTTAGTAACTTATGGTTCCCTACAAATGGATGGAGGAGACTCATGGGAGCCAATAGAGATTTTCAGTAAAAATTAGTTAGCAAACAGAGAAAAGCATGAAACTTCCAACCTAAGGCAACAATATATAATTGAAAATTTTCCACAATTTTAAGATGTTATTACTAAATAACAGGAAGCTAGATGACATTCTATAGAGCAAGGTAGATGGTGCTTTTGATAGGGTGGAGGGGAAATGGTGTGGCACAATAAGTTCTCAAATTTCAATATTTATGCTGATATTTAATGGAAATATGTATTTGACTACGCAAAAATGACATACCAAAAAACAGACCTGTCAAATTATAAAATGCCAAAAGTCTGGAGAAAAAGACCTTAACCAAGACAGATTGACAAGATATCAAACTCCTGCTTATGGAATTTCTTTTCTCCTCTCTGAATTATTTTTCCGGTTTCTAAAATCAGCTAAAGCTCCAACATCTAACTTGGCTCCATCCAGATGTGAACTCAGATGAAAAAATAAAACATAACGGATTTCTAATTTGAGGAAATCAAAATGAAATTAATGTTATGGTTTATCGAATCAAACACCTTCAATCAGTTGTAGAAGTTACCAAGACGTTCTCTCTTGTTGCCATCATGTAAACATGTTAACACGAACAACATAGATGATTAGAAATAAAATCCAACATGCATTACTTATACTCTTTAATCTGCTAAAATACGTTATTGTATTGTCCATGAATTCTCTAAAACAAAAGAACCAAAAAAACTCAAATTTCTTTGCCACCAGACAACTATTACTAATCTCTTTAGACATCATGTATAGAGCACAATAGAAGCGCAACTTAAAAGATCTGTATAGAATATAATCTCACAATTTCAAGCTATCACTGGTTAGAAGTAAACCTATTCATATTACCAGGCTTTAGATCCCTGTGTATAATCCCATTGGCATGTAGACATTCCATTGCTTATGCAATGTCAAGTGAAAAACTTATTGCAACATGGAGATCAATTCGATTGGGACGTAAACTCATCATGTGCTTCCGAAGTGACATGCCTAGGAGCAGTTAAGTAACTAATGCCTTGATTGGATCTTTTCATGCTCCGATGAACTGCAGTCACAGATACATGTTCGATTATAGCAGATTTCTTGAATCACAGCTGAATTGAAAAGCACCTATAAGTCATGAAAAATTAAATCCAAAAAAAACTACCCTGACAACATAATTAACCACCGTGCCAAGCAAGAATCCTAGAAGCCAATGAAAAGGTTAGGGAATGCAATAAATTATAAGCAACACAAATGAAGTTATCCTATTTTTTTATGAACGCACAAAAGCTCACATCAATGTTGGAAAGCAAACAGATTTGTGAGCATATCTCAAATCAAGAAGTTTAAAGATCAATTTGAACTGAACCCCCAATATGTTTGGGATTCACATGAACTTCTAATCGGTAGAAGACATATTATACATACAACTAAACTTTTCCCTTTGCAACAAAGAAATAGATTATATCAAAGAAAATAAGGACAATCAATGAATAAAAAATAAGTACCTTAACAAGGTTCTTATGCTGTACTTTAGACATCATAGCAACTTCTCTTGCAAATCGTGTCTCCAATCTTGCTTTTTATTCAGGAGTCTCATCCCTTTGAAGTATTTTGACAGCAACACTCTCGCCTTGGTACCTATTAGGGACTAACAATGTAGGTCAGAAAAATCCTACTCTTTAACCTAGGGTTAAAAGCTAACATATTATCAGGCTTAGTAAGTATCAAACTACCATACAGTGCAGTGTCAGAGGCCTGACCAACTGTGATAACAAAACAAGCTGGCTAAATGAAGGATAGCAAATTTTACAGTAGAGAAGACCTCATAAAAATGACCACAGTTAAATTTATGCCCGTACCATCTCGGCTAAAGCGAAAGCCATTTAAAAAAGCATATTTTAAACTCAACCAGACCTAAAAAAAAAAAACCATAGTACACTTCAAATCAGTATAAGAATATCAAAAAGAGATGAACTAGAGTCAGCCCCCCTCTTAATTTAAAGTAACATTTAAGAAATAATTGGGGTGGGTGGTTTAGAGAGTAGCTCCAAATCCCTAGGACTTCCATGCGCGAGATCATAAACGGATAAACCACATCGAGAGAAAATTTGTAAGTAGCTTGGTGAAAAGCTCCCAAACCACAATGAGAACGCGGCTGCGCCTTAAGTATTTGAGCCCTGATTTTTTCCAGCTCAAATCCAAAATCTAAGAGAACTTGCAGTATATTCTAAATAAGCACAAACACGCAAAATAATCCTAATAAGTTATACATTGAAGTATTTACTCTCTAAAAAAAGGGACTAAACTCTGAATCAAAATTATAAGGAATTAAACTTATTCAAAACTCAGGCTATAGAAAATCTATTATAAGTTGGGCACGAGTCTGCAAATCATCGAAGCTTATTTGATAGAGAATGAGAAGTCTAGAAAAAATTCTGACTTAAGTTGTGTGTGCGCCCATCTCTTCTAACATGCCCTTTTCCCTGTCCACCAGCAGGTTATGACGCTTTAAGTTCCTGCACACCCAGATCACCATTGTTAAACAAAATGGAAGGCAACAGAGCATCAACGATGTACAAAACTCTCACAAAAGAAAAATAGAGAGATAGATTATTATCAGAACCTATGCATCATGCCATGGCTGTGGCCATAAGAAACTACCCGGCACAACTGGTACATGAAGCTCTGCATTTTATCCGAAATATCGGTCAATCAAACGACAACCATAGTCCAAAAAAAGCCCCGAATCACTATAAAAGAGAAAACACCAATAGATTTAAAGAGTCGAAAATCAATCTAGATTCTAAAGTCACAGCAGGACTATACAAACACCCAATGAATTAGGGTTCTTCCAAAACCCTACATTCAACTAAACTTAAAAATACTACAGCCTTCCTCCCAAAAGAAATAATCTCATCTAAAAACGGCCATATGGCCTGAATCAGACAATACAATAAATTCATATCAGTGTTCGTTCACAGTTGGAGACCCAAAATTTGTAGAGGAATTTACCTTAATCACATTAGGAGGCATTTTAGTGTGGCTACGGTGATAAGTTTCGATGTACTTCTTGAGATCAGAGTCCATGTATTCAAAAACTAGGAACAAAATGGGCTTCCCATCCTTGTTCTCAGTGTGCTTCACATCTAACAGCCTGCAGAAAAGGCTTTCATCACACATGCATACATATACCCCCTCGAACAAACCCCCGAAACTCCATTTCCGGCCTCAAGTCATACCATTTCCACAATGCCAGATAAAACCTAGTGATGGTAATATTCTGCCGAGAGATCTGGGCATGTGATTTGAACTCTAGTTGGAAACACATCTTCCCCATCGCCGGAGGAGGTTTTGGGGAGGAATAAGCCTCCGTCGTCTAGCAGAAAATTCATGAACGACTCTGGCAAGGGATGGAGATGTGATTTGAACTCTGATTGGGAACGCATCTTCCCCATCGCCGGAGGAGGTTTTGGGGAGGAATAAGCCTCCGTCGTCCAGCAGAAAATCCATGAACAACTTTGGTAAAGAATGGAGAATGGTTTTGATGGAAACCCTGTGGAAACGCGGGTAACATTCTTGTATCTGGCATCGAATTATGTCTGCCTCCCTCATTGTTATTCCTTCTTACACCCGACTTAGATGGTTGAGCGACAGGTAGTAGGGCTAAGACCAGGGTGATGGTTAAATAAGGAGATCTCACCCCACCAAGTGAAGAAATAGATGGCAAGCACTTAAACTGAGTTGTATTCAATCTGGGTGCATTGAATCCCTCTCAGGTAGCCAATATCTCTACAAAATTTCTACCACCAGTTCTCATAGGCAGTTTATGGCCTGCCCAAAATCTCTCGTCGGCACCAATCCAGCCGCAAAACCACCTGAAATACTAAAAGGATCATTATCCTTACCGCTCCTGCTACTAATTTTGCTGCCATTAAAGCTCGTGGGTGATGAGGGCTTCAAGTTTTGTTCTTGGCCCTACGGGATTTCGATCTGTGGTCCTGCGAGAAGTTGAGAGAAGGTACGGGAACTGAAGTCCTTCATCATCATAGAGGCAATAAGCATTGTTGGCCTAGTTAAGAGACCCAAATCTAGAAACCCCATCTATTATTTTCTTCGTTCCTGCCATAGATTTCGCAGCAGTTTCACATACCAATCACCCTTTTGAGAATCAAAACCCGGAAGAAAGTTTGGACTAAGTAAATATGTATCAAGGGACTAAGTCACTATGTATCAAGAAATTTAGATTAAGTTAATATTTTAAAACACTAATATAAAGATGAATCATGAGAATGAAGTGGTAATATAAAGATCATGTGGTTAGTCAAAGGTCAATTATTAAAATAACTCATGTTTTTGAAGTATATAGATTTTCTTTCCACTAATAAAGATGGTAAGAATTTGGTAGAAAATTTAGATATAAGTAGAGTGTACTACAATTTATGGCTTATTTGTGGTGAAACAATATCTTTTAAAAGTTTTGTTTGGTTCATGATCAACTTAAATAGTAAAAAAAAAGCAAGTAAAGTTGTAAATCAATAAGAATTTTAGCTCTTTTTATCATCATATATCAACAATTAGAAAGAAGTTTGCTATAAGATTAGTTAGTTCTTTAAAATTTATCTAGTGTTACAAAATAAGCTAATCGTTTGGTAATGATTTGGTAGAAATTTTAGGCACGGGCAGAGTTCTACTATGATCCAAAGCTCATTCATAGTGGAACAATGCTTTTACAAGTTTTTCCAAGTTCTAGATCAATTTGTATTGTCAAAATTTCATTGTGGTTTTGGATGAATGAGAATCATGACTATCTGTGTCGTTAAATTTTTCTCACTATAGGGAAGTTTATTGGTGCATTAAATGGCTCTATGATATCACCCCTAACCTCCATATTCACAAAGTGAACATGGGTGTTTAATAAACATGTAGTTATGATTGAGATCTTTATTATGCACCTAAGTGTTTACTTAATTAGGCATTGTGCATGGCATGGCATGTTGATAAATACTCCAACGCAATTGCATTAGTTTTGTGTCACCATGCAATTATTTTTGCACTAGCGACGAAGTTCCAACACCTACAACAACAACAGATAATCCTACACCAATGTCGAGTTCCCTATGGGGTCATCTCATCTGTGGTTTAATAAACCCATGGTACTACAAGAATCACCAATCAAGTATGACTAGGGGAATTACAGGTCCATGCCAATGTCAATGGTGAACTTGGACTAAGATAATTCCTATGAAAGTGGTGATCAAGTTTGTACATTGTGCTTAAGATAAGGTGCTTATAGTCACTAAGTGATGGTTGTAGTTATAAGGATAAGGTTTTGGTGTTATAATGCAAGGATTATAAGGACCAAGGGCTGTGAAGGCTAAGCATTGTTGGAAATATGGATTATAAGGTTCGGGGTTTTAATGCAAGGATTATAAGGACTAAGTTTGTAAATATTAGGGATTATTTGAAATATGGGTTATAAGGTTATATTAGGGGTTTTAGGGTTTAAAAATAGATAGGGATTAAAGGTTATAAAATTTAGGGTTTATGATGGTAAAATGTAAAGAGATATAATGGTTATAGTATTATGGTTATGGTTTATATGTGTTAAGGAGTATAGTGGTCAGGTGTCAATGATTATATGTATTACATGTTAGAGAGGTAAATTCTTTTAGAGGATAAGGGTTGTAATCTTTAGGTATTAAGTGTGGCAAGGGTTATAAGGATTGGGTCTTATAAGTTTTAGAGGAATTAGGGCTTAGGATTAAAGTTCATATGAATTAACAATAATATAGGTTATATGTTAAAGGGATTAAGGACTATAGGGTTGTTGACAGGGAAAAAATTCCACCTTGCCAACAAGGGGGAATTAACTCGATCGTAGGTCCCAACTAGACCAGCTTTCATTTGGAATGGCTAATCCCAACGAGTTTTAAGGATTGTTATAAGGGTTAGGGAATAATGAGTTAGTGGTTAAGGGATTAGGGATTAGGGGCTTACGGGTTAGAGGAATAGGGGCTTAGGGGTTAGATGTTTAGGGTTTAGGGGTTAGGGGAATAATGAGTTAGTGGTTAAGGGGATAGGGATTGGGGGCTTAGGGGTTAAGGGATTTAAGCGCATTTAGGGGTTATGGGAATAATGAGTTAGTGGTTAAGGGATTAGGGATTGGGGTTAGGGGAATAATGAGTTAGTGGTTAAAGGGTTAGGGATTGGGGGGTTAGGGGTTAGGGGATTTTGGCGCATTTAGGGGTTAGAGGAATAATGAGATAATGGTTAAGGGATTAGGGATTGGGGGCTTAGGGGTTAGGGAATTTAAGCGCTGTTAAGGGTTAGGTGAATAATGAGTTAGTGGTTAAGGGATTAGGGATTAGGGGCTTAGGGGTTAGGGGATTTAGCAATTAAGGATTTTAGGGGTTAATGGGTTATGGATTAAGCATTAACGATTTAGGGGTTTAGGGGTTAAGGGATTAAGGGTTTAGGTGTTAGTGATTTAGGGGTTTAAGGGTTTAGAGGTTTAGGGTTTAGGGGGTTAAATAGGTTAAGGTTTTAGGGGTATAGGGGGTTAAATGGGTTAGGGGTTGGGAATTAGGGTTTAAGGGGTTAGGGGTGAAGGGTTTAGAGGTTTAGGGTTTAGGGGGTTAAATGGGTTAGGGTTTAGGGGTATATGGGGTTAAATGGGTTAGAGGTTGGGAATTAGGGTTTAAGGGGTTATGGGTTAAGGGTTAGGGGTTAGGGGGTTAAATGGGTTAGGTTCGGTTTAGAGGTTTAGGGGGTTAGGGGATTTAGCATTTAAGGATTAGGGTTAGGGGTTAATGGGGTTAGGATTTAGGGGGTTAAATGGGTTAGAGTTTTAGGGGTTTAGGGGGTTAAATTGGTTAATGGTTGGGAATTAGGATTTAAGGGGTTAGGGGTTAAGGGTTTAGGGTGTTAAATGGGTTAGGGGTTTAGAGCTATATGGGGTTAGGGGATTTAGTAGTTAAGGATTTTAGGGGTTAGGGGTTAATGGGGTTAGGGTTTAGGGGGTTAAATGGGTTAGGGTGTTAGGATTAGTGGGATTGGACAAGGATATGGATCGATTAAGGAATCCACAGAGGCGGTAGTGAAACCCTAGCCACAAATCTCTTACATTACTATAGCTCATGGTGGTTAAACCCCGGCCAATTTAGTAATTGGCATGGATCCCAAGGCTTTTGGAGATGTCAAACAAGCAATAGAAGATGGCTGAGCATATAAATACTACCAAGAAATCTTCAAGGCTTTTTGGAGATGCCAGTCAAGTAATATAATATGGCCAAACCCTAACCCCATTGTCCTGCCCCAACGTAGGCTTTTGGAGATGCCAGACAAGCAATAGAAGCTGGACAAACCCTGACTCCATTGTCCTGCCCCAACAACATATGTTGAAGAGGTTAAATCCTGACCCCGTTGTCCTGCCCCAACAACATATGTTGAAGCGAAAGCTTAATTGACTAAACAAAAACATTGCAATCAACGACACAACACTTAATCAAACTAATACATACTAGATTCCTAGGTTCAAAACCCTCGCCCTTTAATTTCAAAGTCCCTTGCTCGTCCTTGAGCTTGGCAGCCATGACCCATATTTTCCCTTCAAAAGCTGAGACGCAGATCTTCACCGAAATTCCATGTACCAATTCCACAATCCCAAGTTTTGTCAAACCCTCAAAGCCTTTGGAAGTCCTCACCTCGATACCTGCACAGCTAAAATTCAAACTTGAACTTCGATTTGAAGCGGAGCTCTGTTGCACCAGTCAGGCCCTCAGAACTGTGCAGGATCCAACATGATTGGGCATTGCGGATATAAAAACGACGGCTCCTGCAGCTTTTTTTGGCCTGTTGGCCAGTCGGGGCTTTATGAGGTGCAGAAAACACGCCTCTGATGTGGGAGCCGGGATTTGGGTTGCTGTAGAAGACGAAGACTTCAAAGAATACATAAGGTGATGAATCTGAAAGCATAAAGGCTAGGGATAGGGATTCTGAGTTAGGATATAACCACACCTTCACCTGTGATGGGTGGGTTGCCTCAACTAGGGTCAGCTTGCTCGCCTGCATAACATCCCTGCAATCTATTCCCCTGCTCTTGCAAGTTTGCTATTCCCTTACTCTTGCAAGTTCGAGGACCATCAGTTCGAGGGCTTCTTAATTAATGATCTTCTCGATTTCTGAAATATGTCTTCGCGCGATTTTTTGGGTATTTTTCCTCTTCTTTCATTGAAATACTGAGCGCAAGCATTCTAGTGGAACGTCACACAGGAGTCGATTGCAGCGTGACGACTGTATGGCATTTGATCTCGAGCGCTTATCACGACTCACGACTGGAGAGTTTATAACACAAACAGAATAAGTCCACAACAGAGTTTAATCGACTTGCAAGCTCGTAGAACACAAACATAATTTGATAAGGAGCTAAAAAGGGTACCCAGTTTAAATGGATTAGCTCATGATTCCATTAGCAAACCCGCGCTTGGACAATTCGTTACGAGTATATTTTGGAAATTGATGAATGAAATTAGTGAATGGTATCATGTATTGTATATTTTAATTAATATTTATTTTGTATTTGAGTATTTTGGAAATGTGTAGAAAGATGGTTGGAAAGTATATGATAGCAAAACCGCGATCAGACAATTCGTTACAAGTGTATTTTGGAAATTGACGAATGAAATTAGTGAATGGTATCATGTATTATATATTTTAATTAATATTTATTTTGTATTTGAGTATTTTGGAAATGTGTAGAAAAGATTGTTGAAAGTATATGAGTAGGATTTTGACAAATATTAAAACATTACAATTAATTAATTTGTCAATTTTACAATAATAAAAGGGATATAAAATTATTTTAAAATATTTTTAGTGTTGTTAATTTTAGTTTTTATAATTTATCAAGTTATTCAAATTATAAATTATTTTAATTTTATTATAAAACTAAAAATAAAAATATTAAAATAATTATTTATTTATTTTGTTTTTTAACTTTATACTTGAAAATTAATATCAATAATAAATTTTGTATTCAATATTACAAAATAAATTATAATATATGTCGATATGGTGTTTTTCAAAAATAAAAGTTCGCTTAGTTTATTTCAACAAACATTATAAGACGACCTTAACTTTAACTATATTTTTCCGTAAGTTATCTAAGCACTTCATATCAAAAATAACAAATGTATGATTGTATGGCTTGGCTCGTGCACAAACAAAGACAATTAAACTTTCAACTATTTTCTTCCAAAATAAATTGTTTATTGTTTTAAAATTTATAAACATGCTAAATAGTGTGATTAGTTAGAAGTTTTATCCCTGGCTAAGATGAAGTTATTGTTCTCTGCTCCATAATTTTTTGTAAATTAAAATACTTCATATTCATATAAAAATAAGAGATTTACAATAGGAGATTTAAATTGATAGATTAAACATCAAATTTATATACTTCTAAAAGCACTAGCTTCTCCAATGAGCACAAGATTGCAGAACCACAAAAACACTATTACAATAATAACAGTCTCATTTCAACAACAACTAAAGATTTGTGTCAAGATTTTAGGCCCCTCATAAAATGAGACAATTCTAGAAAAATAGTGCACATAAACTGAAAATGAATGTGCTTCAGTGATAGTTGCCTTGAAAACGAGAAGAAAATAGAGCTCTAAACCTAGAAAAGGGTGTCCTTTGATAGAGGGAAACATTAGTAAATCATAGTCTTCCTAAGGGTCCTCTACACAAAACCACATCTTCCATCTAGCATGAAAAGAGTAACCACTTTCTCAGATGCGAACATACTCATCCATCCCAAAACAAGCCAAGTTGAAAGCATATGTTAAAACAATCTTCAATTGCCAAAATTCAAGTTGTAGGTGCCCATAAAATGAGAGGAAACAGAGTATATTTTGATGCTAGCACCAAATCCCAAGGATCATGAAAACATAAACATAAACCGCCAACAAAAGACCAAGTAAGCATAATATTGACAAAAACAATGGGAATCCTCCACTTCCAGAGCATGTACAGCGAGACCAAATGAAGATCCACTCTAGATACTCTCTCCACCATCAACTAGACCACAAATATTCATACAATATTATACATGTGACAATAAAACATAATTTCCACACTTAAGGAAATAATAATAAGATTTTGTACATGATCAACTGGAGGATCAATAAGGTCCCTGGGGGCAGAGTCACTAACCAGAAAACCTTCAACACGAGCCAATTAGGAGACCACCCTATCGAAACAGTACCATAGGTTGCGAAGCATTATTTTGACATCTTCAAGGGAAAAAAATAGATTATAGGTCTCAACTTGTTTATCTTGAATTACTAGCGAAACAAAGTAGCCAGCTGTTGGTGTAAGGCCAACAAATTGTGATAGAAAAGTTGTTTCTTCTGAGGTTTTCCAGGGTCTTGTATCCATTTCAAATCCTCACCCATCACCTCAAAATCTGAGTGATAAGGGAGACCCTCAACCTCTTTACTTTCCAACAATAAAATCTCATTTTGAACTTCCAAAGGAACGACATTGAAGATGGTGGCCATTAATTCAAGAACAAGCTAGAAGAGAAATAGAGATCGATACTGGTTAGAAGTGATTCCATTGAATGATAACTATAAACCCCTATCCATTGAATCAATGTCTATAATATAGTGGTGGCTAGGGGGTAATTTCATATATATATATATATATATATATATATCTACAAATGTATTACGACATCATTCTTGTTATGGATCAAATTATTCAGCATCGATTCTTCAAGGAGGGTTGGGTTGTCAAAAGAAAACGAAAGATTAGAGACCCCGAGGATGTATAATACCCTAATATAAAACATTCTTTTAAGATCAATGCTTCAAAGCATGAGACTTTAACTAAGGATTGATCGGGATTTTAACAGCCAATAGAAATGTTTCAAACAAAATAGGTAGAGGATAGAATCTTGTAAGGTTAAGGGTCAAGTTTTAAGAGGATATGGGATTAGGGTTTATGGGTTTCAAGGATTCCATGTTAGGGGTTAGGGGTTAAGGGGTTAGTGGCTTGGGGTTTAAGGGATCAAGGGGTTAATGTTTTATGAGTTACGAGTGTAGGGGTTAAGGGATTGTGGCTTTGGGGTTAAAGGGATACAAACTTTAGTGTTTATGGGTTAAGTTCTTATGAGTTGTGATAATGTGTCCCCTAATCCCCTTATCACAACTATTGGAGGTTCCCCTATTAATTTCTCTCATTGCCTTACTTATAGGTCCCCTATCTCTTGTGGCATAAGGCTTTAAGGCTCCTTCTCATTCTCTAATGTTAGTAATATAAATCTCAATATACGATGCACTAGCCTCTCACTTCTACCCATCCATGATACTCATATGTCCCCTTGCCTCGTTCAATACACCAAAAGATCCCCCTCCCCCAAAATTCATGAGAATTGAACATTTGGAGGTGATCATTTAACAAAAGCTTCTAAAATTTTTATTCTAATCACTTTTTTTGGGGGGGCGGGGGTTGTCCATAAATGCCTCCAAAATTTACATTGTCATGACCTTTCAGGGTGATTCAGGTATTTTAAGTTGAGAACAACAAATACCATGAATAGACAAAGAATCCATTGAGTTGAAGAGCTAAAAAACGTACCACCCATAATGAACATTTTCATCCAAAGATTATTCCATGTTGGGCCACAACAAAACCTTTTGAAAGAAATTGCATGTAGCCTACTACTACAAAGGAAATTAAAACCACAACTTTTTGTTCCACTTCTAATTTTACCCAAAATTACCTCATATTTAAAGGTATCACCATATCTTATACCAAACAAAATTTAAAAAATAGATATCCTTTAGAGAAATAGGATCATAAAAAAAAAATTAACCATGCATATTAATGAACCATATTTTATATATTAATATTAGGATGAACCTATTTTGTTATTGGAAAGAGATAAATTTCATAGATACTGATGAATCCTTACGCATTACCTGCATTCTAATGAGTTAACAGAAATGGCACTAGGAGAGTGATGATATTGTGTTTTTCGCAAAGATCTTTTATCTCTTCCTCCAACACCAAGATGTTTCTTGTATGTTGTTGAAAAAATGGAAATCCCCAATGGATATCGTTATGACACAACAACTAAACTATCACATATCTTTGGTGTACGGACATAAATCAAACTCTTTTAGGCTATATCTATTAGATGGCATTTCATTGATCTATAATGATAGGTGAGAGCTATGCATAAATCACTAAAGGTGTATCAATAGGCTATTAGTCTATTGCATATAGAATTGGACTCGGTTTATTTGTAACTTAGAGAAATGGAAAAGATGTGGAAATGGAAATGTAATTTAGAGCATTCTCTTTTTTACCTGTGTCTCGAGGCCTTGCTCGCTTCTTATCCCATTTCCCTTTATTTGTTTCATTACCTTTCCAGTCTGGTTAGTCTCAGATCTATGCTTTGATTTCTCATAACAATGCTTTAGCTTCCGGATGGCCTCCTGCAATGATCTAGGCTCATCAAACTCAATCCTGTCTTTGAAGGTTATCGACAACCCATTGATGAATCCTTGAATCTTGGCCTTCTCCTCCTTGAGCTAAGGCACATATCTCAATAACTCCAGAAATATACTAGTTTACTCCTCATCGATAATAGAGTCCATATTTAACTCATAAAACTATTTTTCCTTGTCATCATAGTACATCTTCGATAGATACTGCTTCCTGAATAGTCTCTCGAATTCACTCCAAGTCAACTCCTCATAAATATCTCTAATGTTCTTTACATCTTCACACCAAATATCTGCTTTACCTTTAAGACTGAATGTAGATATCCTAGCCTTCATGTTCTCTAAGTAATCATGCAATCTGAAGAATTTATTCATTCTAATCAACCATCCTTTTGCATCATGTGATTTATTCATTTCCCCATCGAATGTAGGTGGATTTTCTTTCTTGAAATCATCCAGAAAATATCTGCTATCACTCCTCCTTTAAGGATTATAACGATGATAACCATGATACCTTTCAGAACCAGAACGAGAATAGTACCTGTGTCCATCACCCCTCCTTTCCGGAGTATCTAAGAACCTGGCATCCCTGATCGTGTCATCTCTATCTGACCTGTGCCCACTATGGGGTCTACTTCCACATGCCCCATTAGTCATATCCTCCTATCCATAGTTGATTCGAAGTGGTCCCTGTCTCTGCAATTCTAACAAACTCTGAAGAATAATTGCATTGACTTCTGCTTATTTCTCCTATGCCTGGATGATTTTGTCATTATCTACTTTGCAAATCCTTATTTCCTCCTTCAAACTCCTCAATGTGTCTGCTAAGTCCGAAGTGTTCCCAACACCACGCTACTCATCTGATTCATAAAGAGAATCTTTGTATTATACCATCTTGTTAGTCATATTTGATCTCTTCTTCCTGCAAGGTATATTATATCAGTTAAACCAAATCATAAGCAAACTAGTGTACCTTAGTATAGCTCGAAGAGGATATCTCATTTGCAAGACCGACCATATTAACGCAATACACACACACACACACACACACATAAACATAATCATATCAACATATAAACATCTTTTCAACCATTATCCATTTATCAATGCATGATTATGCTAACCACATACCATGACTTCATGCACAACGACCATCATTTAGTCAAAGTATGCATAAAAACATATAAACACTGATACACATAATCGATGCATGACCGACATAAACACAACAAATACATTCAGCAATGACACCATTAATTTTCACATGACGACACCACTACAATCATGACCAATACCATGCATAAACAACAAGCACATAGATCATAAGTACGATGACCTATATGCAACCAACATGTAGATACGAAAACACATTCATCCAAGTGGAACGGAAACCAGATATCACGCAAGGAGAATGAAACCATGCTATGATACTACTCTATAACACCCTCCTCCCACATCTACCCAAGTTACTGGACAACCGGGGAAAACATGTGAAGAAAAGTTACTATGATATGATTCAACTCCCTATATATTAGTTAAGGAAGTGGAACCAATGTAACACAACCAACCTAACCTTCTGCACTTGCAACAAAACCCCCAAGAGCCATCCAACCCGTCCAAGTGACTAACCCTCGAAACAAAATGAAATTTTTCTGCATCAAAACCTTAATCTCTCCCTTGACATGGGCATGCATGCGACTTAGAACCTCCAGTCGCTCCCACAACAAGGAATGCCTACGACTAGGGACATTTCCAGGTAGTTCTGTGCCAACGACTAGGGACATTTCCAGGTAGTTCTGTGCCAACGACTCTGAATTAGTAGAAAGTTTTTTTTAGAATAAAAAAATTAAATACTAAAATTTTATCTAAAAAATAATTAGATTATTGTTATTTATCTCTTTGATATATTTGTTCAATAGTGAAAAGAAAACCGAGATGTGACTATAAGACATATGCAAGAATCAAAATTTTGATTTTTCATTTTGAAAGAAAAAAAATGAAGGTTTAAAATGCATATATGGAAAACAATTGAGAATATATATATATATATATATATATATATATATATATATATACATTATTGTTATATTGTATTTAATTTCTTTCAAATTTATATCAAATTTTTAGTTGAAGTAATTTAAAAATGTTAAAAGTATTTTAAAAAATAAACAATTTTAGTTCATGGAATGTAACTCATTTGAAAATCACTTTGTTATGAAGTATTATGTAAAAACATGAGATTCAAACTTAAATCCCTTTGAGTGGCCAACCAAAAAATAATATTTTTTTTAATCTATTTATTTATTATATTTTTAGAATGTGGTTTAATGGAGAAGAAAAAATCTAATATAAAAGAAATAAAATTGACATGATTACATTTCATGTGGTTTGAATATATATATATATATATATATATTTTCAAAAATAAAAAAAATATAATTATCCACTATCTACTCATGGAATTTAAGTGCAAACTTCCATAATACTAATGGTTTTGTCTTAGTTGCTAACTATCTTAAATGGGTTTTGTCTTAGTTGCTAACTGTCTTAAATGGGTTTTGCCTTAATTTCCATTGTCTTAAATATAAAGTTTTATATTAAAATATTTTTGTCTCAAAGTGCTTTTGTCTTAAATATAAGTTTTGTATTAAAATATTTTTGTCTCAAACTCCTTTTGTCTTAAATATAAAGTTTTGTCTTAAACTATTTTTGTCTCAAATGTTTTTGTTTAAAATATAAAATTTTGTCTTAAAATATTTTTGTCTTAAATTGATTTTGTCATAAAATATTTTCATCTCAAATTGCTTTTGATTTAAATATAAAGTTTTGTCTCAAATTATTTTTGTCTCATACTACTTTTGTCTTAAATTTTATATTTAAAACAATTCAATTGATATTAAATTTTAATATAAAATAACTAAAATAAAAAGTAATTTTTTAAAACAAAAGATATCTTTTGTCTTAAACAAATGTCTTAAAATACTCTTGGTGTAGTAGTGATTCTCTCATTAAAAAAACATGTCTCTCTTAGTAAAAATAGCCCACATTAACCGCAGTGGGGAATCTTAGTACATGGATTCAAGAGCATGTCATTATCAATAAATAAGCTCCACATGAAGACCTAGACCAACCAACAGGTTTGGAATTTGACGCATTCTGCATATCATAACGCAGTTTTACCGTCAAATAAGTTTAAACTTAAAAAATTTCTAATGCCCATTTGTCGTGATGGGTTTAGAAGTGTGCAAAACATATTTTTCACGCTATTTATTTTGGAAAAATCATTAATACCCCATTTTAAGCTGCTAAAGAGTACCGCCACCTAGACACATTTCTATCCTACGTGGAACAATGAAAGTGTCGTTTCAAATGTTCAAGTTTATGCTTTGGTGAGATGTGAAGACTACTCTAAACAGTATATACTAAAATGGGCATCAAAAGAATGTAAAGTAAATTCATCGCTATGACTTTTGTCCACTTGTAATAGCTAGTCAATATCTAGTATGTATGGTCACCCATACCAGATAAAATGGATGGTCATTCATTAGATTTGGATTAAACTAACAATGGAATTCATTTGATTTGGACATCTCTCTCCATCGTCATATTTACTTCACTGTCCCTCCAATTATATATATTTTTTCACTTGGGGATGAATTAGACATTCAATATAATTCTCTCTCACGGACAAGACATTGAATTTGTTATCTTGTTGATGTCCATAGACGTTATTTTTGAACACATCATGAAATGTTAACTAAACCTCCATTCGACAAACAATACTTCAAATTGTTGATGGTCATGTCATCCATTTGTCATGTGCTTTGTCCATCTATATCTGAATGGAACATCAAGGTTGTGCATAAGAGTTATTATATAAGTAATGTTTGTGGATATGCAAAACACACATGTATCTATTAATGTATATATTTAATTTTATAAACTAAATTATATTTATAAATAAATAATTTTGAAACTAATTTAAAAATTTAGGGAAATAGTATGTTTTATAAAGCGTTTATTTTATTTTCATCAATTATTTATACGATGTGTTTTGTTTTTAAAGGTAGAGGTGGCCTATAAATTCCTATTTTTTTGTTGTTAAAAAATACTGCATAAATTACTTAGTTTTAATGAATTATGTATTTTCAATTATTTTATTTTACATATCATAAAGAATTAAATATTAGATACATAATTATTTTAGAATGTGTATAATAAATATTATAATTTAATAATAAAAATGGATTAAAGTTATTTTTTTAGTTTATTTATCAAATAATTATATATGAGATGTGGTTTAATTGAAAAATGTTCTAGTTATATAATAGTTAGAGGATGTTTTAAATCACTTCATTTTACTAGAGAGTTGTTGTAATCGAAATCGTAAGGAGTTGTTGCTCTATGACCTAGTGTCTCATAGTCGCTAGACACACACAAGCACGACTAAGAAGATATACAAGATCCCCAATCCCACATGATTCACAAGCAACATGCAATTGGATCTATGCTACGAGGAAGAGAAGAGTACCTTGCCTCCTCGCAGTTTGGGGACGGACCTTGAGTTTGAAGTAGAATTCTTGCGCTCCACGCAACTGATCTACTTGATCTGCTTTCGATCTCAATACCTACACACAATCACAAACATTCAAGGACAACAAGTGATCTTTCTTGGAATATCGTTAGATAAAAAAAAAGATATAATGATAAACCAATCACAAAATCTGAAACACGATCATGTAAGGGACAAAACATAGACATTCATTAATCTCAAAAACATGATAAAACACTTCTATACCTTTAATCCAATGCCTCCTCTTTGCGATTTGACAGAGTTTCCCCACTAGATATGACAAATGAGTATGAAGAGCACTCACATAGAAACTGAGACCTAACAAGCTCTCAATGTGGTAGCAAGATAGCAACAAAGGATCAAGATCTCAGCACAATAGCAGTATGACTCTCCAAAAATATAACAAGGCTCTCCAAACTAGCTTGAACCTTTCAAAAAATGAAGTATAAATAGGTATATGATAGGTCCTAGGAGGATGAATGTGGGCGCTCAGGATGACGAGAAGTTAGAGAAACTTCTAACGGATGAGTCTTGGCCAACTTGAATCAATGAATAATCGAGGTGATATGTTAAGGACTAAGTCATTTAGGAAGATTCCCTTGACTGTAAGCTAAAAAATGGCCAAATAGGGCCTTAGCCATGGGTACAAGCAGCTAGAGGCCCTTGGGCACAGGAACAAGCCTACCAGCCCATAGTTAATAGTCAAACTAACAAAAATGCCCCCCCCCCCAAGTCAAGAAAATGACATCTAACAATGAGGCCTAGGGGTCAGTGATGTAGGGGTAGCAAAATATGTTGATAAAAAGAGTTTCTTTTCATTCCTTTTTATAAATTTTGGGAAAATTTTAGGGTTTAAATTTTGCATATGGGTTATTTTTCATGCATTTTCTCCCCAAAAATGCTTTTGTTTTTTCTTAGAAGGATTCCCCCAATTTTATAGGATAAAACTAATTTTACCTTAGAAACAAGAATTGTTTTATAGGAGACTATATAAAATCATTACAAAAAATTCACTACACATTTTACAATTTGCATATTAAGGGATTAGCCAAAATGTTTACACTCCAAGAAAAAATTTCATCTTTTATATTTTCCAAACCATATTAGTCTTAGAGTTCAAAACTTTCATTTCTTATTAGAACTTCTTTAGTTTCTTGATAAACATGGGAAATTTTGAACAAATTGGAAATTCTTAAAATGTTACCATGAATGTTTTTGGTATAATTTGTTAAAATATAGAAATTTGTAATGATTAGATATAGTTTTTAGAAAATTTGATTCCTTTACAAAATAAAACACATTTATCCTATAGAATTTGGGCAAGTCATCTTAGAAAAAATGTACATTAGTGATTTTTTTGGAAAATGTGATGGAATTAGCCCTATGGTGAAATTTAACATCCTAAAATTTTCTCCTCGTAAATTATGTTTGAAGCTTCTTTCCAGGTAAGCAAGCCACTATTAGGTTGGTTTGTTCCTTCTATTTTTGGAGACTTAAGTTCATTCGTCCTATTGATCTTGGAATGGAGTTGTTAGCTTTCTCAAGTTTTTCTCATCATTTTTCATTGTGTTATTATCATTTTTTCTTTAAAGGGTGATGTTTTGAATTCCCATTCTCCTATCCTCTTCTTCTACATATAGGCTCAACTTCATCTTCCCTCTTTTGAAAGGAAAAGGAGTATGACGGTCAGTAAGGGGAGGAACCACCCTAGTAGAGGAATGATTTATATGTACTTGTGTCGGAGAGGGGATTTTTAATCCAAAATCCTTACTATATTGAGATTTTATACCACTACTTTGGGCTATGACATTTGAATAGGGACGATTATGTCACTTCTTCCTTCATTGGATGGGGCAAGGAAATTTACACTAGGTTATTTTGCTACTTCCTATTAAATTGCATAAATATCGTGTTTTCTTTCTGAGAATGTAATAATGAAGCATGAAACCATAACATAATACTATAACATGATCTTAAGAGATCTACACTATCTGTTTGTTATAAGTCTATTCATTTAATTTTTAAAAGGTTTAGATACTATGCATTCAATCTAAGAATATTCATGAATTTGTTGACGAGATTGTTGGCATGGCATGGTCACAGTCACTGTCTAGTGAAAGTTTAATGATTTTATTACATGCTCAAATAATCTTGTCCATCCTGAATGCATGAAGAGGATGAATATTAGAAATTCCTATTGTAATCTGCCAACTAAGTTTGCAAATAAGTTAAGTGTAGAGACTCTTGTTGAGTATAGTAATCGAAATTCTGCATAATCATGTTGGTATGAATAATTTTTTTCTTTAAAAAACGAGTTTGGATTTGGTTATTTTTTTTCCATCTTTGATCCTCAAATTTCTAGCAGGAAATCAATGAATCGACTTATGTCCCCACGCAATTATATTCAGCATCGGCTGCAAGGATGAAAGAAAAGACTGGAATATGTAGTCCATCTACCTGAAACCCTGAACTTATTTTGATTGTGGATAAATATTCTTGAATTGAAGGAACAAGAGCAAGGTAAATTGTTTGATCTCACTTTAATTTCAAAAATCCTTAATGCCCACACTTAAAAAAAAAAAAACTTGATCGGGGTGTGGCGAGGGTACAAATCCAAATGAGGAATGATGAAGGTAGTTAAGGTAAGATTGTACACTGGGCATACCATCCTGGCCGAGAGAAAGTGGCAGAGTATCGACGATGAGGGAGGTTGCGTGTGGTGATGGGGTGCTCCTTCTGAGGATGGCTCCATGTGAAGAAGAAGGATAAAACAGGCGGGATGAAAGGCAGGGGTTTTAATCGGTATATCTGGTTCCTTGCATGCATAGTGAGGTAGGTGGTCAAGCTGTGTGAGATGGAGGCCAAAGCGGTTGAACCATACTTCTGCATCCCACAACATCGCTTCGAGGCTCATGGCCTCCAGAAGGAAAATCAAGACCTCTAGTGGAACAAATCGAGCCCCTCGATTTGCTTCATCCCTCACCATTGTCAAGATGTATCAAATGGACCGGGCGAAGGAAATGAAAGAGGAAGCGAGAGGGGTGAACAAATGAAAAATTTGGAAAAGAGGTTGGAAGAAGGAGAAAGGAGAATCATCCACGCAGGCTCCTAGATGGTCTGGGCGTAAGCCTCAGGCTGACCACATTGCAGAAGAAACCCTCATGTACATTTAGGAAATACCTACCCAAGTGAGAAAGGTTATTACTAAATGGGAGGAAGCTCTCACTTGTCAAGCCGAGGAGGAGAAATTAAATCTGGAAGGAGAAATGATAGTGCCCGATTTGGGAAACACTAGAGGTAGAGTAGCTCAATACTAGCAAAATTTGCATTTATACCAGCGAATGAAACAATTTGTGGAAAAAACCATCATGCACACGACTGAGTTTATGAAAGTAGATCTAATAATGCAGGAAATATATAGGGATTTTCAGTTACTTCAATTTCATGTCCAGCGTTAGAATGCCCAATTGAGTAGAATTGAGAAGCTCTTGAAGAACCCGCAACAAATGGAGATGCCTGGATCCAGTGCCAAAGACCCGGCCCAACGCCTATCGATTACACAGAGATCTGAGCTTGTTTTAGTCTTGATGTCTTTATTGTTTATGTTTATCTATGTTTATGTCCTTGTTGTTCAACTATTTAAGTAGTAGGCTTGTGTCCAGTTTTCTCAAACTATGTCAAAGTCACCAAAATTGTGGCTTTAAAAGCTAAATATGCTAGACTAAAAGTTTTTTTTTGGGATGACATAAAATTCCTTTGGATAGCCAATAGATCTGGTTTCCTGGTAGGGCAGGTTGAGGCCTAAAAGAGATTATATTATGTAATCTTCCCTTTTGAAAATGAATGAAAAAAATAGTCCTACTCAACTTACAAAAAAAAGCAAAAAAAACAATGGTTAGCCGTAAAAAAATAAAATGACATGGCTTATTAAAATGTATCATGTGAACTTAAAATCACGAAATAAACATATGTATATACCCGTTACGTTAATAATAGTAATCAAATGATCTTTGATAATGACTTATATAAACAATTCACCAATTGGAAAACCAATCACGAATTGTCGAGAAACACATAAAAAATTACAATTTTTAAGTTGATAGGGTTTTCCTATTGGAATTTGAATTTTCATGTTGATAGGAGTTTTCATATTGGGAAGTTTTAAATATTTGGATAAAATATTAGCAATGTTGATTTTGATTTAACAGAGGAATATTTTTATCTTATTTTAATAATATTTAATAAAAAATCATATTTTTCTTATTAAGATTTAAATCAAAGATTGTTTAGATTAATTTGAAAATATTAAAAATTATTAATTATATATAATTTGAAATAGAGTAATTTTTATTTTTTATGAGATGATTATATCTAAGTACCACTTAATATGAGCCACATATGGAATTCTAGTATGTTCAATTTGGAGTTGACACATATCTCTTTTTAAAATTAATTAATTATGTGTGTGTGTGTGTGTGTGTGTGTTGGTTTTAATTAAACCATCATTGATATTACAAGAAGGAGATGTGTAATTCTTTGTATGAGTTGACAATATATATTAATAACAACACTGAAGCCATAAAGTGGTGAATAAATATTAATAAAGAAACTAGGAAAAATGCCAGAAGAGAAAAATTTGAAGAACTCTTCTAAAATGAATATATCAAGTATACAAAAGTGGATACATTGTATAAAATTCAAGACTGAATAAAACAAGCTAAATAATAGATTAAGAAGAAGGGTGATGAGCCACTTGAGATACAAGACTTTAATGAAGTAACTTAATGGAGACAAATAAAACAAGGAGAGTGCAACAAGAAGATTTGGAAAAGGGAAAATTCAAGGAAGAGATTGAAAAGAAGTATGAAGAAATATCTAGATTATAAAACTATAATAGAAACTATTAGATAGTGATAAGATATTGAAGGAAGAAAAGAAACATTGTCAAATTCAAGAAGAAACAAGGATCTTAGATGAAGAGATTACCAAAAACCTTGAAAAACAAATTTTCAAGAAGATAGAAGAAGCCCTAAATAGGAATGAGGTAAAATCATAAATGAATTCTAAAATTAAAGTGGATGTCAACATTTGATAGATGAGATCACAATGTACCTTCAAAAGGAGGAAGATGAGATTCAATAAGGTCACTAAAAGATATTTGAGGAAGTCAAACTCCATCTAGATGATGTGCATGTCAAATATGATGGTATTATCTCCTAGGTTAGAGTACTCGAAGACCAGGTTAGAGTACCTGAAGAGTCCATTTCCTTGGATCAGAAAAAAGATGAAATTAGTGTGCACAGTGAAAGGAAAGTGCCAAATGGGAAACCATATGGACACCTTCATTACCAAAAAATATTTCAAGGAAGACAAGAAGATCGATATTAGTGTTATCAAGGAAGACAAGAAGATTGATAATTAGCATTATCAAGGAAGAATATGGAATACTCATCAATATTCATGGAGCAAGGAATCACCAAATTGTTATTCAATAGGAGGTTAGTAGAGATCAATGAATACTATAATTTGGAGAATTCACAGCAACAATACATGGAATTAAATGAAAGAAAATTATGAAACAACCAATCATAAAAAATTAATAACTAAAAGAATTAATTTTGGATGGATGGATGGATTGTCATCAATAGCAAGAAAAAATGGAAATATAAAAAAATTCTATTATTTGGTTTCATCACATTAACACCCTTAATTGCAAAATTTTAAGGATTTTTTTTTTTAAATGGTACTACAATAGATGATAAGAAAAACATATATAAAGTTAAATATGTTTAATATAACTCCAAATAAAACATATATAAATTTAAATGCACATATATTATATAAATGTGATATATACACACACACACACACACACACACACACACACACACACACACACATGTTTCGATGTCCTAAGTACATCGAAGTTCATCAAATCTCATAGAAAAACTAAATTGTCGCGGAAACATTATAGCTTGCATTGTTTACGATTCCATCCTTCCATGGGTTCAAGAAGTTGCGAAAAAGTAGGCAATGTCCAACAATTTACTCCATCTATTAGCATTACAGTAGGCATGGTTTGGGTATGCTTTCTCCCATGGTGTATTTGTATTAGAAAGAGGTTGGAAGATTTTAAAATTTTCCAATACTCGTTATTTATTATTTTGATATTCTTTTTCTAAATATTATCCTCGGCAATTTACTCTATTTACTCTATTACCATTACAGTAGACAGGGATTGGTATGCTTTCTCATTCTCATATTTCTTCTTAGGCATATTTATATTAGAAAGAGGATGTCAGATAGATTTCATGATCAGAGGTGCCACATGGCGGGAGGCAGAGAAATAGACATGACACTTGTAGTAAATCTGACAAGAATGGAATAAACAAAAATTGCCACAAACCAACTTCAGAAATCAAACAAGTGATTATGGAATACGACTATCTATGGGGCCATGTGGCTAGCCTCCAAAATCGAGCATTGATTGTGAGGTGGATTTTTTCATACATGGCGAAGGCAGATATGGTTGAATGGGTGAAAACAACATGGAGTCCCATTTTGGGATATAACCCGATAGTAAGCCTGATGATGAATTCATCATTTAGCATTCATTTTATGCACTAAGATTATTGTGTCAAGATCCTTTGATGTACATGGGTGCGGGGAAGAAGCTTTATGCAACTATTTCCATGGTATTTGGGTTTTAACCCAGTTTTGGAGGCTCCCAAGACCAGATTGGTGTGGGTCAAGTTGTCGAGGCTCCCACGTGAATTCCGGATGCTCAAGGCTCTGACTGCAATTTGTGACTCCATATGTCACACAAAACATGTTAACCCATGAATTCTGGGTACAATTGACAAACGCATTGCCTGGTTACTGGTGGAGGTGAGCTTGCAGGTGGTTTATCGAGCGATGTGGATTTGATTTGGGGGTAGCGAAAACATAGACAACGAGTGGACTTCTTGGGAGTCCCTTTCTGATGTTTGATATGTCATCAAACGGGTCATCTTATGGGCCGGTGCCCATCCCGACATTGGCAGATGGGGCACTACAAAAATTCACAGTGGGGTTCTCACAGGGGAAATCCATCACTTGGCTCTCGTGACTATTGTCACTCGTGTAAGTCCTCAGTCTCATCTTCTGATTACGATATATATGGTAAATATGCATCTATTCATGATAGGATTCCACTGCCTCTATCTGTGTCCGACCAACAGGGGGGACCTAATAATATAGTTGGCCCTATCATCCATGTAACCCATCCCCATCCTCCGCCATATTTTCCAAACAATACACCCTCTGAAAAGGATGTCGATATTTGTCCATCAGATAATTCTGAGATCCCTACACTGAACCCGAGCTCGGTGGGCAAGCTAATTGTGTCGCCTTCCATGCCTCCATTAGAATGGGCCTCACCCCCGCCCTCACATCACCTGGAGATGGGTGTCCCATTAGACTCCCCGAGGAACATGGTTGGGAGTGAAATTGAGTCCCTATTGGGCAACCCAAACCTTGATTTAGCTGCATTGACTGTATTCGATAAAAATCCCATGGACCCTCCCATTTCTATCTCCCCGTTCTCGGCCTCTAACATTACTGTGCGGAAAAAAACAAAGTCCAGGTTGCGTCATTTGTGGGGGAGGCTAAAGACTAAATATTTATTCCAAGATGATTTATATGACTTCCATGACACCCCTATTTCTGTTGTTGATGACCTACAGGCACTTAGAGCAAGCGGCCCTGGCCTATAATCTAAATGAATTTCATTATATCGCTCAATATCAGGATCAGTGACCCCTCGAAACATCGTCATCTTAGAGAAATATTCACTGATATTAATCCATGTATGGATCTATTCCAAGAGACAATAGTTTCGAGGTCAAAAACTATTGGTGCCATTCTTAATATTCGACTGAGATGGCATGTTGTTGGTAGGGTTGGGGGTATGCTGCAATGTGGAACCCAAACTTGGCAAACTTCTGGGCTTTTAGATTTTTCGAGGGAATAATTCTATCTGGTTTTATTAGGGGATTCTTGAATAAAGTGCATATCATAAATCTATATGCATCTTGTCATCATCGTTCTATGTTTTGGGACCGTTTTGAATCATCAAAGATCCTGCGTATGTCAAACCCCATTGTGATGGGGGATTTTAATGCTACTTTCTCAGTTTTTGGATCATGTGGGCAGAGATCGCATCAAGACTCTCCGGTTGATCATATCGGCGAGATTTTTAGTGAACACCATCTCATGGAAATTCGTCCTGTTCCTTTGACTCCAACCTGGACCAATCACCGGATGGGTGTTGAGTATATAGGGAAGAGGCTGGACAGAGACATGTTTTAGGAATATTTAATACAAGCTATGGGGAATTTCCATTCACAGGTGATTGCTGACACTTTATTTGATCATATGGCGATAACCCTTACATGGCTGAAGGAACAGGTTGCACATGTGATTCCATTTAAGTTCAACATAATATGGCTCAAAGACCCACAATTCAATCAACTGGTTATGGATTTTTGGAAGGATGAGGATCATAGATTGGGTTCAGATGGCTAGAGGTGATTATCTACCAAGCCCCGTGAACTAAAGCTGTGCACTAAAAAGTGGGAAAGGGCTAAAAAGAATGAGCTGCGGACGGAACTAAAGTCCATCACTGAATTGGTGGCTAAAATATATGATGGGATGAAGGATCCTCCCCTGGACCAGCAAACATATGATAATTTGGGGAAATTGGAGGAAATAAGGATGGAAATCCTTAAAATTCAGGAGGTGACTTGGAAACTTAAGAGAAGGGTTCAATGGATGAAGGAAGGTGATTTAAACACAAAATATTTTCACAAAGTGTAAAATAAATGAAGGCATGTAAACTCTATCTGTCAACTCGAATTGGGGGATGGCACAAAGGTCTGCTCCATTAAGGAAATCCAGGAGAAAGCTTACAATTATTTCTCTGGCTTTTACAAGGCAGAGGACGATATTGATTATATAAGCCAAAAATGGGTCTTAGATCATATAACAATTATGTTTGATGGTGCCAAAAATGCGAAACTAGGACAAACCATTACCAAAGAGGAGATTGAAGCGGTCCTTAAATCTTTTTCCCAAGACAAGAGTCCTAGGCCGGATGGTTGGCCTGCAGATTTCTTCATACACTTTTTCGATTTGATGGCAGATGAATTATTGATGGTCATGGAATAGATAAGGCTCATGGGTTTCGTTCCAGGTGATTTGAATTCTACGTTTATTTCTCTTATACCGAAATCATTGGGTCCAAGTTTTTTTTATGATTATAGGCTGATTGCCTTGTCTAATACCATATACAAGATAACATTTAAGATCATTGCACAAAGGCTCAGAGTTTATCTCTCCAAAACATTTCTGTGGAGCAACATGGTTTTCTGCAGGGTCGGTCCATTCACGACGTTGTGGCTACTACCCAAGAAGTGCTATACTCGGCTCACTCATGCAAAATGTAGGCTCCGATAATGAAGGTTAATCTCTTGAAGGCATATGACTGCATGGATTGGTCTTTTATTAGAATTGTGCTTTTAAAGGTTGTGATATCATTGCAGAATATAAGGTGGATTATGGCTTGCATCTCGTCTGTAAGGTATGTGGTCATCATCAATGTTATGCCATCAGAATTTTTTATTTCTGGAAGGGGGCTCCGACAAGGATGTGCACTGTCTCTATTAATATTCATTCTCATTATGGACATTTTCAACAAGCTGTTATTGATGGAAAAAAATCTTGTTTCTTCTCGGGTTTATCCTTCTCCCCTTCTCTTTGTATATCTCACTCTTTATTTGTAGACGATTTACTTGTTTTTAGAAAGCTTCTAAGGAACCAATGGTTCTATCTCCATTACATCCTCATTCGTTTTGGTGCTGCCTCGAGACTTCACATTAATAAAGTAAAATCCTTTCTGATATATGCATATGGTGACATAAACGAGATCAACTTTATAGTGGATTTTATGGTGGTTCAAGTCAAGTCACTTTCGAATGGGCTCTTATATCTGGGCTTCAAGTTGAAACCATGTGGATATAAGACAGTGGATTGGTCATGGCCGGTCGACAAGTTCAAAGATAGAATTCTTAAATGGAGCCATGGATGGCTATCATTAGGGGGAAGATATATACTAATTCAAGCAATGCTATTACAATTTGTGGTCTATTTGGGTCATCTCTTTTACTTCCCAGTGCACATTGTTGCTCGCATTAACGTTGTCATATCATAATTATTATGGTCTGGTGCCTCTAAGAACATGAAATTTCATTTATGAAAGCTGAATCAAATTTCAATTTCGAAAGAGGCTGGTGGTTGGGGTCTTCTAGACGTCGGAGCTTTTTCAAATGCCCTACTCATAAAATCCTTCTGGAGGGCCATTAATTCTAGGAGAATATGGTCTGATCTAATTCACTTGAAGGACGTGGAGGGGGATCCAATATTATAGTTGTATAGGGGATCAATTATCATATCGAAAAGTGAATATGTCATATGGAAAATCTTTAAGAAGGTTATGTATTTGATTGTTGAACGATTAGTATGGAGTTTTGGCAATGTCCAAAAAAATGCATTGGGTTGTGATAGAAGTTTGGGGATCAGAAGAGGCATCCAGCTGGGTGAGGGGATCCAACACAGGTTGGCTCATAGAGGTGTCTTCTATATATCAGAGGTGATATTATGCTGGCAATAGGGTGTTCCAAAATGGAAGTCGGAGGCTCAGTTGGGGTTGCTAGAGCGGGATGCACGTACTTGGATTCATTATACCAACTGACTTTAGGAGGGGGGTTTATGTCATCACCAAGAAGGAGACAAAATTGTTTGGGATGGGGGTTTTATGGGTGTCAGGCTAGATGTGAAGGATTTGTACTCGCACATCATCATCAATCAACAAGGTGAAAGGTCTCCCTCCCCGTTCAGGTGGTATTGGCACTTGAAAATTCCCATAAAGATCATTATCTTTGGATGGTTGGCATGGAAGGGCCGAATAATGACTTGGGACAATATTTCTAAGTGATGCTTCCATGGGCTTGGAAGGTGCTCTCTTTGCCATGATAAGGAGGAATCGACTTTTCATTTATTTTTATCCCGTGTGATCACTCGAAAGATTTGGTCACTATTCTCACTTTTTATCATTGGTCAAGACTAGATCCCGGATAACTTCATCAATACATTTGAGATCTAGGGTGCAACAAATGGTAAATATAAATCTCTGACTTTTTATTTGATTTGGGAGGTATGGCTTTGTCGCAACCGTCTAATTTTTTATGATAAGCCTACTAACATACCTCACATATATGGGGCCATTATGTTTTGGATCGATGCCCAAGCTCATCATGTATCGATCACAAAGGATCTGTCTCATCATATCCGACATCATCCTATATCTTTGCCGGCGGTATATTTTGATGGGGATCTATAGGGGGGATGCTGTGGTTGTGGCGCCTGGATGAAAGAGGAAAATCTGGAACGATATCAAATATTTAGGAATGTTGGGACTAGCTCTAACATTAAGGCGGAGCTCCTCGCTTTATGGAGTGGTTTGTGGGTGGCTTACAAGCTAGGATTACAATCTATGTAGATATATGGTGATGCAAAGGTAGTCATTGATGGAATTTGTGGGAAGTCCAACTTTCAACCAAGCGGCTTACAGGGATGGATTGATCGAGTAAAGGATTTGCTAATCAAGCTAAATTATCCTCCCCTTGTACATATATACCATGAGAACAATTCTCTTGCTGATCATTTGTTAAAGCAGGGCCTCACAGCTACCACTAGTTGTCTCCATATATCTCATTTCTGGGGGAATCTATTGATTGATAGTCGTGAAGTTCCAATCCCATGATTGCAATTATCAAATTATTGTTATTGATCCCTGATATATGGCCTATGGGTTTATATTGAGGGGTAACCATGTACTGTTTTCTCTCGAGTCAAATCTTATTGGATGCAGCTGTGCCAGTACTCCTGCAAGTGAGCCGAATTCCTTTCAAGCGAGCCTGCAAATCATTCCTCCATATCTGTTTATGATCTTGTTATTGAAATATGGGTATGATTTTTGATTATATGTACTGGGTTCATCTACAAGAATGTTGGATGTTTCTCATCTTTTACAGTTTCTACACTTGGTACACAAGCATCATTTTGATGGACTTCTTTTGGGGCATGGACAAATGATGATAATCTTGCGTGAAAACTATGTTTTTGTATTTTTTGATTGGGTGGTTTTTTAACCTTCTACTATGTGGAATATGTATTACGAAGACTTTAATTTCTCTCTCATGTTGCTTTTGCATCTAGGATGCTCTATGATAGTTTCTATATCTCTTTTTTGTACTCTTCAGTCATATGGATTGATCTTTGTATAGATGATGATGATGGACAGGCTACATATATGATCTTGGATCGATGTCAGTTGATTCTCCCATGAGCTTATGTACTATTGTTTATCTTTTATAATATAAGCACTGGTTTTTTCTTTTCTGAAAAAAAAAGATAGATTTCAAAGTTTTCTACTACTAGTTATTTATTATTTTGATAGGAAGGTGAAAGAGGATCTCAAATTTTTAAAAAACGTTGTCGATCTTTAATATTAAATGAAAAAGGATATTTTTACTTATTTTATCTATTACCATTGGAGTATAATGAGTTGCTTATGCTTTCTCTTTCTCATTTTTCTTTTGTCCAGTATCTATTACCATTAGGGCAAAATTGGTTGGGTATATCGTTTTTTTTTTCTCATTTCTCTTTAGGGTGTGAGATTAAGCTTTTTGTTAGTTAGATTTTTTATTATTTTAATAGAGATAGAGGGTTTCAAATTTTAATTTTTTGTTATTATAAATATTATATGTATTTTTAATATTGAATTCAAAATAATATTTTTAATAATTTTACTTAATGGAAAAATGTTATTAAATTATTAAGTTAATAGTTGATCTCAAGATTTAACAAGAACACATAGCTAATTTAATTATTGAACTTTGAAAGTATAAACGAACTCCCACATTTGAATAAAACGTGTCAAACCCCTAAGTAGCAAGTAAATGTGAAAAGTAACGCTTCATATAAAGAAAGAAAACTAGCTTTTTTTCTAAAGACAATACAAAAAAGAAAGAAATTTCTAAAACTTTAAGGTATTTAAATCATTGTATTACTTAATTATTATTTTTTAAGTGTAGGAATTAAATTATGTAAATTCTAAACTTTTATGAGTTATATAATAATATTTATTTGTAAAAAAATTATGAGGACAACACGGTTAGGATTTTAGCTAGATTAAATTTAAAGAATAATAATTGCTCTCTAAAGAGAATTTAAGCATCTATTGCAAAATTCAAAATAATAGTTTATTTATTTAATCATATACATGTGAGATAATTATCTTATAATGATGATGTTGATCAATATATTGTTCAACTTATGTGAGATAATTATCTTATAATGATTATGTTGATCAATATATTGTTCAACTTATTCAATATATGTAATGCACTTTGAAATATTTTTTGGTTATGGTATTTTTAAAAAAATTATTATAATTAAATTAATATTCTATAAATATAAAATTATATTAATATTAAAAATATTATTATAATTTTAATATTAAATTAATATAATACAAATATAATTAAATCAATATTTATAAAAAATTAAATTAAATTAATATTTAAATTTCATGTATATAAATATTAAAAATATTATTTTATTTTTTAATATTAAACTAATATTTATACCAAGTTTTGGTATGAAAAAAATATTATATCAATGTTTAAATATATTTAAACTGCATGTACTCCATTATAAATATCCCTGAGATTTGACATGAAAATAACTTAATATTCATACTTTAATATCTTCACCTTGCATGTATTCAATTAAAGATACCCTTCAGATTTGGCATGGAAAAAATTCAATGCCAAATAAAATATATTCAATTCCATATGTATATGAGATTTAAGAGGTCCAAATACATATTCAACTTGCATGTGTTTAATTAGAGATGTCTTTGAGGATTGATAATGAAATAATTTACTCTCAAATAAAATATATTTAATTATATATATATGAAAAATGGTGAAAAATATTTATGTAAATCTGGATTAATATGGAAAATTTTAGGTGCTAATATTAGTAAGTAGGTTAATTTTCCATGATTTTTCCAAAAAAATTTGCCACCCAATATTTTTAAACTTCAAAATATTTTTCTATTCTTCAAAATTTCTCTAATATTTTATTTATTTTAGTTGATATCAATAAAGTTATGTTAACTATGAGGCATATACATTGTTACAAAGTTATACAATAAATTTTAGATTCCAAATATGCTTCAAATCTTGTATAACTCATATAAATATAATATAATCTTTTTGTTGAAGATAATGGAGAATCTCCTATTTTAGTGAGTTGGTTCACGAGACCTTGGGATAGGAATTGGTTTCTATTTCTTAGGGTGCAATTTTAACTTCCCTATATCTTGTGTGCTATATAATAGCTGAATTGTATGGAGAATGTAGAGTGTTCTGCAGAAGCCAGACTCTGCTGGTTCAGAATCTCTTTCGTAGATCTGACCAGAGGGATTATTTAATAATCCATTCAAACATCGTTTTTTATCTTGGTATCAGAGCCCAGTTGTGTGAGGAGGAGCCTAGTGTTGCCTGCCTACCTAGAGGAGCAATCTACGGTGCCTACTGCTTACTTCAAGGAGGAGCCTTGCGCTGCCTACCTACTTAATTTGTTGCGCCGCAACGGTGCTGAGGAGCACTGCCTTCCTGAGCACTTCCTACCTCCAGTGTTGGGTTGATGTGTAGCAACGTCGCCATTCTTTTTCAACCCTACTGCTAAATGTTGTTGTCATTGAGGCTGATGCCATCAAGCGCAGGAGGAGGACACAACTAGATCGAGTCGGAATGATGCTGTGAGATGAAGGTCATGAGCACAGCTGAAGCCACCCTCCTCGTGCACTGAAACGAAATGTTGCCATCGTTTGCTGCTTGAAGAGAAGGTCTTGCTACCAGCGCGAAGTGGAGCTCTCCTCCTGCATGAAGTGTCACTTCCAGCGTAAAGAGGAACGTTGCTTCCGTTGACATCCTGGAGAACGCTGCTTTCACTTCTTGTGCTGCCTAATTGGAAAAGATCCTCTGCGTGGTGCCAAGTCTATGCTGGTTATGGTGACCAAATGGTGAGGAGGAGCCTAGTGCTGCAGTACACTGGGCTGCCGGGAGGAATAGAGCTGGGCTGCAATGGAGGCCAAAGCCAGGCTGCCACGGAGGTTGGAGCTGGGCTGCCGCTGTTCTGGTTCAACATCCATCCTTCTCGGGTGTTAACGCTGCGTGATTTGCATGAGTCCTAACCTGCTCCTAGCCACTCAACTAGTGAGTTTTTTTTTTAAGAATGCAATCAAAGCTCGGTACCTAGCTACATTTGGTGCCTTGTCTCAAATTCAACCTGAACTCATAAAAACAATGACCTATGGCCTTGAATTTCTTAGTTGAGAAACCTTCCAAACATATTTATTTTTCTTTTAATGATCTGGGTACACTTTAATGGTTTGTTTTATTCGATTAAAGTGAAGGCAAAAACATAGTTTTGGTTGGAAGGTTCTCTAGATCTTAATGGGTTCCATATGAACCTATGTTGTTTTAATGATTGTTTTAAAATGAAGGCCGAAAAAGGAGGAAGGGTCTGTTAAAGTTCTTTCAAATGGATTTGTGTTTAATGTTTCTTTTATGAGAAGAGCATTGAAAAGTACCAAAAAATTAAAAATAAAAAAAATTAAGGAATTATTGTTGATTCGCTTAATAAGAGAGGAATTTTTTTTTAAAGTGCCAAAGAGACTTGAGACAGATCTGAGCCAGTGTATTCTTTAATCATCAAGATAAACAATTAATTAATCGAATCATACTTGAATGAGAGTAACAAACTTGATGGCTCTAATTACTCAAATTGGAAATTGAAGATGCAAACGGTGTTAGAAGCACATAATGCTTGGATGATTACAAATGGGGATGAGCCAAAGCCAACAGCAGGAGCAGCATCAATCG
Organism: Pinus albicaulis; assembly: GCA_034641835.2. Lineage (NCBI taxonomy): Eukaryota > Viridiplantae > Streptophyta > Pinopsida > Pinales > Pinaceae > Pinus > Pinus albicaulis. The sequence continues at coordinate 474,918,459 of CM076581.1, read as the reverse complement.
CAGATTGGGAGAAGTGAGAAGGTAAAGCAAAGACAGTGCTGAAGATATCAGTGAAAGACTACATCATATCACATATTAGAGAATGTAAATCAGAAAATGAAATCTGGACCGTATTGAAGGATTTGTATGAGATCAGGAATACAAATCGCCTCTTGTTCTTGAAGAGCAAGATTATGTTCTTAAAGATGGAGGAGAATAAAACAGTTGCTTCCTTCATATCGCGGATCAAAGACCTAAAGAAAAAACTATCAGACGTTGGTGAGGTAGTTGCAGATGCAGATTTGGTCACGATTACCATGAATGGTATGATTGATGATTATCAAATTTTTATCACTGGGATAAGTGCGAGAGAGAAAATCCCAAAGTTTGAAGAACTTATAGGGATATTAATGCAAGAAGAAGAAAGAAGATTGACTCTGAAACCACAGAGTGCAGATCTAGCGCTAATGGAAAAGAAGAAATTCTTCAAAGGAAAATGAAATCCATCACAGCGAAGCGAAGGAAACCCACAGAAAAAACCGAATCAAACTCAAGGTATGTATCCAAATAAAAACAACTCTGTAATTAAATGTTTTTATTGTGGAAAAAGCAGTCATTTTGCTAAGGAGTGCAGGAAGAAGAAATTTCATGAAGAACAACGAAAGCATAAAAGACATACAGGTCATTTTGCAAATGATGACCATGTTTAGGACCTCAGATTGTTCATGGTAGACTTAGGTGAGAAGGTCGATGCAGACACTTGTTATGTAGATTTGGGAGAATCCACACATATGACGGGGAACAGACAATGGTTCAAATATTTTAAAGAAATCAACAATGGAGCACAAATCTACCTTGGTGGAAATGTTAGATATATTCATAATGTAATGTATGTGCCCAGATTGACAAAGAATCGGATTTATGTATCCATGATTACAGATCAGGATCTCAAGGTTGAATTTTTTAAATCTAACTGTTATATTAAAGATCTATTAAATGGCATGAAGACTATTGCTTCAGGAATTCGAACATGAGGTCTATACAAGTTGGATGTGAGAACAACACCATATCGAGCTTTGACAGCATCGAGTTTGACTACAGAAGATTTGTGGCACCAAAGACTTGGTCATATCAACTACAATGACTTGGTGTTACTTTAGAAAAAGGAAATGGTAAGAGATATTCCTATATTTAAACAAGTGCATAATGATTGTGATACTTGTGCATTAGGAAAGATGCATAGAGAAGAATTCCCTGTTTGAGTAGAAAGGAAGAAGAGAGACATACTTTAATTAGTGCACACAGACCTTTGTGGACCCATGCAAACAAAGTCATTAGGAGGTGCACTGTATTTTTTACTGTTTGTTGATGACCGCACGAAGTTTTCTTGGGTATATTTCATGAGTAAGAAGAGCCACACCTTTGAATACTTTAAGCAGTTTAGGTATATGATTGGAAAGAAAATAGGGAAGCACATAAAAATTCTCCACTCCGATCAAGGGGGAGAATACAGGAAGGAGGAATTTACCAAGTATTGTAAAGACCATGGGATATTACAGCAATTCATAGTACCCCATACTCCTCAGCAGAATGGAGTAGCAGAAAGAAAAAACAGAACATTGGTGGAGTGTGCTAGGAGCATGTTGAAAGGTAAGGATATTTCGAATGGTTTTGGGGCTGAAGCATTGAATACTGCAGTTTATTTGAAAAATAGGAGTCCTACAAGAAGTCTCGATTTTAAAACTCCTTTTGAAACATTATATGGATTTAAACTTGCAGTAAAACATTTAAGAGTATTTGGGTCTAAAGCATTTGCCCACATTCCAAAGGAAGACAGAAGAAAACTAGATTCTAAGGCCATCAGATGTACCTTTGTAGAGTATTGTTCACAATTTAAAGCTTATAGATTATTTAATCCCTCTACTCACAAGATTTTTGTTAGTAGAGATGTCATATTCCATGAGTAGGTTTGTGATGAATCTATTAAGCGCAATGAGGAATGGGATATTATGTTTTTGGTGGAAGAAAGTGAAGAAACAGGTAACATCCAGGATCAGAAGAAACAGGCAGAAGCAAAGAATCCAGATACAACAATCAAGACGAGTCTGTCAAAGGAAAGTCAGAATGGGTTAGAAGCTACATCAACGCTTCGAAGATCAGGTAGGTAGATTCAATTGCCTACTAGATACAAAGTAAATGCCTTTATAACTAGTATGATGAATGTAGTTGAACCTTCTAGCTATAGAGAAGCAAATCAATGTAGTGAATGGAAAATAGCTATGGAACAGGAATATGAATCTATCCTAAAAAAAACACTTGGGAGCTGGTTGAAATTCATGATGGGAAACAAACCATAGGGTGTAAATGGTTGTATAAACCCAAGATTAACGTAGATGGAACCATAGATAAATTAAAAGCTAGATTGGTAGCAAAAGGGTATTCACAAAAATAAGGTATTGAATATGAAGAAACCTTCACCCCCATAGCTAAACTAAACACTATTAGAATGTTGATTGCTTTAGCTACTAAGAAACATTGGATGATTCACCAACTAGATGTAAAATCTTCATTTTTAAATGGGGAATTGAAATAGGAGGTCTACTTAGATCAACCTGAGGGGTTTGTTCAGAAAGGGAAAGAACATTTAGTTTGTAGATTAAAGAAAGCTCTATATGGACTAAAACAAGCACCCAGATCATGGTATGAAAAGATTGATTCATTTTTTCTGCAGCATGGTTACAATAGAAGCAAGAATGATCCTAATTTCTATACCATGAAAGATGAAAAGGGGCGAACAATGTTGATTTCTTTGTATGTAGATGATCTAATTATTACAGGTGATGATGTTGATCTAATCAAAGAATCAAGCAACAACTGTCACAGATGTTTGAAATGAAAGACCTTGGTGAATTAAGATACTGTTTGGGTCTCGAGATATGGAGAGATTCAGGACAAAATTTTCTATCCTAGGGTAAATATTTTAGAGGTGTACGAAAAGATTCAGGATGGATGAGTGCAAGGCTATAGCAGTACCACTACAACAGAACATTATACTTCAGAGTGAGGATGGATCTAAAGAGGCAGATGCGACACTTTATAGACAACTGGTTGGGAGCCTAATCTACCTAACCACCACTAGACCAAATTTGGCTTATGCAGTCAGTGTGCTAAGTCAATACATGTCCAAACCACTTGAGAGTCATTGGAATGCAACAAAAGGTGTTTTAAGGTATCTACAAGGAACTGTAGATTATGGTATTATTTATACTGATTCTTTTGATGTTAGATTGACAAGATTTTCAGATTCCGACTGGGTTGGAAATGTCGACGACCGAAGATCCATAACAGGCTATGCATTCAGCATTGGATCCGGGGTGATTACATGGTGCAATAAGAAACAGAACACAGTTTCCTTATCTTCAGCGGAAGCAGAGTATCAAGCCACGTGTGCAGCAACATGCAAGGCAGTTTGGTTGCGGCGACTTCTCCAGGATTTTGGGGAAGAAGAAAGAGATGCGACAACCAGAGTTCAATCAAACTTGCTAATAATCTGGTGTTTCACAAGAACACTAAACACATTGATACACAATTCCACTTTGTTAGGGAGAAAGTTCAATAAAAAAAAATTCATCTTGTATATTGTAAAACATGTGATAATGTTGCAGACATTTTCACTAAGCCTCTTGGAAAAATTAAGTTTGTAATGTTTAGGGAGATGTTAGGCATATTTTTGAACCCCTTCTCCATTAAGGGGGAGTGTTTAAGATAATGGAGAATCTCCTATTTTAGTGAGTTGGTTCACGAGACCTTAGGATAGGAATTGGTTTCTATTTCTTAGGGTGCAGTTCTAACTTCCCTAGATCTTGTGTGCTATATAATAGCTGAATTGTATGGAGAATGTAGAGCGTCCTGCAGAAGCCAGACTCATTCAAAGTCTCTTTCGTAGAGCTGACCAGAGGGATTGTTTAATAATCCATTCAAACATCGTTTTTTATATCTTTTTAATGAATAAAATGTATTAATTTGTAAAAGTTCTAATGTGATAAATACTCCAAACTGAAATGAAAATTTTAAACTACATATTACCTATTTAATAAATACTATTTTGGACATATCGTGTAATATTATATACTTCTAAAAACAAATGTGTATATACATTTTTTGATTGTATTCTTTGTAACAAATGATGGTGTATAAACATCCGCATATAACCACCCCAAGGTTTGACGATGGTTACAATTTCATTTTTTCACAATGCAGAGACACAAAAGATCCACGATTGATATAATGAATAATAAGTTTCACCAATTTTTTTAGATGCATGCCACACAATTATGCCAAATGTGTGACATAAATTTAAACATGTGATTACGGAGGAGTCTTTTAATCGACGAATCAGGAGCTGATGTGACAGCTCCCGATACCCTCGCTCCGGCGACCTCACCCTTCTTCGGCGCGATGTGGACCTCACCTCTCCAGCTCCCGATAGCAGCGGATGGTGATGGCTCCCGGCAGATGTTAGCGTGGACCCCACCCCGAGCGCCTCCTCCGCCACCCCTCCCCTTGGTGCCGCTCCTTCTCCATCTGCCACCCCCACGACCCCTGACCACCTACCATCATAAATGTTGCACAAATTTGAAGTTTGAATTTGAAAGAACTCCCAATAATAACCTCACCACTGCCCGTCATTTGCCGGCATTCAAACAATACCCTGCTCACTTCTGGTCTTCCAAAACATTTTTCCCTCCGAACCATCTACGACGATATTTATCCAGATCCATTCCAACGGGCTCTTCCAGGTACTTATTTCTATGTTTGTGCTTGTAGTTTCAGCAAGGGTGCGTTTAACTCTGCGATTTCATTGTTGCAAAGATAATGTCTCTTCAACGAATATGGAAAGGATTGATAATGAACAAATTCCCACTAGTATCGACCCCAATTTTGTTGTTTCGTCCTCTTGCAATTAATGCAAATATGCACATAAAAATCGCCAAATTCCGCACGAAAACAGTAACCCCATCCCCAACTCTACTAGATAGGGGCGTTGTAACAGATTTTTTCATCAACAAATGCGGTATGACATAGAAAGATGTTTCAAAAGTCCTTAAACTTCGCAACAGCTTGCTGCATAAACCAAGCTAGGATTTGGAAGAAGGGTTGGTGTTGTTAAGTGAATGTGGTTTGACCACCCCTGCTCAGATTCGAAAGGCGGTCCTCTACAACCCTGGGATTTTCTTATATAAATCCGAAAGAGACTTAAAGTCTAGGCTCAAATTCCCAAGGCGTATCATGAACAAAGAGGATATCTGCAAGCTTCTTTATAGCCATTCAAAAATTCTCAATCTGAGTGAGGATAAGCTTAAATCCGCGTTTTCGCTGTTTCAATTATTGGGTATTGAGGGTAATGCGTTATCGAAGTTAGTGGCAAGGCAACCCCGTCTCCTCATGTATCCGGAGGAAAAATTTATGGAGTCATTTAAAGTGGTGGAGGGTCTGGGGCTTGAGAGGGGATCCAAGATATTTGGGCAAGCATTGCGTGGGTTACTAGGAATGGGAAAATAAAAGATAGATAAAAAACTGCAGTGTTTGAGAAGTTTGGGTTTCTCCGAAAAACAAATTTATGGGTTATCCTGTTGGGTGCCGTGGATTCTGGGATTCTCAGAGGAAACACTGAAATGAAAAGTGGATTTTCTGGTCAAGTCACTGGGGCTTCCATTGGATGATTTTCTTAGATGTTCCAATTTGTTGTCATGTAACTTGGAGAGGAGGATAATCCCTTGGTATAGAGTAATGGAGGCCTTGAAGTCCATGCAACTGTTGAAGACAGAGAGGATTTCCCCATATATTGTTAAATGCACAGAGAAACAGTTCATGGAAAAGTATGTTAATGGGAATCCCGAATTCTCCTCTGTCCTGCGGGATATTTACTATGGAGAGAAAGTTGTGAAAGTTGATCATTGACAAGAAGACTTGCAGTGATTATTTTCAGTCAAAAGGATTCAACAAAAGTTGTGAGCAGCTTTAATTAGTATGAAATTTCATTCACTACCCTTTTTTTTAAATTATTTTATGCATGCAAGCAAAGAATGTAACGGTTCATGGATTCCTTGGCATAACGGTACTGAGAAGCAGATTTTGAAAGAGAATCATTCAACATAATTTGTTTTAACTGAAGATGCAACTCACCCTTCTTTGTTCCGCCATTGCTTTTTAATGCATAATTCAACTCATTTCATAAGCATGATAAGGGAAAATAACCAATTTTGATTTGTAATTAACACACCACAGACATGATTATGTTGCCAAATTAAACATGTACTTGACATAATTTTGATTCCATACCAACACATGAATTCTCGATGAAAAACTGTATTTTTGTTTTAACTGCTTGGAAATTTCTGTCATTTTTCTACACATGTTCTTAAAGTACCATATCTTGTTATAGTAAAATATCTTGTTATAGTAAAATATGAAGTCGTTATCGATTGGAGTATTCAAATGGCATAATCATTTTAAGATTTTGTGTCCTTGGACTTAACATAGTGTCTTGCAAGCCTACAAGTTCCCTTGAAGGAACTATTGTATTTACAGTTGGATGACCTATTGTATTTGAAACATTGCATTTAGAGGTGGATGCCCTATTGTATTTAGAGATGGATGATTTATTTTGTATTTTAAATAATAGTTGAGAGATTTTCATTGTTGTCAAACATGGTTTGGATAGGCTCTGGATTGTAACCTACAGTATAATGCTATTCTCATTTGAGTTTTAGCTACAACATTTTTTATTATGTTGTGTATTGTTTTTGACAATGTTTTTATTAAAATCTGGTTAGAAAATCAGTTTATCAGAAATGAGGAGTTCAGTAAAATATTGATGTGTAGAAATTTTTAGATAAACAAAATCTAAATAATAACATTTAAAAATGAGACATTAAATTGTAAGCAAGATTGACAATCACTAGTGAGACTTGAAGATTGTAGTAAGAGTCATGATTCTTTAGTGTCTTACTCTCTAGAATGGAGAGCATTGGAATTGGGTGAGTATTTTTTCAATAGTAGATCCATGGTTTTGACATATAATTGGATTATCAACAACATTATTGTGTGTTTTATATTTTTAATTAACAAAATTGTTGAATCATTTGATACTCTTGTATTGACCTTTTTTCCCTATTCTTAGTCAAGGTAACTTGATTTTATGTCTAACTATTTATTTATTCTTTTTACCATATAGACTTAATCTAGTGTTGAATGGAAAAATGATCTTCCCAAATGCTCTCACACAAATTTTACAACACTTAATGACTTTAGGTATTATGTTTGACTATCTATAAATTATTTGTAAATGAGTCAAAATTTCAAGTGACAAGTCAACACATAAGTTACTAACTGATAAGTCCAACTCATGGGCTCGTTGATGCTAGATATAAATGGCAAAAGCAAAAGAAAAAGAAAGAAAGAACAACTTTAATTTTCAGCCCATGAGTTGAATGGAAAAATGATTTTCCCACTGGTGGGATGCTGTCACAAAGATTTTGCAACACTGAATTACTTTAGGTATTATGTTTGACTATCTATAAATTATTTGTAGATGAGTCAAACTTTCAAGTGACAAGTCAACACATAAGTTACTAACTAATAAGTCCAACTCATGGGCTCGTTGATGCTAGGTATAAATGGCAAAAGCAAAAGAAAAAAGAAGAAAGAACAACTTTAATTTTCAGCCCATGAGTTGAATGGAAAAATGATTTTTCCACTAGTGGGATGCTCTCACAAATATTTTGCAACACTCAATGACTTTAGGTATTATGTTTGACTATCTATAAATTATTTGTAGATGAGTCAAACTTTCAAGTGACAAGTCAACACATAAGTTACTAACTAATAAGTCCAACTCATGGGCTCATTGATGCTAGATATAAATGGCAAAAGCAAAAGAAAAAAAAGAAAGATCAACTTTAATTTTCAGTCAACCATGTTTCCTATTGAACTCTTAATTCAAACTTTGACTTTATAAAAAGCAAATAAAGATTGCTCAATTTGACTTCACAAAAAGTAAATAAGGATTGTTCCAACTTTGAATTTGTCTACATTTAAATATAAATATTTGTTAGATGTTAAACCTTTGAAAATAGTTTATTGAATAATTGTAGCATCATCCAACATGACGGGGATGTGCATGCATATTCTGACATAACATGCCTAAAATTGATTATATATTAAAAAATAATAAAAAAATGCAATTAATATTATATATGTTAAAAAAATAAATTATTTGGAAGGTTGCCTTATTGTCCTTCGTTTGGATTGAAGGCGGCCTCTCTTGGAAGGTGGAGATGGGGAAAATTGAGGATAGGTGTGGGCCCTTGGGTGGGATGCAAAGCAAACAACTGTCTCCCATTAGATTTGGTGAATCTTCTCAACATAAATGGTAGGTATACTCTAAACCAGGTGGTGTATAATACATGAACAATAATATGGGCCCAAGGATGGTCATATGTGGATTAGTTGAATATTCCAACCGAGTTAGAGGGGGATTAGGACAACTATATATCAACCCTTCATCTCTCCCATGTTCGACTCGGGGACATATAAGACTCTTTGAGTTGGGTTTTCTCTCCTTTTGGGGATTACACACCCAAATTGGGTTATAACCACTTAATTAGTGTTAGCAGACTACAGACTAGGGATACAGTGTGGTGGTGGAAAAAATTATGGAAATTAAAGTGCCCTACAAAAGTTTTGTCGTTTAAAACAAAGCCCAAACTTGGGACAATCCATAAGCGTCATAAGGAAGGGCCTTGTTCGTGCCTTCTATGCAAAAATGCAAAGGAAATTGTTGGCCACTTATTCTTGTTATGCACTTTCACAAAGGAAGTCTACGCAGATTGCCAGAGGAGCTTGTCCTTGGGCATTGAGTGGCAAGGGGATACTATATTGAAAGCATGGAGCAGCTAGTGGCATGAGCCAGTTTCAAAACGTTACAAAAATCTCTACCCTTTAATTTGATGGGGGTTTTGTATTGTCAGGAATAGGACCATTTTTCATGACAAAATATCCTCTACATGCATAGTTGCAACTCAAACAATTGCAATTATCTCCCTTCTTGATAAGGATTCTTCTGCTCCTCACCTTTTAATAATGCCTAAACAGATAGACTCCACTATTTTGTGGGCTTACTTGGATGTGGCATATATTGCTGGTGATAGTGGTGAGGGGGGGGAGGGGGGGTGGGGGTTGTACTCTTCCTTAACGAACAAAATTTCGTTAAAATTCAGATGGGCATGGGTAAAGTCGCCAATAATTACATAGAACTATTTGCACTCAAACTCCTCCTATTCGCACTTGAGAAAGAATGTCGGTTCCTTCTTTGGAGATTCTATGCTTGTTATTAACTGGTTCAAGGAGACCCAAAGATGCCACTATCAATGTCTAGTGCCAATAATTACATATAACTATTTGCACTCAAACTCCTTCTTCTATTCGCACATGAGAAAGAATGTTGGTTCCTTCTTTGGAGATTCTGTGCTTGTTATTAACTGGTTCAAGGAGACACAAAGATGCCACTATCAATGTCTGGTGCCTATATTAGAAGAATTTCTTCATATTAAGAGGTCTTCTGATTATACATCTTGTTATCACATTTACAGTGAATGCATCATAGTTGTAGACACACTAGCTAAGGAAGGCGCTACATAGGTTTTGAGGGACTTGGAAGATTCATGAACAATTAGGTGCATGAATATTTTCATAGGCCCTTCATAGAAGGGACCCATCACATACATCAATAAGACTAATCTAGAGGTTTTTTTCCATTTTTTATCCTTTTAGGACACCCTCAGATGTTTTGTGAACTTTTTATGTGCATAATTTTATGTTGCTATACTTTTTATGTAATTTTGAATACTATTTGTGAGCTATTTATTAAAGGAAATAATGGCATGGAATGGTGTTTTATTTTACAGCTGGAAGATTATATGCCATAATGCATCAATATAATGTAATGGATTCATTATGTTAATGAATAAATTATGGTTTTTTATATATATTTATTTATTTAAATCTTGAGGAATATAGATATTATAGATACTCATTCAGTCAATAAATTCTTGAATAGCTTATCAAGATGCGATGGAATAAATTTAATGACATCCATATTTAAAAAATATAATTACCATTATGTAAACAATTGGCAAGATCAAAGCATTGATAGCCTTCGTGAATAAAGAGGATGGAAAAAATGTGAGCACTAATGCATCCAAGAAGATTTTTCGAGATCCTATTGTAGTCTAAATGAGCATCATTTAGTAAGATGTGAGAAACAACCATATCAAATTCATTCTATACATTCTAATTAGTTCCTCAAACAAGAATACAAATATCATCTCATTAACATAGAGCAACACGTGTGTCACATGCATATGCACTCACCCACATATATTATAAGCAGTCTACTTATTATCTAAAACAATGCCTAAAATTCATTAGTTTCCAAGGCACATATAATATAACTCATGAAGACGACCAAGAATACATATCCAAATTATATAGAAAATAAACCCAAACAAATTGGAGCATCACATAGTTTGGGTTTATATCATAAGGAATTGAGTATTTGGCCAAATGACAAAGTCAATAGTTTAGTTTCTTCCAAAATTCATGTGTATCTACACAATTGTAAGCATATTATCATATTAGCTCCGATTATACACATCCTAGGCGGTAGCGAATTAATGTAGTAAGAATGCATTATTTCATATAATCCACACCAAATGATTGCTTCAAATATCACCATTAAGTATGTCTCAAATGGTTGCCATGTTGTATGAGGGAAGTCTTGACTAAAATTTGAATTACTTTAAGCTAATATTTGGTTTCATCCCAAATCTATATATTTTATTGTAATTCACTATTCATTTATGGTAATGTCATTTAGTGATGTCACACATAATCATCATAGTTATAAACAAAATTTTCACCATCATCTTATCATATGCAATGATTGCTAGCTCATCATCTCTAATATATTGTCATTACAACAATCCTCATTTCATTTATTTGGCAATCACAAAGCTTACAAAGCTTCAAAAAGTCATATGTCAATTCCATATGTAATATTAATTGTTATACATAAGATCATATAAATAATAATTACTTAGCACAAATAAATGGGTTCAATGATGACAAATTGTTTAATTAAATTAGTGACAACTATGATTCAACCAACTCATAGAACATTGAAAGAAAAAGACAATTTCCAACAACAATTGAGTAAAATAAGATTTTCACTACTTATTGTTTAGCAACTATCCTCACCAGGGCATTATTTCTATTTCATAAGAGATTCAATGCCAACAAGTTCAACAAGAGTTCCAATCTTACAACATTCTCACACATAAAGCTTGCAACATTGTTTGGAAACTTACTAATGGATGCATATAAGAATCAAGATATATCTCAACAAGGTTAACCAAAGGTAATAATCCATATAACTATGGTATTGTCTAACTTGGTCGAATTCTTGTCAGACATGGTTGATTTAAAATCCAATCTCTTAATGAAGATGGAGGTATTAAAACATTGTGAAAGTTTCCTTACTTCACAAGTGAGATCATCCTATTACACATTGCGAGAAAAATTTCGAATCCTTAAGATATCTATCAATAATGTAAACAAGATTTTGAACAACAATGCACACGTGAACAAAATATTGAAGTCACTAACTAAAAATTTCATTCCCAATACCATCACTATATATCACAACCATAAATTGCATGCCTACATAACTTGACCACAAGTTCACAACCATGACTTAAAAAACAATCTCTATTATTTACTTTGTTGATAGTACTTTCCCATCCTTTTTTTTTAAATATCGTTATATACCATATGAAGAATATACATGTTTTGGTCCTTGAGGAGCTACGTAGACAACAAGACTCAAAGCCATTATAAAAAATACTCTTTATGAGTTCAACATGTCACATGCAAGATTTAAAATCTAGTGGGGAGGATAACAACATTTCTACTAATCACCCAAGCTAAACCTAATTGACCACATGTACCTATCTTTATATAAAAGAGAATAACCAATTCAACCATAACCATACTTAACAACATGTAAAAGTGATCCGAATTTATGCAGGAACACAATAAAATACAGAAATAAACATAAACGCAGAGATGCAACAGAAATAAAACTTCATTTCATTAATATCAAATGACTGAAATATGCTTAAAGATAGAATGGACATACACTAGTTAGGGCGATGGTAGCTTATCTCTGAGAAGAGATGTGGCGGCTACATGCCTCTAAATTGTGTTACAATGAGGCTAAAGGGCCTTTTTATTATTGAACAATAAGAGAAAACCCTATATAGCCGAAACCCTAACCCGAGGAGATGTAACACCAAGAGTTTATGGGCCCTGTTGGGGTAATTAGTTGGGTAGCCAACTCCTCGGGGTCGTAACTTGGTCATATTATCTTTGTTTGGCGTGTATGATGCCTCATTGGAAAGATATTTATGAGCACTACAACTACCAACGTGATTTATTTGAAATCGTAGGAAGAATCATGCCAAAAAACGTCATTTCGGGCCTCAAAACAATTCCAGAAGTCTAGGACCCGAAAAAATGCTAAAAATAGTAAATAAGAAAACTGATGAAACTGACTAGGTGGGATAGGCGAGTGGCCACCAATATCCACCTGGATCATTCCTCCCCCCTTAGGAACCAATGGTCCCCATTGCGTGCAGAGCCTCCATGAGGTGGGGAAATTTCTGTTGAACCTGGTCCCTTGTGAACCACTTTCCCTGGTGAAGGAGTTGGCCTGCTTTGACAACTTGGTATAGTTGGATCCTCTGCTCGTGGGTGTTCTTGATCTATCTGTCCATTATCTGATTAGTTGTGATTTTTTCCATGCAGTCTGGGTTTAACTCTGTCGGTATGAGTTGTTTTGCCATGTCGGATGTGTCTAGTAGAGGTGGAAAGTATGGTCAAAGGCAGTCCACATTGAACACTGGGTGCAGGCCAAGGAATGGGGGAATGATGAGCTTGAAGGCAGTCCGCATTGAACACTAGGTGCAGGCCAAGGAATGGGGGATGATGAGCTCGAAGGCATTGTCCCCTACCACCTTGGTGATATTGTATGGCTCATATCAGAGCAGGCGAAGGTTGCGATGGGGCCCAACAAGGCGCTCCTTTTGTAAATGTAGCCAAACTGTGTCGTCCACCTAGAACTTGTATGGCACTTGATGTTGATCATGGCACTTCGTGTACTTGGAATTGGATTTCTCCAAGATGTCATGGACTTGCTGGCGGACATGCTAGAATCATTCAATAAATTTGGTTGCTTTATAAGCCTCAGGAAATACATGTGTGGATTCTGTCTATGTGGTCACATGAGGTATGGAGACATCAAGCAGTGGCGTACCTAGGATCAAATCAATGGAGTGCTTGATCTGATAGTGTAGAGGAACCTCTATTCCACTTCAATGATATGCTTCCCTTTATCATTCCCCTTGTCTGGTTCTGACTCATAATTAGAACATGCATTTGGTTCAGATGTCTTCAGTTCGGCCACCAGCGATTGTTTGGCCTGACACTCGCTTGTGTTTTGAGTGGAGCTATTATGAAATTCACACCACTTCCTCGTGTCATTCTTTGGATTTGTTGTGTTGTTCCGAGTCTTCTCACTTTGGCTTTACCCCTTGTTCTGCGGTTTAGGGGTGCCTTTCCCTGGCTTTAGATTTGCGGATCCAAAGTCTCACTTCTTCTGCTTAAATTTATGCTCGATCTTGGCGGCATATCGATATGTCACGCCGAGCGAGGTAATGTCGAGGAACTCCATTTCCTCCATAATACCACTGACCAAGCGAGTAGACCGCTCTGATACCATTGATTTGGATTTATGCATGAACACAATAAAATACAGAAATAAACATAAACGCAGAGATGTAGCAGAAATAAAACTTCATTTCATTAATATCAAATGACTGAAATATGCTTACAGACATAATGGACATAAACTAGCTAGAGTGATGGTAGCTTTATTATTGAACCAATTACACCATCAGCGACATGAGAGCCTAAAGGAGTTGTAGTTAACTGACCAGGTCTTGTTAAATCAGGGATTTTGTCATACAGAGTACCTGACTGTGTATATACAAGGCCATGGTACTGATCTTGAGCAATGACTTGATCTTCTGTAACAACGCCTCCTTTGGCAACATCCTCAGTAATTTTGGGCAATAATGATTTGATAAACCATTCAGCCAAAATTTGATCTGGAATGAAGACTTTCACCAAACGTCTCCTATGCCTCCATTCATGAATGTGATCAGATATGTACGTAGACGTAGACTATTTTAATGAGGTCAAAAATTCTGTGCCATTGTCATATTTGACAGGCAATAGAAAATGGGTTAAGAAAGCAGTAGCTAGTGCATTAAAATTATTAAATGAGCCTCGTGGTAACTCAATGTACCATTTGGCAGCTAGACCAATGAGAGTTATTTGAAAAAGACATAATCGAATTGAATCATCGATTAGTGAATTGGATGCACACCAGAGGTGATAAGTCATAACATGATTAGATGGATCTTCTCCTGACTTACCTTCAAACTTTGGAATATCACTAGGCAACTTATTAGGCATCAGCGGCCAATACGGAAGATAAAAATGGGATCATTCATAAGGCATGATAGATCAGGTAAATCTAATGTTGCTATGAAAGGTAACCGAAAGCTAGGGTCTTGATAAACTTGTGTGATCAAACCAATTCTAGGAGGAGGATATTCAGGATATCCTGGAATTGGATTTGCATTGGGAATTATGTAACCTCCTGGATAACCAATATTAACCAGACCAAACTGGGGTTGTTGAGGTACTTGATAAGTATACCCAAGATACGGTTGATACTGATATGATGGATTTTGTGTAGCATGTCCAAATTGATATTGCCCCTGGTATGGTTGATAAGTAAATTGTGGTTGACTAGTGAGAACCGTACTTGTACCATATTTTCTTGTAGGCATCTGGACCGTAGTCTAAATCGTAGGTCCCGACTGTGGCACAGATACTTGAGGAATTTGCACTGATACAGAGGTAGTAGAAATAGGAGTTGCAGATACTCTAGAAATAGGTGTGGTAGGTTGAACAGAAGTTGCAGTAGTAGCATCAGATTGAGGTGGAGTCTGAGGTGTACTAGGCCCATGCTGCTGAACAGAACCAAGTGCAGAGACTTGAATGGTAGGTTGTACGGGTTGCTGGGTTGGACCAGAACCTATGGGTTGTCCAGGTTGATTAGGTAACTACACATTGGGTTGCATAATCTGTTGAATTTGAGATGGATCCCATACCATATTAATTCCGAGATATTGACCCATAGAAGGTTGTGCATATGAAGGACCATAACTAGGTTGAACATAGGTTTGATAATTAACTGGAAAATTTCTAGCTCCTTATAACAATGGTTGACCTGAAGGAGGTTGAAAACCTTGAACTTGGTACTGACCTTGAGGTTGATATTGACTTTGAGGAATGTACTGAATCTGGGGTTGATATTGTCCCTGAGGTATGTATTGACTTTGGGGTTGATATTGACCTTGAGGTATGTACTGTCCTTGGGGTTGATATTTACCTTGAGGTATGTACTGTCCTTGAGGTTTGTCCCCAGGCAAGAAATATTGTCCTATAGTTTGACCCCCAGGTGGTAAAAAAATACCCTGAGGTTGCCCCCTGGGTGGTAATTGACTACCTTGAGGTTGCCCCCCAGGCGGTAACTGACTTCCTTGAGGTTGCCCCCCAGGCGGTAACTGACTTCCTTGAGGTTGAGGATTCAAAATATTTCCAGACATCATATAAATCTGTTATATGTTCGACGTTGCAGTGTTTGTTCCGTTCGTACCATATGATAACATTTGTTCAATTGGTTGAGGAGCTGATCCTAAGAAGGTACTAGAGAGTGACTGGTATCCTCGAGGAACAGACGAACCGCTAGATAAAAATGTTTCTGGCGATTCAGAAAACATAGATGACTCACTCGACATAGCTAATGAACGTTGATAACCTCTCGGTGTAGGGTAAAAAGGAATACGAGGTGGTGAATAAGTAAGACCTGCATTTTGTAAAAAATATGTTAATGATAAATACCAAGCGTCAGTTCTAAAAGGACTGTAGAATATTGATTCACGCTCCCTAAGATTCAAATTTTCTTGGGTTTCAGGAAGATTTACGTCTTCGTCTGGACCTACAAGTTCTTCACTACATATGAGATCAGAAGGAAGGTTTTCGGTAATGCGATGTCTTACCCTAGGTGAATCAGGATCACTAGAAGTCGAAGTAACAAATCCTGAAGATCATTCCAACACAACAGGTTCAGTGTCCGACTCAGAAATTTTAGGTTCTTCAGCTAATTCACTGGTTGCAGAAGCAGTGTCAGTGATTTCAGAAATTGAAATTGGCTCTTGAATATATTCTACTGTTTGAGGTTGATTTACTTCATGATAATCAGGATGAGTAATTATGGATGATTCTCCTGGTTCTGTTGATCTAATTCTACTGATAGTATGCGGTACCAGAGCTTTTAGTCCTTCAAGTTGGGTTGGTGTATACTCAGGGGGTTTCCCCTGAAGTCTATGCGATTGTCTTGGTAATTCAACCACGATTAAAAATTATTAATGACATGCAATCAAAGAAAATTTCAATTAAAACTCCTAAGGTCACTAAGGAAACAATCAAGTGATCAAACACTTATAAAATATACGAGATAAAAACACACACAAACAGTAGATTCCAACACTAAAAACACTAGTTGGGGATGAAATCCAACATTGTAGTAATTTAATGCAGAAATGGCAGTTGGAACAGTTACCCCGACAACCTGCTTAATGAAACAAACCAGTGCAAGTTTCTCCACTTAAACCATCTCGAGTGAAGATAACCCTCCAAAGAGTCCAAGTGAGTCTAGTCGATGTCTATTCTAGGTACAGTGGGATCTTTCCTCCACTGTCACCTTAGGAAAAAATCTTAAAGTTTATGGCCACTATGGTCACCAGCAAGAACAAATATACCTGGGGGAACAGTCTACGATCTGATATACACGCAAGGGAAAAGTAACAAAGCTCAATCCCCTTGAAGGCTCCTTGACATAATCCAAGGTATACTGATAAGTGACCCCAGGCTCCTCGATAATGGTCAATCCGAGGTTTACCTATGTTAATACGCACACATCTTCTATCGTTCCCAATGAGTTGGAATTGATCACCTCACTGGTTCAGATATGATCTTGTGCTTGACTCCTTTAAGAGAAGCTTCCCAGAGCATACAAGCTACTATTGGATTTTTCCTACCGCAAGATTGACTAGTTGTTTGTTTTAATTGTCTTGGAGAGTTAATTACTCCCTACCCCAAGACACTAGCCTAAGCTATGTTGGTGAAAAGAGTCCTAGAAATATAAAAATTACTAGATTGATTTTAATTTAAGTGTTGCTTTTAATAGGCTGTTTCTTAGGAAAATAGGTGCGAAAGTGAAACTTTGATGATATGTAGTGACCCGACTCAAAACACTAAAAATGCATCTATTATGAGAAACAATTCATTTCCTTTCAATGAATTCTATCTAAAAGAAAGAGTTGAGAGATGCAGTCTTTTAAAACAATTCTTTCCTTCAAAACAAGAATATATGAAAAAAATCTTATTTCGCGAGAACGCAAAATGACCAATTGCTCAAAAATAAATCCCTTTATTATTCAAGATCGAAACTACAATCAAACATTCTCCAAAAGAAAACTACAATTCTAGAAATCTAGAAATAACACTCAAAACTAAAAACACTAATTTCGAGATCTAAAAATTCTAAGAATTAAATCTGAAATCAAAACTTTAAATATTTTGAGGACGTTTCGCTTAGTTTGTAATCTAACTAAGAAATAGGTGGACTACCCATTTGAGCACATTCTTCCACGGGACCAGCAGGTTGCTCATAATCTCAGATTTAAGTTTTAGGAACTTCCCAACATCCTTGAAAAAGCAGCAAACTAACTCAAATGAGGGTTATGAAACTATAAAGTAAACAACACACGAAACCAAGTGAATCGATTAGTGCCATGATACATGTAACAAGTATTCACACAATTGAGATTCTATTACCAGAGAATGCATTGAGTTTGGCAAATTTAAGATCCAAATAGATCTGCTATGTATTGAATTCAGGAAACTCTTAAAAGAATAGGATGTTTAATTATCCCCATGTAGGATATATGATTTTCCTTTGATGGGTGCACTAAGTTTTTTCTAATTGAAACAGTTGGTACTATGATTGTATTACTGAGTTGATCATATGTTGATGTATTTCTATAAGCCCTGTAAAAGTGATTGTGAGAGTATTTTTGTTCATTGTTCATGGTTGATGATGTTCATGTGTTGTTGGTTTGCTCTCATGTTTATATGTTGCTCATGTAATTATGTATATAGATCTGATAATTGATTGCTGAGTTTCTGGTTAATTAATGCATGATTTAGTTAATTATAAAGAAAGGGAAAAACGGTGTAAAATTTGATCCATTGGGCCACAATACTCCATTGGAAGTTTTCCCTAATTGAAACAGTTGGTACTATAATTGACCAGTAATACAATTAGGAGGAGTCTTTTGTTCGACGAAACGGAGCGTGATAGGACAGCTCCAGGACTGGCTCCTCCGGTGACCCTGCGGCTTTCCGTGTAGGAAGTGGACCCCGCGCCCTTGCCTCCGCCACCTCCCTTCCTTCGCAACTTCCCCCTCCACCAACCCGCACAACCGCAATTTAAAATTTGAATTTTCATTTGCCCGCTTTCATTCACCCACCTACAGCAGTATGGATAGCAGTAAATTTTCTTAAGAAACAATACTGATAAAGCTTCTGAAGGCGATGCAGTTCCAGCTTCTTCAAAAACGAATTCAACCATGGAATCTTTCCTTCATTCACTCACCTAAAACAGTCTGGATAGCAGTAAAGCTTCTTAAGAAACAATATTGATAAAGCTTCTGAAGGCGATGCGATTCCAGCTTCTCAGAAACAAATTCAACCATAGAATCTGTACATTCTGATGCTGGAGATGCTATTTCTCAAGATATTCCAGAAGAAAATGAAATGGGTGATCATACAGATCTCATATTCATATAAATATACACTTATTTCGTGGTGTATATATATTCGGAAGGCCCATGGTGATGCATAAAAGGACTAGTGTTAAATTTTCAGTGCTTGGCCATTAAAAGAAGTTGATATTTTACAGTATATTGAACTCTGCTCCACTTGTACGTATTATAAGTGGAGCGGTTGCATCTTGTTACTTGTGTGCTCTTGGTATTGGTCTTCAAACACGTATTAGCTCCATGAATATTTTACTTTTTAGTTTTTTTGTCATTTCGTTCTTGTAAAATTTCATGGAGATCTGAAGAAATGTAGTGCTCTCTCATTTTTCTAGGATTGGTAATTCTTGACCCTTTGCAAAATCTCTATTTTTTTCCTCGAAACATTCTCCAATCTCTGCCTCTCTTAAATTCCACTTCATATTTTCTACATGTTAAGGTTTTGGGTCCATGCAATGGAACCAACTATTGGTTATACTTTCTTACATGGGTTTGATGCAGTGCCAACAAGAGTTGTAGCCTAGATTTTATTCTGAGTGGATACTGGCGTATCACTGTAAAAAAGATAGAGTTTCACCTAATGTATTCCATTAAGGGTTTGGACCTGAGAAGATAGTTGCAAAGAGATTTAAAATCATAGGAATCCACACAAATCATCAATTATGTGGCATAGATAAAGAGGAAATATGAAAACATGCACTCACACAACCTTTCTCCATCAAACATTATGACAATTAACAAGGAAGCAAAAAATTTTGTTCATTTGAAAAAACAAATCATATGAGTGGGAATAATTATGTATCAAAATTGATTCCGTCATGATCCTATTTATACAAATGACATCATGCAATACATCTTCGAACAAAGGATCAGAGGAGATATGGATATTGGAAATGCATATAAATTTTTTTTCTTGTAAACAAATTTTGCAATCAAATTAAGAAACAATTTATAAAAAATTTAAAAGTTATTCCAAAATGTTGGAATTTTTTTCCTGTAGGCGGACCTAAAGGAAAAAAATTCCAACATTTTGGAATAACTTTTAAATTTTTTATAAATTGTTTCTTAATTTGATTACAAAATTTGTTTTTTAATAGTTAATTGACCAATTTAATTTAGTGATTTGATTTTCAATGAGGAATTTTTCCTTTTTCTTTTTCTTTTCACATGTTTTTCCTATTTATTAAAATGGTACCAAAACTAAATTGGATTTTCTAAAAGTTCAAAACTTTGTCATGTCATTATAAAAGCAAAAATTCACCATACTATTTAGACTAAACTCAATTAACATCTTAATAAGAAACTATAAAAAAATTGTACAGAAAGAGTAAACAAAATTAAGACAAAAAAAAAACTTCACCATACTATTTAGACTAAACTCAATTAACATCTTAATAAGAAACTATAAAAAATTGTACAAAAAGATTAAACAAAATTAAGATAAAAAACAAAAAATAAGCCACAAATAAATTTTTTTATAAAAAACAATACAGACTATAAACAAAACTAAATAAAAATAAAAAAATAATCCATAAATAATAAACCTTATACTTACCTTCTATAACTAAAACACAACTAAACTAATAATAAAACTTACCTTCTCTAACTAAAACACAACTAAACTAGTAATAAATCTTACCTTCTCTAACTAAAACACAACTAAACTAGTAATAAAATAAGTAATTAATTTATGATGTAAAATCTAATAATTTTTAACTCTTGATTCCCAAAAACTAACATCCATGCCCCTATTATTTCCATCCCAGTAAATAATAGATTCTGTTATGACTTATATGTTATGGAAAACTAAAATTTATAAGCTATATTTGTGGCAAGATCTATCTGTCTGGGAATAAAAATTTTAGTGTTTCACCTCTAAAATAGTTTTCAAGTTCTCTAGATCCATTAAAATTTAATGAAAATAATAAACATTGCTGATGACCTATTTTTATTAGTTTTCAAGTTTTCTTAGAAGATCCACTCAAATTCAATGAAAATAAAAAACATTGCTGATGACCTATAATAAAGGGTTTTTAATTAAAAAAGGTTGTTGGAACCAATTAAGAGTTTGTAATCCAAGAATTACAACCAAATATATTGATCCAATATAAACAAAAAAGAAGTCATTCTCAAATTTATGAAATTCCATTTGTCAAAAGTCCAAATTTAAGCTTTTTCCTGATATCTTAACATAAAAATAAATAAAAACAATGGTGACAGATCCTACTTCACCATTGTCTGGTCTACATGTACACCAGATCTTCAAAGGCCTGGTATTAATGTCATCATCTAAAAATTCTATATCAGAATTGACAAAAGCAACGTATCATCATCTCCCAAATTTTCTATGTCTGTCTGGCATTTACATTCACTAAGATACCAATATCATCATGACAAAATGCTGAATCAATATTAATAGAAGTAATATATCATCATCTCCCAAATTTTCTAATAATCTGTCTGTCATGTATATTCACTAAGATAACAATCTGTCTGGCAAGTACATTCACTAAGATATAGAGCTACTGACAAGCAACATACCATCATCTCCCAAATTTTCTGTCTGTCTAGCATTTACATTCACCAAGATACCAATATCATCATGGCAAAATGCTGAATCAATATTAATAAAAGTAATATATCGTCATCTCCCAAATTTTCTAATAATCTGTCTGTCATGTACATTCACTAAGATAACAATCTTTCTATCAAGTACATTCACTAAGATATGGAACAATCTTTCTATCAAGTACATTCACTAAGATATGGAGCTACTGGTAATTCACGTATATTACCACAACTAGAATCAAAATGTGAAAAGGTAGAGTCACAGAAGAGCACCATAAAATCAAATCCATATTATTAAAAAGACAATCCAGAGGTGAAAGAGTTTCTGTATGTTGTGTATTTGGAAGCACAGCATTAAAAAATTCTCTTATTGTCAATTGGAATCTAAAATATTTATCAATATAATCTCAAAACAAGAGAAACATAGATTCCATTAATAGAACCAAAATCTGGAGAATGTACCAATCTCTTAGCAAAATCACAGAGAGCAGGACACATAAATAGATCAGATTCAACTATAACCCTGATAATTAGAGTTAAGAACAGTCCGTGGGGATGCCAAAAACACAAGAATGGATCCCTCCATGTGCAAAAGAGAACAGAAACAATAAAGGGCAAAGATTCCTTCAACATCTGTATCTAGTATGAATGAAGCTGAAATATATGCAAATATTCCTTGCCACCAACTTCGATAACGCATCGCCCTCAATACCCAATAATTGAAATAGCGAAATCAAGGATTTAAGCTTATCCTCACTCAGATCGAGAATTTTTGAATGGCTATAAAGAAGCTTGCAGATATCCTCTTTGTTCATGATACGCCTTAGGAAGCTGAGCCTAGACTTTAAGTCTATTTCAGATTTGTATAAGAAAATCCCAGGGTTGTAGAGGACCGCCTTTCGAATCTGAACAGGGGTGGTCAAACCACATTAACTTAACAACAGCAACCCTTCTTCCAAATCCCGGCTTGGTTTATGCAGCAAGCCGTTGCGAAGATTAAGGACTTTTGAAACATCTTTCTCTGTCATACCACATTTGTTGATGAAAAATCTATTACGACGGCCCCATCTGGTAGAGTTGGGGATGGGGTTACTGTTTTCGTGCGGAATTTGGCGATTTTCATGTGGGGATTTGCATTAATTGCAAAAGGACAAAACAACAAAATTGGGGTCGATACTAGTTGGAATTTTTTCATTATCAATCGTTTCCATATTTGTTGACGAGACATTATCTTTGTAATAGTGAAATCGTAGAGTTAAACACACCCTTGTTTAAACTACAAGCACAAACAGAGAAATAAGTACCTGGAAGAGCCCGCTAGCCCGCTGGAATGGATCTGGATAAATATCGTCATAGATGGTTCAGAGGGCAAAATGTTTGGAAGACCAGAAGTGAGTAGGGTATTGTTTGAATTCTGGCGAATAACGGGCAGTCGTGAGGTTATTACTGGGAGTTCTTTCAAATTCAAAATTCAAATTTGTGTAGCATTTATAATGGTAGGTGGCCAGGGGTCGTGGGGGTGGCGGGGGAGGCGGAGGAGCGGCACCAGGAGATGGGTGGCAGAGGAAGCACTCGGGGTGGGGTCCACGCTAATATTCGCCAGGGGCCGTCGCCATCCGCTGCCGTCGAGCGCTGGAGAGGCAGAGTCCACATCACGCCGAAGAAGGGTGAGGTCGCCGGAGCTTGGGGATCGGGAGCTGTCACATCAGCTCCTGATTCGTTGATTAAAAGACTCCTCCGGTGGTTACCGACTCAAGTTAATAGAGTAGGTATACGATTAAAAGCATCTAGCTAAATATAAGCATTTTATAGAATGCCACTTTTAAATTCTTGCTAAACAACCTTAACATTTGAATTCTTTGCCCACCTAGGTTGCCTTCTTTTACTTAGGTAGGTGTCTTTTGTGTGGACTAATTTTGAAATTCCAGGATTCCTGCTACTCAACCTTTCAGATTTGGCGACCTTTCTACATCCTTCCAATGTTTACGCGTTTCTGCTGCCATTCTTTATGGAACAATTCATGCCTTTTTCAGAGGCAACATGGATTCTCGGAAATTATTTTCATGAGCTCGAATTGGAAGAAGAAAATTCAATGAAATCTATAGCTCTGATTTGCACAATCAACCTGCTCTTACCCTCAGAGGGAGGCCAAAAACAAAATCCCTTTTCCGGGATGAACTACTTGACCTCAGGGAGATACCAATTTATTCTGCTGCTGATCTCAGGGGGCTTGGTGCTGGCGACCCGCCTGGGGCCTCCAAATGACATACATTCTCCCCTTCTATATAAGAGGTCCGTTTGCTGCTATGGCAAATTCCGTGGGCCATCACGACCTGGATATCCTCCTCCTCCAGGCGGGCCAGATTTTATATTTGTTTTCTTTTCAGGTGCAAGCGTGCCAATTTTTGGATGAACATAATATGCAAGCGAGGCTATTTCTCTCACGTACTCCCTTCCCTGGATGTATCCTTCGGATGGGGTATATGAGCCAGTTTTTCCACAGGTTTACTCTGGTTCCTAGAATTAAGTAGTGGCATTTTTATGGTGCCAAACTTTTTGATATAATTTGTGGACACATCATAATCTTTTTGCCTTCGTCGGTTTCTTTCTGCCGGTATATATGGGGCATCATATATTGTAACTGATTGCATTATCTATGCTCTATAATTTGCGTTATTCGTACAGTGCTGCTATGCACTGTATCATCATGTAATATGTACTGTTTTGCATATCTTAATATATAAAACAAAGTTTTTTTCTTTTTGAAAAAAAAGCTTTCCTGGACGGGAAGATTCCTAGAGAGACAGACTGCGGTGCACATCTGTGGAAAAGCGCGAGTGCATGGATTGGCTGAATACGAAGAAATGCGCCAGCTCTTTACATTTCCTTAAGAAGCATTGGGGTTCTTCCCAATAAGAAATCCATTATATAAAATAAACTAGCGGTTGCATTAAAGTGGTGCAAAGACATGCTAATAAAAGTGTAGATCAATGTAGAGTGGTCCAGAGGTAGCTTGGCAGGAAATAAGGAAGTGTACATGGAAGGTGTGAGGAATAAGGAGGTGAGGGGTTGAGGTAGTTTGGCAGGAAATAAGGACATGAACATGGAAGGTTTGAGGAATATGGAGGTTAGGGGTTGAGGAATGGGAAGGGATTGGTAAAATAGAGAACTATGTGTAAAAAAAAAAAGATAATAAGCAAATTAATAGAATGGACTATCTCTTAAAACTATAGGTAGGATCCACTCAAGCTAGGATTTGCACCTAGTATCATCTATTGAGATCATAGTATTAAAATCCAGAACCCGTGACCGGACTGGTGGACTTAATGAATCGGGTTTCTGACCCATATTAGTAAACGAATAGGTTTTAAAAAAATACATTAAATAATCAATTTTTAATTAAAAAAGCTATTATTAAGGTTGACAACCATGATTCCAAAGCACATAGAGATAAAATATGCAAATTTTTCTCATTTATATACCATGTAAAGGTGAATATATCAAAATGGCACAGAGTGCTATACATATCATCAAATAAATACATAAGCAATGAAGCTCCAAATAGCCCATAAAGTCCAAAAACAATGCTACAAGCTATGAGGCCATTGGCCTACAGTCTACTACAAATCTATTGTCTACCTATATGATATTACTAATTAGTGATCAACATTATCACTTGAAACTTCTCATCATGATCAAACTCAGTTGATTGAGTCTCGACTGTTAAA
This sequence comes from Pinus albicaulis, assembly GCA_034641835.2. Lineage (NCBI taxonomy): Eukaryota > Viridiplantae > Streptophyta > Pinopsida > Pinales > Pinaceae > Pinus > Pinus albicaulis. The sequence continues at coordinate 474,893,048 of CM076581.1, read as the reverse complement.
CTTTGCAACTGCTCGAGTCACAAACTTCTCTATTGGTTCAATGACTTGAGTCTCAACTTGTGAAGGTATTCTGCCCTAATATGCCCTATTACTTCATTTGGTGCTCCACATGGCTTTACATGGCCTCCTATCCTAGCCAAGTGTTGCTTGAACCTGTAAATACCCCCTCCTACAATAGATTTTTGGCAATATTTGCAGATCATTTTTCCATCAATCATATCACAATGAGCCCATGCAGTATCCTTAGCTTTTGGAGGCATGATGGCTACTACTTAGCTCAAACTCTATGTTGTTCCACTACTCCAACAAAAACTAAACACTCTCCAAGCTCTCAATCAAACTCACAAAAGCTCCAAATGAGATGGTGTGAGACAAATGAGAGGTTTCCCTTGTTTATAAAGGATTGGGGAAGGTGTTTTTGGAGGGAAACAACCCTCCTATTCCCTCCAAAACAACCCTAAACCCCCCAAAATACCGTGTGTGGGTCCCTTTTCATAGTTGGCTGCTGACCAGCCGGTTAAGGATGGAACCGAATGGTTTATTACTAAAACAGCCGGTTCCATCCTTAACCAGTTGGTTAGCACCGGTTTGACTAGAAATATGTGTGAAGAGAGCTTTGTAACCGAGTTTTTTTACCATCTTTGACCGGCCAGGGGTCTAATCGGCCGGTTTTTAATACTATGATTGAGATATGCCACATAGTTATGTGCAAATTAGATGTAATATTTGTTTTGTAAAATTTTTGTTACTTTGAATAACATGTAGTTTAGTGAAATAACTTTTAAATAAGTAGTCACGACAGAGTGATTGAAATTTTCAATTTGGATATTATGGATATAATACCTTCTTTGGTAGGGCAGAAAATTTGGATACAGTGTTATTAATTAGTTTAGAAAAAAAACAGATAGCAAACTTTTACAAGCTTTCCCAAGAAAAAGTATCTAAATCAAGCTTGTAAAAACTTCGCAAAAACTCCTCCCCAAAAAGTGCTCAAATCAAGCTTCCAAAAAACAATGAGAAATACTTTTCAACAAGCTTCCAAAAAAACAATCAGAGAGACTTTGCAACAAGCTCCCTAAAGACTCCCCAAATCTCACTCCCAGTAACACTCCCCAAAAAGTGTTCAAATCAAGCTTCCAAAAAAAAATGAGAAAGACTTTGCAACAAGCTTCCAAAAAAACAATCAGAGAGACTTTGCAACAAGCTCCCTAAAGACTCCCCAAATCTCACTTCCAGTAACACTATAGGTGCTACTATGTTTCCAACCCTTTACCATAAATAGTTTGTACTCCCCAAAAAGTGTTCAAATCAAGCTTCCAAAAAACAATGAGAAAGACTTTGCAACAAGCTTCCAAAAAACAATCAGAGAGGCTTTGCAACAAGATCCCTAAAGTCTCCCCAAATCTCACTCCCAGTAACACTATAGGTGCTACTATGTTTCCATAGTGCTACTATGTTTCCAACCCTTTACCATAAATAGTTTGTGAAACATAAAATATTTTAAATATTATATTTTAAAAACAAGGTACTCAAAATTATTGGTTATGAAAGCTTCACATAAGCTTCACATAACGGCACAAAAAACATTCCAGTCATTGATGTCCATTATTACATTTTTTACATTTTCAAAACATTCTGCTTATTGATGTCCATTATTGCATTCATTACATTTTCAACTAATCCGGGTGGTGAGATAAAATTTTGTTCAAAATTTCTGAACACTTTTTGTGTTTTTTCTACTTTGGATTTAGATTTTAATTGGGATAGTTAAAATGGTTTATTTAAATGGTAATAACTTTATAATTCTGTGAGACTCTTATTAACTACCACATATATTTAATTTGATTTATGAGAATAAAATGAGTTACTAAACTGTGTGGTATCCCGTGTGGTATCTCCTATTCTAATCACCTATTCTAATGAATTTTTCTTTTTTGAATTTTAGATTAAAAAAATTTATTAATAAAAATCAGTCTAAGTTTAAAAAAAAATAAAAAATAAAAAAATAAATAAATAAATTATTAATAAAAATCAACCCATTTTCTATTTAGAAAACCAAAATAAAAAGAAATTTTCAAAACTTCAAATGGTTTGTAATATTGTAATAAATAGTTACGCATACTTGTTGCATAACAACAACAAATTACAATTGTAATTGCCATTGTATAACATAGTAATCACTCAAGTCAAGATGACCAAGACACCAATCATAATAGAATGGCTATTTCTTTCCCAACTTGCAGCCCAATATGGTATGCAATCGTGACTAAAAACTCTTAGAAAAACGAACATTTTTTTTTGCCTCTTTACTTGAACCCAATGCCTCCTGCCTATCACAAATTCACTTGGAATTTGATAAATAAATAACAAACTTTCGATCATTCCTGGTATGAATATCAATTTTTATTTTTAATCGACAAAGCTGAGGGTTCAAATGAAACTACATTTTTATTAGGAAACCATGTTCAAAGAGCTAAATGTTTAAGCGTGTATATATATATATATATATATATATATAATCAAAAGAAGCTCTTGAATTGCTCGCTGGCACTTTCAGCATGAGTGAATATTTCAATGGTGAAGTCAATAATAGATATGAGAGTATAGTGTTTCCCATTATATTTTTGTATCAAAAACATTAGTCTATAGAAATTCTATATTTTGCCTATGATATAGAGATAGTATTTATAAGTTTGATTTATGGTAAGAATCTATTATTTTTGGAATATTAAGTTAATGGCCTTTTAGTTTGTTTACGAATAAAGACCACTAGAATAGTCTTCAAAAAGTATCAACATGTATATGCTATCTATAAATGTAAGGAAATATATATATATACACACACAACTTGAGTGGGCCTAATGGTTAAGAGCACATCTTTCCAGAGGTTCAAAACTAGAGAGAGTAGAGTATGTCCCACAACCAAAAAAGTCTTATACACCAATTTAATATCTAACTTAACTATGACATTAAAATTATATATATATATATATATATAACACTTAAAATAAAGCATTTGATAACTAGAGTAAAATATTCAATAATATTAATTATTACTCAAGACAATCATTTAATAAACTTACTTTTAATTTATATATATGGAAAATTCATTAATAATAATAATAATAATAAATTTGACATATAAATTCATTTTTATATTCATACATTTTAAAAATTTTGAATCTCCTATTATTTCAATTTTTAAACACTTAATAAATTAAATATATATATTTTGGAAAAAAAAAATAATTATATTTTTAATATTTAATTAATTAAAATTAAAATAATTTAATAATCATATATGAATTCTATAATTTTATAATTTGGAAAATAAAATGTTAGAAAATTTAATGAATAAGAGATTAAGTTACCAGTCTGGATAAAACTGAGGCCAAAGTTAAAAAAAAAATGGTACTCATATTTTCTCAATTTATATTTTTTTAATATTTATATTTTAAATTATTATATTTTATATTTTACATTTTTAACTTCGATAACTAAGTTGTTCCATTTATTTCTACATGGCATCTCTGACCCGCTAATACTGGCCATTCGACTGCTGGCAAGTTTGACTTATAAGCACCGCATAATCTTAGCTCGGACAAGAGAAATTTGAGTCAGGTACACTGAATTACTTGGCTATATTTTCTACTATTTGTGAGGCTTGCCATAAAGATTGTTCTCTATATGTTGATAGGATCACTGCTCCATCGTTTTCTTCTCTATATGTTGACACGATTACTGCTCCATTGATTTGCAGCTCGCTTGACGGAAATATTTGACAAAATAAAAAAATAAAAAAATTCTATCTATAAGTTTCAAAAATTTAAGTTTAACAAGTCTGTAGATGGAATACCAGCCGGATATGATGGATTGGTGGGTCACTTCGCAACTTTCTTGCATTTGTTTCATTTTTAAAAAAATGCTTTTGCTTCATCCAAATTCAGCTAAGTTGATGACCAATTAGAATAAATTAAATATCTGGCAGAAACTGACATATTATGGGTTGAATTTAATAGAAGATTTCAGAAATTTTTATGTGGCCTTGGCGTTATTGTATCCCCATTTGGGAAGCAGGTATTTGGAAAGAAAATTGGGGTAAGTTTAGATAATCTTTTGACAATAATATCCCATCTGTTTGCGGAACAAGTATTTGAAAAGAAAATTGGATTAAGCTCTCAGCATCTTTTGACAGTAATATCCCATAATCAGGTCACACCAAAAAAGTCTGCACAAGGCCATGAGAGAATAGTGAATAGTTACTAACCAGCTAGCTGGTTACACTAGAAAGAGAGGCATAGACCTCAACATAAGCTGCCTTAATAGAGCATAGCAAAGATTATTTTGGTTGGATTTCGCCAACAAGCTCGAAGAGGATAATCCCAACCTATAGAGTGTTATACTTTGCCCTAGCCTCAAGCCTTTTTTACAAGGCAGGTATCATGAAAAGGCTGAGGTGATAAGTATGACATGAATTTACTAAAGAAAAAGGAGCATCAATAACAAAACGTCCCAAAACAAATGACAAGCACAAAGACTATCATAAATTTAAAGAAGGGGACTTGGGCACTACTACACCAAGGGCATTTTAAGACATTTGTTTAAGACAAACCAAATCTTTTGTCTTAAAAAGTCACTTTTTATTTTAGTTATTTTATATTAAATTTTAATATCAATTGAATTGTTTTAAATATAAAATTTAAGACAAAAGTAGTATGAGACAAAAATAGTTTGAGACAAAATTTTATATTTAAGACAAAAGCAATTTGAGACCAAAATATTTTAAGACAAAAATGATTTAAGACAAAAATATAAGACAAAACTTTATATTTTAGACAAAAACAGTTTGAGACAAAAATAGTTTAAGGCAAAACTTTATATTTAAGACAAAAGGAGTTTGAGATAAAAATATTTTAATACAAAACTTTATATTTAAGACAAAAGCACTTTGAGACAAAAATATTTTAATATAAAACTTTATATTTAAGACAATGGCAATTAAGACAAAACCATTAGTATTGTGGAAGTTTGGACTGAAATTCTATGAGTAGATAGTGGATAATTATGTAATCACATGAAATGTAATCATTTCAAATATATATATATATATATATATATTATATTTTTCCTTTTCCATTTAACCACATTCTAAAAATATAATAAATAAATAGATTTAAAAAATATTATTTTTTGGTTGGCCACTCAAAGAGATTTAAGTTTGAATCTCATGTTTTTACATAATACTTCATAACAAGGTGATTTTCAAATGAGTTACATTCCATGAACTAAAATTGTCTATTTTTTAAATATGTTAACATTTTTAAATTACTTCAACTAAAACTTTGATGTAAATTTGAAAGAAATTAAATACAATATAATGATAAAAAAAAATTAATATTTTCTCAATTGTTTTCCATATATGCATTTTAAACCTTCATTTTTTTTCTTTCAAAATGAAAAATTAAAATTTTGATTCTTGCATATGTCTTATAGTCACATCTCAGTTTTCTTTTCACTATTGAACAAATATATCAAAGAGATAAATAACAATAATTTAATTATTTTTTAGATAAAATTTTAGTATTTAATTTTTTTATTGTAAAAAAAACTTTCTACTAATTCGGAGTCCTTGGCACAGAACTACCTGGAAATGTCCCTAGTCGCAGGCATTCCTTGTTGTGGGAGTGACTGGAGGTTCTAAGTCGCATGCATGCCCATGTCAAGGGAGAGATTAAGGCTTTGATGTAGAAAAATTTCATTTTGTCTCAAGGGTTAGTCACTTGGATGGGTTGGATGGCTCCGGTCACCTAGATGGGTTGGATGGATCCTAGGGGTTTTGTTGCAAGTGCAGAAGGTTAGGTTGGTTGTGGTACGTCGGTTCCACTTCCTTAACTGATATATAGGGAGTTGAATCATATCATAGTAACTTTTCTTCACATGTTTGCCCCGGTTGGCTGGTAACTTGGATATATGTGGGAGGAGGGTGTTATAGAGTAGTATCATAGCATGGTTCTATTCTCCTTGGGTGATGTCTGGTTTCCGTTCCACTTGGATGAATGTGTTTTCGTATCTACATGTTGGTTGCATATAGGTCCTTGTACTTGTGATCTATGTGCTTATTGTTTATGCATGGTATTGGTCACGATTGTAGTGGTGTCGTCATGTGAAAGTTGATGGTGTCGTTGCTGAATGTATTTGTTGTGTTTATGTCAGTCGTGCATCGATTATGTGTATCAGTGTTTATATGTTGTTATGCATACTTTGACTAGATGATGGTCGTTGTGCATGAAGTCATGGTATGTGGTCAACATAGTCATGCATTGATAAATGGACAATGATTGAAAATATGTTTATATGTTGATATGATTATGTTTATATGTGTGTGTGTGTGTGTGTGTGTGTTGTGCTAATATGGTCGGTCTTGCAGATGAGATATCCTCTTCGAGCTATACTAAGGTACACTAGTTTGTTTATGATTTGGTTTAACTGACATAATATATCTTGCAAGAAGAAGAGATCAAATATGACTAACAAGATGGTAGACTACAAAGATTCTCCCTATGAATCAAATGAGTAGTGTGGTGTTGGGAACACTTCTGACTTAGCAGACACATTGAGGAGTTTGAAGGAGGAAATAAGGATTTGCAAAGCAGATAATGAAAAAATCATGCAGGCATAGGAGATATAAGTAGAAGTCAATGCAATAATTCTTCAGAGTTTTTCAGAATTGCAGAGATAGGGACCACTTCATATCAACTATGGATAGGAGGATATGACTAATGGGGCATGTGGAAGTAGACCCCATAGTGGGCATAGGTCAGATAGAGATGACACGATGAGGGATGTCAGGTTCTTAAATACTCCAGAAAGGAGGGGTGATGGACACAGGTACTATTCTCATTCTGGTTCTGAAAGGTATCATGGTCATCATCATTATAATCCTTAAAGGAGGAGTGATAGGGGATATTTTCCAGATGAGTTAAAGAAAGAAAATCCACCTACATTCGATGGGGAAATGAATAAATCACATGATGCAAAAGCATGGTTGATTGGAATGAATAAATTCTTCAGATTGCACGATTACTTAGAGAACATGAAGGCCATGATATCTACATTCAGTCTTAAAGGTAAAGCAGATATTTGGTGTGAAGATGTAAGGAAAATTAGAGATATATGAGGAATTTACTTGGAGTGAATTCGAGAGACTATTCAGGAAGCAGTATCTATCAAATATGTACTATGATGACAAGGAAAAATAGTTTTATGAGCTAAATATGGACTCTATTATCGATGAGGAGTAAACTAGTAGATTTCTGGAGTTGTTGAGATATGTGCCTTACCTCAAGGAGGAGAAGGCCAAGATTCAATGATTCATCAATGGGTTGTCGATAACATTCAAAGACAGGATTGAGTTTGATGAGCCTAGATCATTGGAGGAGGCCATCCAAAAGCTAAAGCATTGTTATGAGCAATCAAAGCGTAGATATAAGACTAACCAGACTGGAAAGGTAATGCAAAGAATAAAGGGAAATGGGATAAGAAGTGATAAAGGCCTCGAGACACAAGTAAAAAGGAGAATGCTCTAAGTTACATTTCCATTTCCACATGTTTTCCATTTCTCTAAGTTACAAATAAAACGAGTCCAATTCTATATGAAATCGACTAATAGCCTATTGATACACCTTTAGTGATTTATGCATAGCTCTCACCTATCACTATAGATCAATGAAATAATGTCTAATAGATATAGCCTAAAAGAGTTTGATTTTATGCCCAAGACACCAGTATAATGGAGTAGTTTTGAAGGCAATGATATCCATTGGGGATTTCCATTTTTTCAGCAACATACAAGAAAAATCTTGGTGCTGGAGGAAGAGATAAGAGATCTTTGTCATAAACACAATATCATCACTCTCCTAGTGCCATTTCTGTTAACTCATTAGAATGCAGGTAATGCATAAGGATTCATGAGTATCTATGAAATTTTCTCTCTTTCCAATAAAAAAATAGGTTCATCCTAATATTAATATATAAAATACGGTTCATTAATATTCATGGTTCATTTTTTTTATGATCCTATTTCTCTAAAGGATATCTATTTTTTGAATTTTTTTTGGTATAAGATATGGTGATACCTTTAAATATGAGGTAATTTTGGGTAAAATTAGAAGTGGAACAAAAAGTTGTGGTTTGAATTTCCTTTGTAGTAGTAGGCTACATGCAATTTCTATCGAAAGGTTTTGTTGTGGCCCAACATGGAATAATCTTTGGATGAAAATTTTAATTATGGGTGGTATTTTTTTAGCTCTTCAACTCATTGGATTCTTTTTCTGTTCATGGTATTTGTTGTTCTCAACTTAGAATCCCTGAATCACCCTGAAAGGTCATGACAATGTAACCTTTGGAGGAATTGATGGAAAACCCCTGCCCCCCCAAAAAGAGTCATTAGAATAAAACTTTTAGAAGCTTTTGTTAAATGATAGCCTCCAAGTGTTCAATTCTCATGAATTTTGGGTGAGGGGGATCTTTTGGTGTATTGAACGGGGCAAGGGGGCATAAGGGTATCATGGATGGGTAGAAGTGAGAGGTTAGTGCATGGTATATTGAGATCTGTAATACTAACATTAGAGAATGAGAAGGAGCCTTAGGGACTTATGCCACAAGGGCTAGGGGACCTATAAGTAAGGCAATGAGAGAAATTGATAGGGGAACCTCTAATAGTTGTGATAAGGGGATTAGGGGACACATTATCACAACCAATAAGAACTTAACCCATAAGCACTAAAGTCTGTATCCCTTTAACCCCAAAGCCACAATCTCTGAATCCCTACACTCGTAACTCATAAAAAATTAATCCCTTGATCCCTTAAACCCCAAGCCACTAACCCCTTAACCCCTAACCCCTAACATGGAATCCTTGAAACCCATAAACCCTAATCCCATATCCTCTTAAAAATTGACCCTTAACCCTACAAGATTCTATCCTCTACCTGTTCTATTTGAAACATTTCTATTGGCTGTTAAAATCCCCATCAATCCTTAGTTAAAGTCTCATGCTTTGAAGCATTGATATTAAAAGAATGTTTTATATTAGGGTATTATACATCCTCGGGGTCTCTAATCTTTTGTTTTCTTTCGACAACCCAACCATCCTTGAAGAATCAATGCTGAATACTTTTATCCACAACAAGAATGATGTCATAATACATTTGTAGAGATATATAGATGAAATTAACCCCTAGCCACCATTATATTATACACATTGATTCAATGGATAGGGGTTTGTAGTTATAATTCAATGGAATCACTTCTAACCAGTATCGATCTCTATTTCTCTTCTGACTTGTTCTTGACTTAATGGCCACCTTCTTCAATGTTGTTCCTTTGGAAGTTCGAAAAGAGATTTTATTGTTGGAAAGTAAAGAGGTTGAGGGTCTCCCTTATCACTCAGATTTTGAGGTGATGGGTGAGGATTTGAAATGGATACAAGACCCTGGAAAACCTCAGAAGAAACAACTTTTCTATCAAAATTCGCTGGCCTTACACCAACAGTTGGCTACTTAGTTTCGCTAGTACTTCAAGATAAACAAGTTGAGACCTATAATCTATTTTTTCCCTTGAAGATGTCAAAATAATGCTTCGCAACCTATGGTACTGTTTCGATAGTTTGGACTCCTAATTGGCTCGCGTTGAAGGTTTTCTGGTTAGTGACTCTACCTCCAGGGACCTTACTGATCCTTTAGTTGATCATGTACAAACTCTTATTATTATTTCCTTAAGCGTGGAAATTATGTTTTATTGTCACTTGTACGAGATTGTATGAATATTTATGATCTTGTTGATGGTGGAGAGAGTATTTAGAGTGGATCTTCGTTTGGTCTCATTGTACATGCTCTGGAAGTGGAGGATTCCCATTGTTGTTGTCAATATTATGTTTACTTGGTCTTTTGTTGGCGGTTTATGTTTATGTTTTCATGATCCTTGGGATTTGGTGCTAGCATCAAAATATACTCTGTTTCCTCTCATTTTATGGGCACCTGCAACTTGAATTTTGGCAATTGAAGATTGTTTTAACATATGCTTTCAACTTGGCTTGTTTTGGGATGGATGAGTATGTTCGCATATGAGAAAGTGGTTACTCTTTTCATTCTATATGGAATATGTAGTTTTGTGTAGAGGACCCTCAGGAATACTATGATTTACTAATGTTTCCCTCTGTCAAAGGACGCTCTTTTCTAGGTTTAGAGCTCTATTTTCTTCTCGTTTTCAAGGTAAATATCACTTAAGCACATTCGTTTTCAGTTTATGTGCACTATTTGTCTAGAATTGTCTCATTTTATGAGGGGCCTAAACTCTTGATGCAAATCTTTAGTTGTTGTTGAAATGAGACTCTGTTATTATTGTAATAGTGTTTTTGTGGTTTTGCGATCTTGTGATCATTGGAGAAGCTAGTGCTTTTAGAAGTATAGAAATTTGATGTTTAATCTATCAATTTAAATCTCCTATTGTAAATCTCTTATTTTTATATGAATATGAAGTATTTTAATTTACAAAAAATTATGGAGTAGAGAACAATAACTTCATCTTAGCCAGGGATAAAACTTCTAACTAATCACACTATTTAGCATGTTTATAAATTTTAAAACAATAATAAATTTATTTTGGAAGAAAATAGTTGAAAGTTTAAATGTCTTTGTTTGTGCACGAGCCAAGCCATGCAATGATACATTTGTTATTTTTGATATGAAGTGCTTAGATAACTTAGGGAAAAATATAGTTAAAGTTAAGGCCATCTTATAATGTTTGTTGAAATAAACTAAGAGAACTTTCATTTTTGAAAAATACCATATCGGCATATATTATAATTTATTTTGTAAAATTGAATACAAAATTTATTATTGATATTAATTTTCAAATATAAAATTAAAAAACAAAATAAATAAACAATTATTTTAATATTTTTATTTTTATTTTTATAATAAAATTAAAATAATTTATAATTTGAATAACTTGATAAATTATAAAAACTAAAATTAACAACACTAAAAATATTTTAAAATAATTTGATATCCCTTTTATTATTGTAAAAATGACAAATTAATTAATTGTAATGTTTTAATATTTGTCAAAATCCTACTCATATACTTTCAACAATCCTTTCTACACATTTCCAAAATATCATATACTTTCCAACCATCTTTCTACACATTTCCAAAATACTCAAATACAAAATAAATATTAATTAAAATATACAATACATGATACCATTCACTAATTTCATTCGTCAATTTCCAAAATACACTTGTAACGAATTGTCTGATTGCGGGTTTGCTATCATATACTTTCCAACCATCTTTCTACACATTTCCAAAATACTCAAATAGAAAATAAATATTAATTAAAATATACAATACATGATACCATTCACTAATTTCATTCGTCAATTTCCAAAATACACTCGTAACGAATTGTCCGAGCGCGGGTTTGCTAATGGAATCACGAGCTAATCCATTTAAATTGGGTACCCTTTTTAGCTCCTTATCAAATTATGTTTGTGTTCTATGAGCTTGCAAGTTGCTTAAACTCTGTTGTGCGCTTATTCTGTTTGTGTTCTAAACTCTCTGGTCGTGAGTCGTGATAAGCGCTCGAGATCAAATGCCATACAACTGTCGTGCTACAATCAACTCCCGTGTGACGTCCCGGTAGAATGCCCGCGCTCTGTATTTCAATGAAAAAAGAGGAAAAATACCCAAAAAAATTGTGCGAAGACATATTTCAGAAATCGGGAAGATCAGTAATTAAGAATCCCTAGAACCGATGGTCCTCGAACTTGCAAGAGCAAGGGAATAGCGAACTTGCAAGCACAGGGGAATAGATTGCAGGGATGTTATGCAAGCGAGCAAGCTGACCCTAGCTGAGGCAACCCACCCATCACAAGTGAAGGTGTGGTTATATCCTAACTCAAAATCCCTATCCCTGGCCTTGATGCTTTCGAATTCATCACCTTCTGTATTCTTTGAAGTCTCCGTCTTCTACAACTACCCAAATCCCGGCTCCTACATCAGAGGAACTTTTTCTACGCCTCATAAAGCCTCGGCCAGCCAACAGGCCAAAAAAAGTTGCAGAAGCCGTCGTTTTTATATCCATAATGCCCAATCAATTTGGATCCCGCACGGTTCTGAGGGCCTGACTAGTGTGACAGAGCTCCGCTTCAAATCGAAGTTTGATTTTGGGTTTTAGCTATGCGGGTATTGAGGTGAGGGCTTCCAAAGGCTCTGAGGGTTTGACAAAACTTGGGATTGTGGAATTGGTACACGGATTTTCGATGAAGATCATGATGTCTCAGCTTCTGAAGGGAAAATATGGGTCATGGCTGCCAAGCTCAAGAACGAGCAAGGGACTTCGAAATTGAAGGGCGAGGCTTTTGAACCTAGGAATCTAGTATGTATTAGTTTGATCAAGTGTTGTGTCATTTATTGCAATGCTTTTGTTTAGTCAATTAAGCTTTCGCTTCAACATATGTTGTTGGGGCAGGACAACGGGGTCAGGGTTTAATCGCTTCAACATATCTTGTTGGGGCAGGACAATGGGGTCAGGGTTTGTCCAGCTTCTATTGCTTGTCTGGCATCTCCAAAAACCTACGTTGGGGTAGGACAATGGGGTCAGGGTTTGGCCATATTCTATTGCTTGTCTGGCATCTCCAAAAAGCCTTGAAGACTTCTTAGTAGTATTTATATACTCAGCCATCTTCTATTTATTTTCTGCCATCTCCAAAATCCTTGGGATCCATGCTAATTACTAAATTGGTTGGGGTTTAACCACCATGAGCTATATTAATGTAAGCTATTTATGGCTATGGTTTCACTACTGCCTCTGTGGATTCCTCAATCAACCCATATCCTTGTCCAATCCCACTACCCCTAACCCCCTAACCCAATTAACCCCCTAAACCCTAACCCCATTAACCCCTAACCCCTAAAATCCTTAACTGCTAAATCCCCTAACCCCATATACCTCTAAACCCCTAATCCATTTAACACCCTAAAACCTAAACCTCTGAACCCTTAACCCCTAACCCCTTAAACCCTAATTCCCAACCCTTAACCAATTTAACCCCCTAAACCCCTAAAACACTAACCCATTTAACCCCCTAAACCCTAACCCCATTAACCCCTAACCCTAATCCTTAAATGCTAAATCCCCTAACCCCCTAAACCTCTAAACCGACCCTAACCCATTTAACCCCCTAACCCCTAACCCTTAACCCATAACCCCTTAAACCCTAATTCCCAACCTCTAACCCATTTAACCCCATATACCCCTAAACCCTAACCCATTTAACGCCCTAAACCCTAAACCTCTAAATCCTTAACCCTTAACCCCTAACCCCTTAAACCCTAATTCCCAACCCCTAACCTATTTAACCCCCTAAACCCCTAAAACCTTAACCCATTTAACCCCTTAAACCCTAAACCTCTAAAATCTTAAACCCCTAAATCACTAACTCCTAAACCCCTAAACCCTTAACCCCTAAACCCCTAAATCGTTAACGCTTAATCCATAACCCATTAACCCCTAAAATCCTTAATTGTTAAATCCCCTAACCCCTAAGCCCCTAATCCCTAATCCCTTAACCACTAACTCATTATTCACCTAACCCCTAATAGCACCTAAATCCCCTAACCCCTAAGCCCCCAATCCCTAATCCCTTAACCATTATCTCATTATTCCTCTAACCCCTAAATGCGCCTAAATCCCCTAACCCCTAACCCCTTAACCACTAACTCATTATTCCCCTAACCCCAATCCCTAATCCCTTAACCACTAACTCATTATTCCCATAACCCCTAAATGTGCTTAAATCCCCTAACCCCTAAGCCCCCAATCCCTATCCCCTTAACCACTAACTCATTATTCCCCTAACCCCTAAACCCTAAACCTCTAACCCCTAAGCCCCTATTCCTCTAACCCCTAAGCCCCTAATCCCTAATCCCTTAACCACTAACTCATTATTCCCTAACCCTTATAACAATCCTTAAAACTCGTTGGGATTAGCCATTCCAAATAAAAGCTGGTCTAGTTGGGACCTACGATTGAGTTAATTCCCCCTTGTTGGCAAGGTGGAATTTTTGCCCTGTCAACAACCCTATAGTCCTTAATCCCTCTAACATATAACCTATATTATTGTTAATTCATATGAACTTTAATCCTAAGCCCTAATTCCTCTAAAAATTATAAGACCCAATCCTTATAACCCTTGCCACACTTAATACCTAAAGATTACAACCCTTATCCTCTAAAAGAATTTACCTCTCTAACATGTAATACATATAATCATTGACACCTCACCACTATACTCCTTAACACATATAAACCATAACCATAATACTATAACCATTATATCTCTTTACATTTTACCATCATAAACCCTAAATTTTATAACCTTTAATCCCTATCTCTTTTTAAACCCTAAAACCCCTAATATAACCTTATAACCCATATTTCAAATAATCCCTAATATTACAAATTTAGTCCTTATAATCCTTGCATTAAAACCCCTAACCTTATAATCCATATTTCCAACAATGCTTAGCCTTCACAACCCTTGGTCCTTATAATCCTTGCATTATAACACCAAAACCTTATCCTTGTAACTACAACCATCACTTAGTGACTATAAGCACCTTATCTTAAGCACAATGTACAAACTTGATCACCACTTTCATAGGAATTATCTTAGTCCAAGTTGAATATTGACATTGGCATGGACCTATAATTCCCCTAGTCATACTCGATTGGTGATCATTGTAGTACCATGGGTTTATTAAACGACAGATGAGATGACCATGTAGGGAACTCGACATTGATGTAGGATTATCTATTGTTGTTGTAGGTGTTGGAACTTCGTCGCTAGTGAAAAAATGATTGCATGGTGACACAAAAATAATGCAATTACGTTGGAGTATGTATCAACATGCCATGCCATGCACAATTCCTGATTAAGTAAACACTTAGGTGCATAATAAATATCTTAATCATAACTACATGTTTATTAAACACCCATGTTCACTTTGTGAATATGGAGGTTAGGGGTGATATCATAGAGCCATTTAATACACCAGTAAACTTCCCTATAGTGAGAAAAATTTGACAACACAGATAGCCATGATTCTCATTCATCCAAAACCACAATGAAATTTTGACAATATGGATTGACCTAGAACTTGGCAAAACTTGTAAAAGCATTGTTCCACTATGAATGAGCTTTGGATCATAGTAGAACTCTGCCCGTGCCTAAAATTTCTACCAAATCATTACCAAACGATTAGCTTATTTTGTGACACTAGATAAATTTTAAAGAACTACCTAATATTATAGAAAACTTCTTTCTAATTGTTGATATATGATGATAAAAAGAGCTAAAATTCTTATTGATTTACAACTTTAATTCTTTTTTTTTTTTTACTATTTAAGCTGATCATGAACCAAACAAAACTTTTAAAAGATATTGTTTCACCATGAATAAGCCATAAATTGTAGTAGACTCTACTTATATCTAAATTTTCTACCAAATTCTTACCATATTTATTAGTGGAAAGAAAATATATATACTTCAAAAACATGAGTTATTTTAATTATTGACCTTTGACTAACCACATGATCTTTATATTACCACTTCATTCTCATGATTCATCTTTATATTAGTGTTTTAAAATATTAACTTAATCTAAATTGCTTTATACCTAGTGAGTTACTCCCTTGATACATATTGACTTAGTCCAAACTTTCTTTCGGGTTATGATTCTCAAAAGGGTGATTGGTATGCGAAACTACTACGAAATATATGGCGGGAACAAAGAAAATAACAGGTGGGGTTTCTAGATTGGGGTCCCTTGACTAGGCCAACAACGCTTATTGCCTATATGATGGTAGAGGACTTCAGTTCTTGGACCTTGTCTCAGCTTCTCGCAGGACCGCAGATCGAAACCTCGCAGGGCCAAGAACAAAACCTGAAGCTCTCATCACCTGCAGGCTTTAATCGTAGCAATAGAAGCAACAAGAGAGGTAAGGATAATGATCCTTTTAGTATTTCAGGTGGTTTTGCGGTTGGATTGGTACCAACGAGAGGTTTTGGGCAGGCCATAAACCGCCTACGAGGACTAGTGGCGGAAATTTTGCAGAGAGATTGGCTACTCGAGGGGGATTCAATGCACATAGATTGAATACAGTTTGGTTTAAGTGCTTTCCGTCTGTTTATTCACCTGGTGGGGTGAGATCTCCTTATTTGACCATCCCCCTGGTCTCAACCCTACTACTTCTCACTCAGCCGTCCAAGTCGAGTGTAAGAAGGAATAACAATGAGGGAGGCAGACATAATTCGATGCCAGATACAAGAATGTTACCCGCGTTTCCACAAGGTTTCCATCAAAACCATTCTCCTTTCCTTGCCGGAGCCATTTGTGGATTTTCTGCTGGACGACAGAGGCTTATTCCTCCCCAAAACCTCCTCCGGTGATGGGGAAGATGTGTTTCCAACCAGAGTTCAAATCACATCTCCATCCCTTGCCGGAGCCGTTTGTGGATTTTCTGCTGGATGATGGAGGCTTATTCCTCCCCAAAACCTCCTCCGGTGATGGGGAAGATGCGTTGCCAACCAAAGTTCAAATCACATGCCTAGACCTCCCAACAGAAGATTACCATCACTAGGTTTTATCTGGAATTGCAGAAATGGTATGACTTGAGGCCAGAAATGGAGTTTCGGGGGTTTGTTCGAGGGGGTATATGTATGCATGTGTGATGAAAGCCTTTTCTGTAGGTTGTTAGATGTGAAGCACACTGAGAAAAACGATGGGAAGCCCGTTATGTTCTTAGTTTTTGAATACATGGACTCTGATCTCAAGAAGTACATCGAAACTTATCACCGTAGCCACACTAAAATGACTCCTGATGTGATTAAGGTAATTCCTCTACAAATTTTGGGTCTCGAGTTGTGAAAGAACACTGATATGAATTTATTGTATTGTCTGATTCAGGCCATATGGCCCTTTTTAGATGAGATTATTTCTGTTGGCAGGAAGGCAGTGGTCTGTTTAAGTTTAGTTGAATGTAGGGTTTTGGAAGAACCCTAATTCATTGGGTGTTTGTATAGTCCTGCTGTGACTTTAGAATCTAGATTGATTTTCGGCTCTTGAAATTTGTTGGTGTTTGCTCTTTTATAGTGATTCGGGGCTTTTTTTGGACTGTGGTTGTCGTTTGATTGACCGAGATTTCAGATAAAATGCAGAGCTTCACGTACCAGCTATGACGGGGAGTTTCTTATTTCCACAGCCATGGCGTGATGCACAGGTTCTGATAATTATCTATTCTCTCTATTTTTCTTTTGTGAGAGTTTTGTATACCGCTAATGCTCTGTTTCCTTCCATTTTGTCTAACGACGGTGATATGGGTGTGCAGGGACTTAAAGCCTCATAACCTACTGGTGGACAAGGAAAAGGGCGTGTTAGAAGAGATGGGTGCACACACAACTTAAGTCATAATTTTCGCCAGACTTCTTCTCTATCAAATAAGCTTCGATGATTTGCAGACTCGTATCCAACTTATAATAGATTTTCTATAGCCTGAGTTTTGAATAAGCTCAATTCCTTATAATTTTGATTCAGAATTTAGTCCTTTTTTTAGAGAGTAAATACTTCAATTTATAACTTATTAGGATTATTTTGCATGTTTGTGCTTATTTAGAATATGTTGCAAGTTCTCTTAGATTTTGGATTTGAGCTGGCAAAACTCAGGGCTCAAATGCTTAATGCGCAGCCGCGTTCTCACTGTGGTTTGGGAGCTTTTCACCAAGCTGCTTACAAATTTTCTCTTGGTGTGATTTATCTATTTATGATCTCGCGCATGGAGTTCCCAGGGATTTGGAGCTACTTTCTAAACCACCCGCCCCAATTATTTCTTAAATGTTACTTTAAATTAAGAGGGGGGATGACTCTAGTTCATCTCTTTTTGATAGGCTTATACTGATTTGAAGTGTACTGTGGTGATTTTTTTTTAGGTCTGGTTGAGTTTAAAATATGTTGTTTTAAATGGCTTTCGATTTAGTCGAGATGGTATGGGTATAAATTTAACTGTCGTCATTTTTATGAGGTTTGCTGTACTATAAAATTTGTTATCTTTCATTTAGCTGGCTTGTTTTGTTATCGCAGTTAGTCAGGCCTTTGACACTGCAATGTATGGCAGTTTGATACTTACTAAGCCTAATAATATGTTAGCTTTTAACCCTAGGTTAAAGAGTAGGCTTTTGCTGACCTACATTGTTATTCCCTGATAGGTACCAGGGCGAGAGTGTTGTTGTCAAAATACTTCAAAGGGGTGAGACTCCTGAAGAAAAATCAATATTGGAGACACGATTTGCAAGAGAAGTTGCTATGATGTCTGAAGTACAACATAAGAACCTTGTTAAGGTACTTATTTTTTATTCACTAATTGTCCTTATTTTCTTTGATATAATCTATTGCTTTTTTGCAAAGGGAAAAGTTCAGTTGTATGTATAATATGTATTCTACTGATTAGAAGTTCATGTGAATCCCAAACATATTGGGGGTTCAGTTCAAATTGATCTTTAAATTTCTTGATTTGAGATATGCTCACAACTCTGTTTTCTTTCCAACATTGATGTGAGCTTTTGTGTGTTCAGAAAAAAATAGGATAGCTTCATTTGTGTTGCTTATAGTTTATTTCATTCCCTAAAATTTTCACTGGCTTCTAGGATTCTTGCTTGGCACGGTGGTTAATTATGTTATCAGGGTACTTTATTTTGGATTTGCTTTTGCATGACTTATAGGTGCTTTTCAATTCAGTTGTGTTTCAAGAAATCAACTATAATCGAACATGTATCTGTTACTGCAGTTCATCGGAGCATGCAAAGATCCAATCGAGGCAATAGTTACCTAACTACTCCCAGGCATGTCACTTCAGAAGTACATGATGAGTTTATGTCCCAATCAAATTGATCTCCATGTTGTAACAAGTTTTTCAATTGACATTGCACAAGCAATGGAATGTCTACATGCCAATGGGATTATACACAGGGATCTAAAGCCTAGTAATATGAATAGGTTTACTTCTAACCAGTGATAACTTGAAATTGTGAGATTCTATTCTGTACAGATATTCAGGTATTTCAGCAGATTAAATAGTATAAGTAATGCATGCTGGATTTTCTTTCTAATAATCTATGTTGTTCGTGTTAACATGTTTACATCATGGCAGCAAGAGAGAACGTCTTGGTAACTTCTATAACTGATTGAAGGTGTTTGATTTGATAAACCATAACATTAATTTCATTTTGATTTCCTCAAATTAGAAATCCGTTATGTTTTATTTTTTCATCTGAGTTCACATCTGGATGGAGCCAAGTTAGACGCTGGAGCTTTAGCTGATTTTAGAAATCGGAAAAAATAATTTAGAGAGGAGAAAATAAATTCCATATGTAAGGGTTTGATATCTTGTCAATTTGTCTTGGTTAAGGTATTTTTCTCTAGACTTTTGGCATTTTATAATTTGACAGGTTTGTGTTTTGGTATGTCATTGTTGGGCAGTCAAATACATATTTCCATTAAATATTAGCATAACTATTGAAATGTGAGAACTTATTGTGCCACACCATTTCCCCTCCACCCTATCAAAAGCACCATCTACCTTGCTCTTTAGAATGTCATATGGCTTCCTGTTATTTAGTCATGGAATTTTAAAATTGTGGAAAATTTTCAATTATATACTATTGCCTTAGGTTGGAAGTTTCATGCTTTTCTCTATTTGCTAACTAATTTTCACTAAAAATATCTATTGGCTCCCATGAGTCTCCTCCATCCATTTGCAGGGAACCATAAATTACTAAAAAATGCACCTTGACATTTTTAGTTAAATTCTCCAGTGACTGTTGCATGGATGAGATATGCTGCGGCTGTTGCAATACGTGAAATAATTATGATCGAGTTATTTCTAGTCTAGTGTTTGTACTCCAGTTTAGTAGTAATTGTATGTTTAAACTTTAATTGGAGGTGTGACTGTTCTTTCTGCAAATAACCTGTTGTTAATTGCAGATCAGAAGTCCTTGAAGCTAATTGATTTTGGCCTTTCACGAGAAGAATCTCTTACAGAGATGATGACTGTAGAGACAGGAACATATCGTTGGATGGCTCTTGAGGTTTGTATTTCATGCCATTTTCCATGTAAAATATGAGTCCCTTTTGATTGCATAATATGAATTAATTTCAAAAGTGTTTGTAGTTTACTGGCATAAGCATCACTCAGATACAACCAACTTTTATTGGGTGCATTTGTACAGTACAGTAACGTTAAGGCTTGGTGAAAAAAAGCATTACAACCTTAAGCTCGATGTATATAGTTTTTCTATTGTTCTTTGGGAACTAATAACTAACCGCATGCCCTTTGAGGGTATGTCAAAATTGCAGGCAGCATATGCAGCAGCTTTTAACGTAAGAAAAACACAAAACCACAGATTTTCAATTGCTTTATAGAGATTTTATTTCCAATCTTTCTTTTGTTTGGGAGACCTATAAAGACCAGATCAAACAACCGAGTATCAACTGGGGGATTACCTCCATAGGAACATTCCAGTGGAAGGGTTAAGTTGAACGATGGGCTTGAGATTTTTTATTTTGTTGTCAATTTAATTGTTTTTTTACCATCTAATTAGTAATGACAGAATTTGATGCATGCATTTTATTGATATTCATGTATTAGCAAGTTATACCTAGTCTTCCTGATGATCTACATGAGGATCTTTCATTTATTCTGATAATCTGTTATGCAATGATAATCTGTTATGCGTTGAATACAACCATGTTACACTACATTGTTATGATATATCGAATTTTATTTCATTGATAATGTCATAATTTTATTTATATTATCTTTATGTCGAATTTTATTTATATTATCTTTTTATCGAACAGGAATAGGGGCTGCAACATTCAGAGAGTAGGATTGCAAAAGATGCTCCATGGTTGCTTCAATGGTGGCTTGATCAAAATCCTTGGGTTCCACCAGCTGATCAAGACCTGGATAGGTGACCAGCGTAGACATGGAATGTTTGAGAGCGGGAGGTATGGAACCTGATTCTCCTCATGTAGCATCAGGGTTGGGCCTAATTTTCCTCTGTTATTGCCAACAATTACAATAAACCAGAAGGCAGGCAACGATGGAAATCATCACCACCGATCTGCTCATCGCCAGGCGTCATCCTGGGACAAATATGCGTACATAAATCACTCCAGAATGTGCATGCATAATGTGCCAGAGAGACGGAAAAAAATTCAAAACTCGGCAATTCAATTCAGATCTCCCGGATTTAAAGAATACATAAATAAGAACTCTGCAACTCAGATCTCCACGATTCATAGAAATCTCGTTGCTTGTGTGAGAGAGAGAAAAATGAAATCGGCAATTCACGTCTCCGCGATTCAAAGAGCTCTCATTCTCTGTGCGAGAGAGAAAGCTAGCGCAATGAACTAGAAAAGAGAATGCAATAGGAAAGAATTTTTTTTGGAAGGTCTAGGAGGAACTCAAACCTTCGCAAAAATGCAGCAACTCAAAATCTAAATTTTTTCCCCCCTTACATAATTGGGAGGTCTCCTTTCGGCGTTCCCTTGCACCTCCCGGTGCAATTGCTAGTTTTATTAAGTTAAAAATAGGGGCTTGCATGATTATATATATTTACAATGATTATGACATTATGTGTTGAACATTTTTTAAAAATCAATGCCTATTATACAATTTCAAGGACTGCCATAACTCCTCACATAATTCTTTAAAAGGTGCTAGCTCAATGGAAGAGCACCTACTACGCAGGAGGTTAGAGGGTAGATGAATTTCCTCCAGATTGAACATAGAGTTGTTTCAGATTTAGTTAAAAGGAAAAATAATCAACAATGTGACTGGATAGAAGAATTTCCTCCAGAGTTCAAAAATAAAATAAAATCTATTTTGGGAAAAAAAACCCATAGAAGAGTGTCTTACTCATAAGAATCTTTGTAAATTATTGTTATTTATTTATTTTTAATGTTTCACTTAGCATAAAAATATTTGTAAATTATTGTTTTTTTGTGTTTCACGTAGCATAAAATGTTGATTTAAAAATGGGAAAAAAATTATGTATAGAAACTCTTCAAGATTAAGAATATAGTTAAGAAAAAAAATGCAAATATTAGAAATTTTCTTTATTTAGGCCAAAGGAAAGAAGACTTGAGAGAAGCACAATCTGTAATAACAAGAAGATTTACAAATGGGAAAAAAATTATGCATAGAAACTATTCAAGATTAAGAATATAGTTAAGAAAAAAAATGCAACAAAACTAACCAAAATCTTTCACTTAAAGTGAAGCACAAATCAAACAGCTAGTGAACGTTGGATACGACAAAAAATCCGGTCACGTTATATTTCTAGATATTCTGAAATGACAACACTTTCAGTTAAAATATAAAGTTTGACGACGCTTTCCATGAATTCAAAATACTACATACTACAAAGAGAAACAATCCTGAGTGTGACAAAAATGGCTATATTTTAAATTTCAGAAATTCCAGCCCGAGAAATTCAATAATCAGTTTTTGAATGGTCATACCTTCAATACAAATTAAGTCTAAAAGTTGACCATGACGTTGAAAGCAGGAAATTTTGGTATATTTCCTGTGAAATTGCCAAGATTAGAAATCCTGTATAAATGGCAAAGCTATTCAAACTTCTATGGTAAAGGGCCATTCTGTTGTTCTTAATCTGTATATGTGCCAACTATGTCACCCTTAGAATTTGCAACTAAATGGTACTGATATACCATTATTCTCGATTTCGATAACTGTAAGAATTGTAGCAGCCCATAAACCTGCTTGAAAATCCCACTTAGTTCATTATTTTGTAGATTAACTATCAGCTTTCTTAAATGGTAGCATCCTAGGTTTCTTAAAGCAACCAGCCAACAATGACCCACAACCCCTGTAAATGATTTATGCAAGTAACAGTGCCAGTAACTCGTCAAAGCAACCAGCCAGCAATGACCGCTGTAAATGATGCCGCAAGTAACAATTCCAGTAACTCTTCAAAGAAACCAGCCAGCAACTACCGTTATAAATGATGCCTGCAAGTAACAGTTTCAGTAACTCTGTCATGTTGATCTCTCCATAAAGTAAAGAATGAAATCCAACAAGGAAGAAAATCTAGGTTGATTTTCTTAATTTTATTTTGGTTGGTGGGTATTCATGATAAATCTCATTGCATTGCTACAGTGGATAAGGTCTAATTTGATAAGATCTCGTTTTCCCCCTCTTTGTAATTAATAACAATCATGTGGGCGAACAATCACATGCCTATAACAATCACAGAGGGCAGATGGCAGCAATATGCCACACGGCGCAGGGAGATAGCAACATGCAAGCATGTAATTATGCATAGCAGCTATACCCTCCAATTATTTCACATTTAACATAAAATGTCAAGGTTTAATGCTAGCCTTAAGGTTAGCATTAATTAGCCTCGCCATCCTCTAGTTTTGATCTATATTCTAATTTTATATTAAAAAGTGATGTTTGTTATTTTTTCAGTATTACTTGCAATAAGACCCCAAATAAGACCCCAAAATATATGAGCAGCTAATTAGATTCGTTGTCAGTATTTGATAAGCATAGAAAATATGCAACTACAATCAATATGCACTGTTAGAAACCAACACCTTGTGAGTAGTCATCATTAAGTAATTCATCACTCTGAACATCATGAAAATTAAAGTGAGTTATGATACCAATCAGCAACCTCTTTATTTGAACACTCTAAATTTTGTTGTTATCCGGATTCAAAAATAAATTTCCTCTTAATCTAGTACAAAGAATTACCTTCACTAAGGGTACCACATCATTCAAAGATCCTGTTAGAGTCGGTCTTTACATCCCTCCGTCAGAGATCATTTCTCTTATTGCATTTCATTCTTAGGTGTCTCATTCAGCTCATTTATCTGCATTTCGTTAGGGGCATGCCATCATCTGACGGAAGGGTCTCTTCACTAGTTTCCCTCATGTTTGTACCTGCTCGGTTGGTCAAAATTTATCAAAATTCATTAAATTTGATTTCAGTCATTTACAGTCATAGGTGGTATGTTGGTCAAAAAAGAGTCTTTCAGTTTCTAGGTCTAGGGTTTGGTCTTCAGAATGTCAAATAATTCCTGCAGGCCATGAGGATGTCTTCAATAAGTTTTCATTTCAATATTTTCACCATTAACAATGTTCAAGGATGTTTCTTCATCAAAACTCTGTTTTGAGGAAGAAATCGTAATTGTTTGTAATAAATATGTATTTTTAAAGTTTTCCGCCATGAAGTACTTCAAATGCAGCCTCTGGTCATCCTTTGTCGAAGTCCAAATGCCACCATCCCTGCAAATAGACAAGCGAAAATCAAACCATTCAGTCTAAGAGCAACAAAGAAGCAAAACAGAGTTCATTTCAAAAGTGCCAAGTTCAAACGTTAGAAATGGGTGTTTCAAATGAAAGATTCAAAGTCTTTGGTATATATATGATTTATATGTTTCAACATTCCATTGATATGGCAAAGAGACAGTATGGAACTAAGGAAAATCGTGGAGGAGCAAATTCAGCATATTAAGGCTGAACTGTTGGTGAAATTCCAGCGCGGCGCATAGGATGACTGGCGCAACGCACTGGAGGAGCGCGGTGCATTGGGTGCCTCTGCATAGTGTAAATTTACTCTAGCGCGGCGCACACAGCCTGCGCGGCGCATTGGGCTGGTGCGCGGCGCACACAGCCTCCAAGCCGATTTTCACTGTTTTTCCTCAAAAATTCAAAACAACTCAATCTCCTATGCTCCGTGTAAGTCAAATCATATTATAAGTTGCCTTTGATCGATGTTTGGAGTTGTTTTAAGATTGGTTATAAGAATTTGAGTGGTGAAAACATATACCCTATCATTTGGTGAAAAATTGCTCTTTAGGGTTGTGTATTGGTGTTTTAAAAACAACTTTGGTGCCAAAGACTCCTTTTCCCCTCCACCTTGTTGATTCCTTTCCCCCACTTTAAACTTATCATCCCTATTAATCCCTTGTTCCTCTACATCCAAAATCACATGTTTTTAAAAGTCCTATGTCCCATCCCTAAAACCCTACCATTTCCTACTACTTTCCCTCCTTCATATCATTTATAAAATTTCCAATTCCCAAATACAGTCAAGTGATTATCCCCACAATTATAAGGTTCATTTGACTGAATCACATTGTTACCACTGTATTATTTTCCACATCCCACTATACCCAC
This sequence comes from Pinus albicaulis, assembly GCA_034641835.2. Taxonomy (NCBI): domain Eukaryota; kingdom Viridiplantae; phylum Streptophyta; class Pinopsida; order Pinales; family Pinaceae; genus Pinus; species Pinus albicaulis. The sequence goes on along the minus strand of CM076581.1, from coordinate 474,867,713 downwards.
TGTAATATTTCCTCACAGTCCCTCATTTCCTAATTAGTACACATTTGGGATTGAAAGACAAACACCAATTCATCATTTTCAAACAAACCAAACTCTTATTTTCACCACATATATATCAGTATATACTTTTCATACACATTGCAACATCATGACGGACACCGACACATCCTATGAACAAGACAGTCGCCACTGAACTGCATGCACCAGGAGGGCACTAAGGAGGCGCAAAAGGCTTGATCCACTCCGAATATTGGCCGAAGCTTCATTGGCTGAGCATGATACTTGATGAGGGACCTTCACTCCAAATTTCAAGGAATTTGGAGAAAATGTTTTCATTTTTGAAATTTTGGTCACAAAACAGATTTTTCCGCCCGACGCGTCGCGCCACTTGACGCGCGCTTACGTTTGGGACATATTCTGGAGGAAAAATTGATATTTTTGAGTTTTTTATGATAAATTATGCATGCTCAGGAATGGATGAGAGATTTCATCAAGTTCTGGATGGTCTTAAGGGTAAAAAACACACCAAAAATGGCCTTTCTGCCACCTTTTGCACCAGCAGGAACCAGTCTTGGAAGATTGCAGTTTTGGAGGAGCAATTGAACTCCAAATTGAAACATTCCACTTGGGTTGGATAGTAGACAGGCAGGGCTTTCCAACGAGCTATCATGAGCTCAATTTGGACTTTGGGAAGTGCCTCAAAAACAGGCTCAAAGTGGCGCGACACATTGAGTTTTTGGGCGCGACGCATAGAGAAATTTGGCCTCATTTTGACTCTTCAGCTCAGAAATTCGCCCAGTTTTGACTAGTTTTACTTTTTGATGTAACTATTGATCTATCTTGATGTAATTTGATGATTATGATGTAATTTTGGCTCATATTTACTTGTTATAGAGGATTCATTCACTAAAAAGTGAAAATTAAATGAATGAATTAGTTTCCTTCCATATAGAGGCAAGTTGTTTGATTGCCTAGATTTCAGTTCCTTGTTTAGAATTGGTTGAAACAGCTCCTAGAAGTATGAGCTCGACCCCTAGAGGCATGGGGAGGGGTTAGGATGGTCTATATATTGTATTTTCTGAGACATTTTCAGGGTTGGACTCTTGGGAATAGTTTGTTACCTCATTGTATATTCATTTCAGATTTTTGGCAAAAGAAAGACCAGAGTTTTGCAGCACTTGTTGGGATCCTTGTGGCTCTGAGTTTTGATGATGTTTTTCTCCATGTATCTGTAAGTTTCATTAATGTTATATGTATGCCATTTCCCTTCTCTTTGCTTATGAAATTAAACAAATGAGTAACTAAGGTAGAATTCATTAGTTTGCTGGTGCTCTGCCTTAAAATTTTGTTTAGTTTTATATGTTTTCCTCCGTTTGAAGGGGATCCTTGCACCTTCATGCCCTCTTCAGCTCCTCAACACTCTTTTCTATCCATTCAATTAATCTAAGACATCAAAGTCATTGCCTTCACTGCCCCAACTTGAACTCTGCAAGAATTTGGCCTCATCCCCAAGCCCAAAAATTGCCTTTCCCTTTTTCTAGAAAAAACCCTAAAAATCAAAATCAAACTCCTTGATTCATATACCTAGCCTAAAATTAGTTTGTATTTTAGTCATCTCAAGCCCCATTGATACATTTTTCCTGAGATTGACCCGGAGAGAGCCCTCTCCTGTTCTGGTAGGGCTAGCTACCAAACTGAATGTGGTAGGATGTTACCCTAAACTCTGCCTTCTTTCAGCCTGAGGTGGATTTAGGCAATAACATAGTGGTGACCATACTGGGGAAGAAAATGGTTTGCTTGTTGGTGTTAATTGTTTTATAAGCTACAGACGGAGCCTGAAGTTAGCCAGGTAGCCTTCGAAACGCTCTTGCTTTGCATGAGCGAAAGTAGATAAATGCTGCTTCAGTCAATCTCTGGTATAGCTTGTAAACATGGCACTTGACTTGTGGATTGTCTTGCCCCAGTACATGTATCAAGTTCAGATCTAATGGTTGATGGTGGACAACGACTAGACATAATAAGGATGAAATCATTCACCTGGTGACTCCAACTCATGTAGAGACTCCACTGGAGGACTAACTCTTTCTCTGAGAAAATGGAAGGATCTTACACTAAGTTCAGGTACCCAAAGTGGAATGGTATTCAGGATCTAGTCTGCTTTCTTGTAAATTACTTCTTTTCCGTTCTTGAAGTTGTCCTGAAAGTTTTTCAGAATTTGTTGTATGATAAAGGTAATCAAAATCTCCACTCGACCTATTCAAAAAATGTAAATACTGAGTTTCCCTTTGATCCCGGCCTCCTTACTTTTCCCACATCTTATGATGACTCTCTTCAGAGTGATGATCTTAAAGAAAACAAAATTGATCCCGTAGCTCTTGTATATACACCTTCACCTTGTGTAGTCCCCGATAGGTATAAACCTCTTGTTTTACCATCTGTTCTTCATGCTTTCCCTAAAAATTATGACCTATATCTACCAAGATTTGATGGTGAATGTAACAATGTCAACACTGAGCAACATGTGCAGAATGTTGAGACTTTTCTAGATCTTTTTGAAGTTGATGAAGAGGATGTTAGTATTAGGCTTTTTGCTCTTTCTTTGCAAGCCAAAGTCAAGAGTTGGTTTAAAGCCCTGCCTGATGTGAGCATCTCAGATTTCCAGTAGTTTGTCAAAGTTTTCCTCGATAGGTGGGTGGTCAGACAGAATCCTTTCCTTATTATAGAAGAGTATGCCCAGCTGAAAAGACTGCCAGGGGAGACAGTACAACAATTTTCTGCCAGATTTAACCAAGTATATTTTTCGATGCCAGCTGATATAAGACCTTCTCCTAGATCTGCTCTCTTGCTCTACCCGGGTGCCTTTGATCCGGAAATGGAGTTTCAGTTGAGAGAAAAGAATATTGCAACACTTCAAGAGATGAAGAACAGTGCAGTAAATGTAGAATCTCATTTGCTGATCCGAAGTGCAAGGTTGAAGGAAGAAGAGATGAAAAACATAGATCCGGAGAAATCGACATCTCTAGAGGTAAAACTTGACATGTTGGTAAGTGCAGTAGAAGAGATGATGCAAAAGAACACCACAAGGAATGAGAATAATATTCAAGCCCATGACTTGCTGATTGAAGAAGAGCAGGTTGCTGATCCAAAACATTTTGTTTCTTATCCCAGTTGTCATAGTGATTGCTTTATAGATCATCTTGAAGAAGAGAGAGCTGTTGATATGACATGTATGCTTGATGATGTGTTGTATACTGATGATTTGCCTCAGTTTTATCAGTATGATGATGATTATGTTATCCAAACAGAAGCTAATCTTGCAGACAAATCAGCAGCCATTTTGTGGAAGGAGGAAGTTCACTTTCAACAGCTCGAGTATAGTGATCAACCAATGCATATCAGCTATGACAATGATGAGGAAAGTGCAGAAAATTTTGAAGTAAGTGAAGGATCTTTGCCTTTTTGTTTTGATTCGTTTCAATTCATCAAAGACAACTTTCATACAATCAGAAATCAAATGTCAACAAGTCTTGATCTGGACCATCTGGAGCGCAATCAAAACCTTGTTCAAGATTTCTCATACTCAGATTTACAGCCCCCGAAATACATTGATTTTCAAGTTGCGGATGAAAGCATAGAAACTGGAACACATGATCAAATGCTACAAGGTGAATCCGTTCCATTTTGTTTTGAATCATTCTAGTAAATCTTCAAATGAGCAGCCTATAGGAAATCAACAATCTCTCAGTGTTAATGTGAAAGATGAGACAGATAGCGAAATTCTTGAGCAAGTTGTTAATGAGAAATCTTCCCCTGAAACGACTAATGAAATCATTTTGGATACAAAACTCTCCCTAGCTCCAGATTTGCAGCTACCAAACGCAATTGAAGGTAAGATTACAGATGAAGGCGTGGAAGATGAAATACATGATTTAATGATGCAAGAGGATTTTGTACCCTTTTGTTTCGAAGCATTTCAATTTATAAGGCAGAATCTTCGTAATATCTTTAAAGAAAAAGATGAACAGCCAATAGGATGTCATACAGTTTCAATGGATACATCGCAGTAGTATTCTCAAGTTTTTGATGATCCTATTGCTTGTGTGTTGGATGATGTTTGCTGTAAAATTTCCCCTCCATTAGCTAACCATATGCCAGAAAAGAATGTTGATAATAATCTTATTCAAAAGTCGCCTTCATTGTCTTGTTTAACAGATTTTTCATTACAAAGTCTATATCAAAATTTGTAGTCATATGAGGAGATTGATAAAGGAGACTTGTTCTTTCTGGAATCAGCTTCAGAGTTTGATTATTCACGAAATTCAGGATCCTTTTGAAAGCTTGCTGCTGTCACCAAAGAAAGACAGTACAAATGTGAGGAAAATCTTAATTTCCAGCTATGAAGATCACTTGGACCAGAATAGTAATGTGTTAATGGGAATCAATAGCTATGTTTATGAAGATCCTTTTGCAGTATTCTTGAAGTCATCCAGTCAATTCATGTTTTGAAATTTTATCAGCAGTGAACTTGATTCCAAGTTTCCATGGGAGTTTCCTTTCGATTCTTCTCTTTTCTTGCGCATCAGAAAACATTTGGGAAGAAATCAAATAGCAGCCATGATGCTTACACGGTTGCATTGGTTGTTCCATTTCACTTGATCGGGTGGTGAAAAGAATAATTAGAGTAGGTTTGCTGAATAAGCTCAATTGTGAGCATCTTTCCAGTTGGTTAGTTAGGTTTTAGTCATGTTTGGTTTTATTATGGTTTTCAGTTTTAGCCTTGAGTCAGAGTCAGTCTGCATAATGTCATTTTTAGTGTTTTGACTCCATATCCCAATGGACGAAGGCACTGTCTGCTCTCCCAAAGATCTGCGGTCCTTGGCACCTCCAAGGAGCTACCATCCCCATTGGAGCCAGTTAGAGTTGGTCTTTACATCCCTTCGTCAGAGATCATTTCTCTTATTGAATTTCATTCATAGGTGTCTCATTCAGCTCATTCATCTGCATTCCGTTAGGGGCATGCCATCATCTGACGGAAGGGTCTCTTCACTAGTTTCCCTCATGTTTGTACTTGCTGGGTTGGTCAAAATTTATCAAAATTCATTAAAGTTGATTTCAGTCATTTACAGTCATAGGTGGTATGTTGGTCAAAAAAGAGTCTTTCAGTTTCTAGGTCTAGGGTTTGGTCTTCAGAATGTCAAATAATGCCTGCAGGCCATGAGGATGTCTTCAATAAGTTTTCATTTCAAGATTTTCACCATTAACAATGCTCAAGGATGTTTCTTCATCAAAACTCTATTTTGAGGAAGAAATCGTCAAATTAATTGTTTGTAATAAATATGTATTTTTAAAGTTTTCCGCCATGAAGTACTTCAAATGCAGCCTCTGGTCATCCTTTGTCGAAGTCCAAATGCCACCATCCCTACAAATAGACAAGCAAAATCAAACCATTCAGTCCAAGAGCAACAAAGAAGCAAAACATAGTTCATTTCAAAAGTGCCAAGTTCAAACGTTAGAAATGGGTGTTTCAAATAAAAGATTCAAAGTCTTTGGTATATATACGATTTATATGTTTCAACATTCCATTGGTATGCCAAAGAGAGAGTATGAAACTAAGGAAAATCGTGGAGGATCAATTTCATCATATTAAGGCTGAACTGTTGGTGAAATTCCAGCGCGGCGCATAGGATGATTGGCGCGGCGCACTGGAGGAGCGCAGCGCATTGGGCGCCTCTACCTAGTGTAAATTTACTCCAGTGCGGCGCACACAGCCTGCGCGGTGCATTGGGTTGGTGCGCGGTGCATAGAGCCTCCAAGCCGATTTTCACTGTTTTTCCTCAAAAATTCAAAACAACTCAATCTCCTATGCTCCATGTAAGTAAAATCATCTTATAAGTTTCCTTTGATCGATGTTTGGAGTTTTTTTAAGATTGGTTATAAGAATTTGAGTGGTGAAAACATATACCCTATCATTTGTTGAAAAATTTCTCTTTAGGGTTGTGTATTGGTGTTTTAAAAACAAATTTGGTGCCAAAGACTCCTTTTCCCCTCCACCTTGTTGATTCCTTTCCCCCACTTTAAACCTATCATCCCTATTAATCCCTTGTTCCTCTACATCCCAAATCACATGTTTTTAAAAGTCCTATGTCCCATCCCTAAAACCCTACCATTTCCTACTACTTTCCCTCCTTCATATCATTTATAAAATTTCCAATTCCCAAATATAGTCAAGTGATGATCCCCACAATTATAAGGTTCATTTGACTGAATCACATTGTTACAACTGTATTATTTTCCACAGCCCACTATACCCACTGTAATGTTTCCTCATAGTCCCTCATTTCCTACTTAGTACACATTTGGGATTGAAATACAAACACCAATTCATCATTTTCAAACAAACCAAACTCTTATTTTCACCACACATATATCAGTATATACTTGTCATACACATTGCAACATCATGACGGACACCGACACATCCTATGAACAAGACAGTTGCCACTGAACTGCATGCACCAGGAGGGCACTAAGGAGGCGCAAAAGGCTTGATCCACTCCGAATCTTGGCCGAAGCTTCATTGGCTGAGCATGATACTTGATGAGGGACCTTCACTCCAAATTTCAAGGAATTTGGAGAAAATTTTGTCATTTTTGAAATTTTGGTCGCAAAACAGATTTTTCCGCCCGACGCGTCGCGCCACTTGACGCGCGCTTACGTTTGGGACATCTTCTGGAGGAAAAATTGATATTTTTGAGTTTTTTATGATAAATTATGCATGCTTAGGAATGGCTGAGATATTTCATCAAGTTCTGGATGGTCTTAAGGGTAAAAAACACACCAAAAATGGCCTTTCTGCCACCTTTTGCACCAGCAGGAACCAGTCTTGGGAGATTGCAGTTTTGGAGGAGAAAATGAACTCCAAATTGAAAAATTCCACTTGGGTTGGATAGTAGACAGGTAGGGCGTTCCAACGCGCTATCATGAGCTCAATTTGGAATTTGGGAAGTGCATCAAAAACAGGCTCAAAGTGGCACGATGCATTGAGTTTTTGGGCGCGACGCATAGAGAAATTTGGCCTCATTTTGACTCTTCAGCTCAGAAATTCGCCCAGTTTTGACTAGTTTTACTTTTTGATGTAACTATTGATCTATATTGATGTAATTTGATGATTATGATGTAATTTTGGCTCATATTTACTTGTTCTAGAGGATTCATTCACTAAAAAGTGAAAATTAAATGAATGAATTAGTTTCCTTCCAGATAGAGGCAAGTTGTTTGATTGCCTAGATTTCAGTTCCTTGTTTAGAATTGGTTGAAACATCTCCTAGAAGGATGAGCTCGACCCCTAGAGGCATGGGGAGGGGTTAGGATGGGATATATATTGTATTTTCTGAGACATTTTCAGGGTTGGACTCTTGGGAATAGTTTGGCACCTCATTGTATATTCATTTCAGATTTTTGGCAAAGGAAAGACCAGAGTTTTGCAGCACTTGTTGGGATCCTTGTGGCTCTAAGTTTTGATGATATTTTTCTCCATGTATCTGTAAGTTTCATTAATGTTATATGTATGCCATTTCCCTTCTCTTTGCTTCTGAAATTAAACAAATGAGTAACTAAGGTAGAATTCATTAGTTTGCTGGTGCTCTGCCTTAAAATTGTGTTTAGTTTTATATGTTTTCCTCCGTTTGAAGGGGATCCTTGCACCTTCCTACCCTCTTCAGCTCCTCAGCACTCTTTTCTATCCATTCAATTAATCTAAGACATCAAAGTCATTGCCTTCCCTGCCCCAACTTGAACTCTGCAAGAATTTGGCCTCATCCCCAAGCCCAAAAATTGCCTTTCCCTTTTTCCAGTAAAAAGCCTAAAAATCAAAATCAAACTCCTTGATTCATATACCTAGCCTAAAATTAGTTTGTATTTTAGTCATCTCAAGCCCCATTGATACATTTTTCCTGAGATTGACCTAGAGAGAGCCCTCTCCTGTTCTGGTAGGGCTAGCTACCAGACTGAGCATGGTAGGATGTTACCCTAAAATCTGCCTTCTTTCAGCCTGAGGTGGATTTAGGCAATAACAAATCCTTGATTTTTTTTTGAAAGATAGAACTCAAAACATCATCTTCAAATTGTCTTAAAAACATTGTCCAAGAAAAATGATGAGTCTTAGGGAAAGAGAAGGATAACTAAACAAATCATAGTATGTAGTTAACTTTAATAGCACAGACATGGCTGCCCGCAGGTGTCCATAACCTCGACAGGGATGTCTTTTAACCTAGTGAAATGTCAGTATCCCACTTTACTAGATATAGATTCAGATTTTGTTTATTTGACTCTTTAGATGAAGGCCACTGCCCTGGCTTGATAACCAGTTGATGTTAGTGCCACTCACAAGAAGTAACATGGATGAATAGGCTGCCTCGTGATGAGACCTCCTATCTTCCAGCTTTTTGTCTGAAAGCCATTACTCTGGCTTGGTGACCAGGAGCAGTAATGTCACGCATGCTAGATCTCATGATCGTGGTAGGTCGGCTCATCATGAGACCTCCTATACTTCCCTAAATCATATGACATTCTCGCAATTGAATTCTACTTTCTAAATCTCCGTAACCTATTTGTTCCTTTCACTAAAAAAGAAGAAGATCACACATTATTCTAATGACAACCTCACACATTAAAATAGCTAGAAATACTCTTCATAATAAAAAAAAAACAAAGGAAATTTCTAATTATTGGGTAGAAGAAAACTACTTCACTCTCATGTAAAATAACACCTTAAAATACCCTATTAAAAATAATTTTGCAAATGAATTATGAGAAACTTTCAATCTAAATATTTTAACATAGGTAAAACAAATTATTCCAAAAACAAACTCGCTCTTCGAAAAGATGCAAATTATAATAAAAACTAAATCAAAATCATGTCACTCAATAATGAAAACTCAATCACTGCTACCTGCATAATTAAATCCACTAAATCCACGCTCAAACTTATAAATAAATGATTATACTGTGAAAGAAATAATGATTATAATTAAAAATAAATCCAATGATTAAACGAAGTCCCGAGATATATAAAAATATCATAAACAAATCAAATGATGATTAAATTGTGCAAACATTCAAAAACATCATATTATGCAAACTTGGAGTTATTATTCTAAAATGACCGTATTAACATACCGAAATCCAAAGCATCTAAAATTTGTTTTATTCCATACTCAAATTAGAAGTATTACAATCTGTTCTAATTATGTGAGGAGTAGTGCTTATTTTAGTATGACTCTATGTAATAACTCAAAACACGATGTAACTAGAGTTGTAATAGAGTATAACTCTATGTTACAACTAAAACACGATTATGTAATGAGTAATACTCCTTCAATCCATTAATTGGCACGATGCTGCAATGAATGAAATGCTTTGGAGTTGAACCACACCTTCACACAGATATCTGAAATGTTAAAATCACGCACAACTAATTTGCCTACGTTATGGATCAAGCTTAACTCCAAATGTGGTGGGCCCTCCCACGCCTGGATTAAGCCTGCTACTGTAGCCGGAGAAAGATTTTAAAACATCAAATACAAAATACAAAATGAATCATGGGGCAAATTCTTCTACTCACAGCTTGTAGACGATTTAGACAAATATTTAAAACAACATTTGGGAAATTGATTACACAAATCACAACAACGATTCTGGTTTACACACAGCAATTCCTCATTTCTCTACAAATCAGCCTCTGAGAAACTCGACTTTGAGAAATTCCCTTCCTGTTCTACATAGAAAATCAACCTTTCATCTGAAAAATTAATTGCGCACTCTACATCTCAGAAGAGATTAATTTCACCTTTTATTCCTATCGATCCCATCTAGTCTAATTGACAAAATCACGCCTCTCTACATCTACGAATTTAATTCTGTCTACTTGACAGACTTAACCAATCTGTGCCTTCCCTAATTTTCAAAAGAGATTGATTTACATCTGAGAAATTTAATTGCTGGACTCAGTGAGTCTACGCCTTTCCCAATTGATGAACGGACTACTTCCTATCTAATTGATCAACTCCCCCCTTTGATCGACTATGACAACTAATATATATACATTTTTTTAATTGCAAACTAGAGCTTCAACCAAGAAATAGAGAATATTATTGGTTTTACCATTTGCCGGAATGAGAATTGGTTTTGAAATAGAATGTAAAATGAGGAAATCGTTCCTCTTTTTGTGGGATGCTGCTATTGCTAGAAGGTGTGTTCCAATTGCTCTTTTCGTCTTTGCATTGGCATTCTCATCCACAATCTCTGCCACAACCAAGCGAGTCAAAAGAAGGCCAGAAATTAAAGATGAAAGCGTGAGCATAATGAATACATCATTCCATCAATGTGTAGAGATAAAGTCAGTCAGAAGAGGCCCCAAGGCAGTCCCAACAGACCCAGTACCATCTATAATAGTTGTGACGGTTGCCAAAGCTCTTGAATTTCCCCTAAACGAGTTTTGTGTACCAAGATCAGCTGAAACAACTATGGTAATGAGTGCTTGCAACATTATAATTTATGCCAATACCATCTAAGACAAATAATTCTGACTGATCAATAAAATCAATACCTCCTTTACTGATAATGGCACAGTGTTTGAATTCTTTCCAAGCAACTCATGGTATACGAATATGACAACAACACTAATATCATCATGAAATTGGCGCCTGATACCTCGTTCAATACTCTTAAGATCATAATACTTCACTTCTCATTTTCTAGCTGCCTCTTGTAGAGCTGCTCTGATAAGTCTCCTTAATATTCCCACCCATGGATAGTTATACACCATCTCAACAGCTTGTTGATTCATAAGATGCTCCCAAAGACCATCTGATGCAAAGATTAAAATCTTGTCTTGAGGTTTGATGGTCAAAGAGCAATGTGAAGGTTCTGCTGTTAAAACAGCCCTGTGGAGTGGCTCTGAAAGCTAAAATTGTGTGTAAACAAGGTTAAGTTTGAACTCTGGCCTCTTCAGATACACGTCCCCAATGGACCTTGAAACTTGAATGATGCCTTTGACACACCAGACCCCATGTTTCAAAACTACAATTCACGAATCATGAGGATGAAGAGCTTTCAGCTCCTGTTTAACCTCCTCTTCACTAGCATTATGATCCCTTATCAACTTATCTGCTGTTATTTTATTACTGGACCTTGATATGCTTCCAATTACTACCCTAGAGTCCCCAACATTGGAAACATACAGTTTTTCACCCCATATAACTCCAACTAAGCAGCATGAACCAACTTCTGCAATCAATGGTGTTGTCTTCCATGATCTAGTCATGTGTGCAAGAAACCCCTCCTCAGTTGCAATAATAGCCCTCCATAGGACCTCATCTGACATACATCCTTCTTCCCATGAAAACCTCATAAGATGCAAAAACAGGTGGTCACTGATGAAGTGCGATGTTGTAAATGTGGCTACGAATGATAAGAGCAATTTTCCACTGTGGTGTTGATGCTGGTAGTTGAGGAGAGCTAGTGTTGCTATATTAATTTAATCACTTGTTGCTTCCTTGGCAATTCGGACAAGCCAGAGAAATCCACCTATATTGTGAAAGAAAAAATAGATAACTCTTTTAACTTCATATATTTGATCTATCCCTTTATTTTTATTGGCGAATTAACCATGAGAAACAAATCAGAGAAGTGTTGGACTTATACACCTGCCACCTAAAAGACATTTATGAATGAAACTATTACAAAACATCTTTTAAATTAATTAATAACAAGAATTTATAATTTAATAATTAATATTTCTAAATGCCTTTAATCATCAACATAATGGATTAATAATGGTTAAAAATACTAGGTACAATCATGTATCTATTTGATAAAAATCATGAAAATTTGGACAAAGATACAACTCAACAATGCTGTCCATTGTTTTTTCGTTGACCTTGGTGCCATTGATCTTATTATCACCCTAGGGATTTTCATTGACTTGGAGTCCCTTATATGTAGTGGATTTCGGTTTAACATCAACATGCTCAAGAGAGCTCACTGGAATTGTGGGATTTCCTGATGAAGCAACTGACAAGATCTTGTTCTTTGTGCTGCGTTGGGAGCTTGAAGAAAAAATTAACAATGTTGCAACGATGGCTACCATTGGATTATGAGAATAGACCTACTGAGTCTTCTTTCTTCAGTAGAAAAAAATTCTGGTGTATATTAAGTACCAACACAAAAGTCAAAAAATATTGGGTTTTACATTCAAATTTATGTTCACTATTCAATGTATTATTGCCATAGTAAGGTGGGATTATCACTGTGCTGGGAATTAGTACAAAAATTGTTATCAAATGAGCACATCACAATCATCCATTCCAAAAATAGTGGCAACCAATAGTCTTTCCTCCGAGAGCCCTCCATCATTGTGTTGTCAGCACCTATCCACTTCCATCTGCCATCAGATAATATTCAGTTGTAAAAAAAAAAAATTATTCCAAAGTTTATGTTGTAGTCTGTGGTTCACATCTTTCATTACATCTATGAACTCATCCAATCCATCTCCGGCTTAGACAATTGCTAAAAAAAAATTAAAAGTTCCCTTTGCCCCGCAGCCTGAGGCATCTATAAGTTCATAATGCATCTCTCCATATGTCCTTGTCAGCCCCATCTTGGATAATCTATCAACCATTTCATTCTTCTCCCTGAATATATGAGTGAAAGATATGTTGGAAAAGGATCTTTGCAGGTCATTGATCCTTTCTAACTAGGAAAACAGATGTCCAGGCACCAAAGAGTTCTAGTTGTTCAGGTGATCAATGAGAACCTATGAGTCCCCAAAAACCCACAACTTGTTGATATATAGCTACTTAGTAAACCACAATAGTGCCCATAGGGCCAATATTTCCGTCCTCATATTAGTCCCCTATCCACCAAACCAGTGAATTTTGTAGTGACATTGTTGAGTGATCATAAGCCAAGCTCCATAGCCACATCTCATGTTCTGAGCCACCCCATCAAAAAAACCATCCAGATAATGAATTTTATCCTCAGTCTAATCGAGAGGTCATGAGGGGGTTTCTATTGGATCCTCAAGTCTCCCCAATTATGGATGATATGTGAAGTGACCAAACCAGATGTACTTTTATGCTCTTCAAATAGCCACTTGTTCTTGCAACACCACAATCTCCAGTGAAAAATAAGTGGAATGTTCCTAATTGCTTACCTTTTTGAAACCAACAATTTGTACAATATTCGATGGTCATGTAATCCGGTTCATGGAAATTGAAGTGTTTGCACAATGAGCTACGAATCTATCGTGCAAAAGTACATCTATAAAAAAGGTGAATGTTGTCTTCATTCGCTACAATACATGGCCTGCAAATCCCAGGCCCGATCTTACCTTTTTTATGAAGGTTTATCCATGGTAGGTTTTTGTACTTCCAGACAAGCCATAAGAATATAATTATTTTTGTCTGAATTTTGACCTTCCGGATCTCATTAAACCAACTTTTTCGGTTCTGTCCAAATTGAACATTCAACAGTTCTTTATAGGTATCACTGGTACAAATTTGACCTTTGTTAAGTATACTGCCCCATATGACCTGATCTCCCATACTGTTGTGACTACACCCTAAACATATTAAAATTTCCAGAAGTTGTGTCCACTCTTCTGCCATGGGTCCATGGATATCCATTTCATCTACCCCCTTCCACCTTGGCACACCCTCCAACCATTCTTTTACAATTTGACCAAGGTATAAAACTCCTCTGCCATTCAGAAAACTCCCCAATTCGGCACTGATGGAATAGTTCTGAGGATAAACCCGAATATCTGTAGTCCAGATCATGATTTTCTGACCATTACCAAAATGCCACTGTAGCATTCTATGAAACAATGGCCAAATTTTCATGAATCCATTCTAGATATAAGACCCCCTACCTGATTTCTCCCATCCTGCAATGTAAAACTTCTCCAGACTTTGAGTTCGGAGATATTTATACTTAATGATATCATTCCAAATACTAGGAGTATGTAGGCACCTCCAAATAGATTTCATTAGTAACGCCTTTCTAAAGGCTTCCACATCCAACATTCCCCATCCCCTCTGATCCTTCGGCAAATAAATATGCTCCCATCTGGTAAGGTGGTACTTCCCTACCTCCAAACCACCATTCCAAATGAAATTTTCCAAGGTTTTCCTGATTCTATTAATAATGGTCTTGGGAATATATAATAGATGTGCCCAGTACACGGTGAATTGATGGAGGACAACTTGCACCAGAACTAGTATCCCTCTCTTCGACAGCGACTTTAGCAACCAACCGTTTATTCTGTTGTGGTATTTTTTCAAGAGCCATTTCTAGTCAACCACCCAGTATCGAGAGGGCTTAAGGAAGAAGCCCAAATATATTAAGCTACCATCTAGGGGCAAAATACTAAACTTGAAAATCGCCCCAATTTGATCAATAATCACCTGGTCCCCTTCAGAGTGGTATAAACAGGACTTTCCTTCATTAGCCAACATCCACGAAGCTTCACATAATTTTTGAAATATGTCGTTTAGGATGATCCAACATTTCTCAATATACACTTGTACAAAATGGCTAATTAGTTACTAAAAAAACAACTAAAATTTGCATATAAACGACTATTTTTTGGTCGGTGACCAACAGTAGCTAATTTACAGTATCTTATAACACGAACAACTTTTGGTTGTTTTTAGCTTAGTCATTAATTTATTATCTCAATTTTGTTGTCTAGTTGTATATTTGGTCATTAATTTAGTCATTGATCTGATCATTAATTTAGTCATTGATTTGGTCATTGATTTAATCATTTATTTAATATTTTATTTGGTCATTAATTTTCACAATTAATGACCAAATATACAACAAAATATATTACTATATGATCACCCGAGAAAACTAATTAATGACCAAAGAAATATGACCAAAATGTTGGTCATGTTATAAGATACTGTAAATTAGCTACTAATAGTCATATATATGCAAATTTTAGTCATCGTTTGAAACCAATTATTGACTGAAGAAATATGACTAAATTTTAGTCGTGTTATAAGATACTGTAAATTAGCTACTAATAGTCGTATATATGCAAAATTGAGTCATCATTTGTAGTCACAAATTTATCATTTGCAGTAGTCATTTATTCATTATATAAACGACTAATTTAGTGGTTTATATTCATTTCATTTACTTTCATTAATAATCATTATATATTACTAATTTAGTCGTATATTAATTTTATTTGTGTTCATCATTAATCAATATAAACTACTATTTTAATAGTTTTAGATTGATTTTATGTGTTCATTATTAATCAATATAAATTAATTAGTATGATTTTGCAACTAAATTTAAAAAAATGTCATACAATTTACATGTTCATCTAATATGAAAACGTAAACTTACATATGTTAATTACAATACCAAATAATATCAAGTGCAACTATAAATAATTCCAACCACATAAATTATATTATATAAAATTTCAAGTATTACAATACAAGTTTCCAACTTAATATTGGTTGGAGTACAATTTACAGATAAAATATTGTTCATCACTTCAAAACATTATCATTACCTTGCCAAGGAATTGCAAGTGAATTCACCAACTCTGAAAACTTGACCATCAGTCTTTATGTGTGCATCTTATGCGGGATATTGGCTCTACAAGTGCCACTAGACTAGTACACTTCTCTCTCTTTGTAACTCTAGTGTTATTGTTCCTCTCTTTCTTCAATCCTTGCTTCTTACCATCAATACTGAGTCCATTTTCTGCAAAAAGAAAACAAAAAAAGTTACAATGTAGAGTATAAGACATGAAAGTCGATGAACATTGAAATATAAACTAAAGTATACTATAAAGGATTTATATGATATATACCTCAACATCAACAATATTGTTATTGTCATTGTTCCCCATAAAAACTAGAAACTCAAACAAGTTTTCTTTAGTTGGGAAATAGTGGCCACTATGTGGCCAGATGACCTGTATAAAGAAAGCAAAAAAAATGTCACAAATGAACAAAAGAGAGCTAGGAGTTTCTACTAAGAATGTCTCATGCTCCACTTTTGTAGTTGTATCGTTTCCCCTATTTATCTCTAAGAAGCAGTGACACTTCAACAATAAAACTGGTTAGTAGAAATCTAATGGGTGGAGCAAAGTATCGCTGACACAAGATTACAACAAGAAACTAAAAAAGAATAAGAAAAGACTTTGTAAATTGTGATACTAATCGAGAATATAGCTTCAATATAGTAATCTTCAATTATTAACGTACTATTACAAGGGAAAAGGAATCCAATTCCCATAAGCCAACAAATTATGTATGCCCCTTGTTTTCCCTGTAATTAATTGAGAAATATTAGCACACGCAATTTCCATTTAGAATCTCTAAAATGATTCTATAAATATTCAAAGCAAACTTAAGGTTACTCATTAATTTTTCTCTGATGCAGATAAAACAAAATATGCTAACTTGTTTTTGAGTTGAAGAGTTTGTAATTCATCATGCCTAAAGTCATTGTTTATTGTCGTGACTTTTTTTTTAATGATCAGACAACGGGCCTATATTTGATCAAAAAATAGATTTTTCAGAATATATTCCATTTTCTAATTCAAAGCTAGATTTCCTTCTAGTTTATGATGTTCAAACAAAATAGAATTGTTTTCCTTTAACAAGTCATTGTTGTAATATACTACTAAATAGACAACTACGTAATGAAGTTATTAGTGGTGGAATACTAATAAATCACAAATATAGGCAAGAAATAACACCACTATATCCTAGACATGCCAAGTATTTATCCTCTTGGCTGGAAATATTACTTCATGAAAACAACATATTTGACAAAGATAAATTTTCTAAAACTAACCAATGCCAGTGTATTAAAAAACAATAACAGTTCTATTGGCATGCCCTCAAAATGTGTGGAAGTATCAAACAAGTGTAGTGCACTTCCCTGTAAGGTTAAAGTTTGGAAATGGAATATGTTGTCCCTTAGTCTAATTAGGTTTTAACTTGCCTTTGATAAATTAGAGAGAATGGGAATCCAATATAGAACAATGGCAAAAATCTTTTATTCATTCACACTTACCTAGATCCTAAACAAGCATTGAAGTGTTTTACAAATCCAAGAATGTCTCACATTCAACCAGGAAACAAAATTTATAGATTTTGATTGTAACCCTTGAGGCTTTCTCAAATTTGTAAACAAGTAACATCATAAATATTTTTCCTTAGTTCTCAAACCTTCTTCTGTGTGGAGCTTGAGAAAATATGTGCATACACATATCACAATATAGCATGTTGTGGAGTACATTTACATGAAACCAATCATTCAAAATTTGATATTCTATCAAGATTGAGGCATGTGTTAAATGCCCATTATCTGCATCTTTGTGCAATGGTGTCATTAATAATTTGAAGGTTCTTGGCTTGTAGTATGATCTAATTATTGATTTTTTCAAGATGTTTTTTCACTCCTATTTTTAAAATTTTATGTTTATGAACAATATATAGATACAATGGATGCTTCGAATAATAAAAGAGGCAATTGTTTTTCCATCAATAGAATTCAAGTATTTGCATATATGGTGTAAATTCAGTAGTTCTATTGGTGGTACTTAGGATCAACCTAAACAGTTATTTCGCATGCATCAACAGAAGTACAAAGTGATAATAGGAATGACTCATGTGAACTTTTCTAATTGTACAAGTTGAATCTGCAAGTGTTAGTGTTGTTGTGCTCAATTTATTATTGGGGTACCTATCAGCTGACAAAGTTTGTACAAATGTTTGAAATGAAAATAAGTTATAACAAATAACATAACACATAACATTTTTAGCACTTGATTCTTTTTCTTTGCAAATCCGAACATGTCTTGGAGCAACTTATGTTAGCTATGTCCAAATGATGCCAGTTTTGGTTTTCCATTTAAATTTCGAATTAATCCTATGTATCATTATCCAAGAAATTTGGGTCCTTCAGAGGAAATGACAAATTTTTGTGTGCAATACAGTTTAATCATACAAATTTGTCTTATTCTATAATGAAAATTTTTAAAAGCACAATGAATTTGTAAAAATTTGGGGAAAATAAAATTATTTAGAGATCAAACTAAATGCATCCATGTAACAAGTAACCCAATCTAAATGTGCATATTTATAAGTGACTGGATAATGCATCTCAAGGGTAGTGCAACTCATCCTCATATTGGAAGCCCCTTTGACACACACATACACATACAAACACATGTGGGTCAAGGACACATCTTTACCACTAGGGTAGGTGTCCCATGAATGTCACTTTCTCAAATACATCCATAAAATACCATTGAAGGGGTACCTTTTAATATAATGAATTATCCAAGTGCATAATATTAGATTATTAACACTCCAATACTATAATTTAATGTAGTCAAGTTTACAATATATTAAACTTTACTAAAGAGTTATTAATCATAAATGTCATTAATTAAGAGGTCAAGATAAAACCATAGAACTTATTGCAAAGAAATTAACTCTATTATCATGGAATTTAAATGAGCATGTTTCCTTATGAGCCTGAGCCATAGAGGGAACTTTGGGAGTGAATGCAAAACTTTCCTAGAGCTTTATGGTTATTCCTCTAGGTGAAGGTAAATTTCTAAGCCTTCTACTAAAGCTATTAAGGCCAAGAACACCACAAATATTGGGGTGTTTACTATTCACTAACTAGTCAACGCATCCCCTGCCTCGCACAATGAAGGAATGCCTTGAAATGGCAATCACAATGTGTCAGAGATTAAAGGTAGTTCAAACATAGGTGCCTAGGTTATTGTTGGTTTGAGTTTTCTCAAAGGAACTGAAATACACAAAGAACCTTGAAAATATGTCAACATGGCTCATATGGAAAGAGCTCTATGATTGTTTCTATTAGCAATGGAAGAACCCAAACTATTCTTTAGGGACTAACATGATAGTCCAAGCACAAATAAATAATGGCTTAGGTATGTTCTTAGGGGTATGGTAAAGTAATATTGTTGGATGTACTCATAGATGGATGAGTAGTTAACAAGTTTCAATCAAGATCACTTAGGCCAAAAAAAAAATCTTTCCTTTGGACCTAAGTTTGCATGGCAAGTGTTCAACAAAATATTTCAACAAAAATTATTTGACAAAAGAATTGGTAACAATGGAAATGTTATGGGACCTTAATTTGAGAGTTCTTTCAAATCAAAGCAAGCTTTGAAATTATTGTCAAGTCTATCATAGGGAAAACCTTAATATTTTGGGTGAACTTTCATGATTTTATAGTAAATAAAAAGCAAAAAGTAGAACTCGTGCATATGATCCTTGTGGACCAACAATAACTTTGTTTGCAGGAAACCAACTTGATGACCATTATCTATTGTCTAACATATGCAAAGACACTATTCTCATTTTGGTTTTGTGTCTAGAAAAAGGAGTAATGGGAAAACGTGTGTTTTCATCCTCAGAGACTATTCCTTTCAAGGATAAGGTCTCAAATAAACCCCTCCACTTCAATGACTATAATTTGTAATCAATTTTACAATATTTAAAATTACCAAAGAGTTATTAATCATAGGTGTCATTAATTAATGGGTCAAGAAAAAACCACAAAATGTGTTGCAAATTAATGCCCTCTTTTAGCATGCACTTTAAATGTGCATGTTTCTTTATGAGCCCAAGCTATAAAGGTCACATTGGTAGAGTTATTTGAGCAAGAGGTCACACAAGTTCTCTCTTTATATGAATCACATGAACTGAAGTCTGATTCACAACACCTATATTGGAATTGTACAAGTGGATCTATTCAAACTGGAAAAAAAATTACTATGAAGTGTATCTATACTCTGAAGGTTTCTTTACTATTCAATTTTCTTATCTGGATTATTGTCCCAAATATTTTGAAGAGGGTCGTCTAGGGAAGAGAAAATCCTTTTGTTATCCCATGGTTCCCACACTTCAACCCAACCATTATGTCTGTCACCAAAATGGCAGTTTGGTTTCATCTCATTTTCCAATAATATTTTGGAATTTATCAGTGTTTGAAGATATTGTCAATACTTAGGGAACAAATTAAAAACAAATCTTGAAAAATTTGATTTTGGTTTTTCACATATGCTTGACCCAATCACTTCTAGAAAAAATTAACTATGGTTGACGAGACAAACCAAAATCATGACTAGTTTCACATACTAGACATCTACCTTATTATCATTAACATGGGAAACCTAGATGCAACCTCAAAAGGACTTCTTAGCAAGGTTAAGAGGCCCAATATACATTATATCCAAAAAAATAAATTCATACAATTGGAGCAAAACTGCACAAAATCATGAGGGCCTTCTTTTCCACTTATTCCTAAGCTATTATATTTGTTGTGTATTACCATATTTTGAAACATGATTTTGGATTTGACTCTTAATAATGGAAAATTTAACTTTGTCCATCTTAGATCACAACTTCATGCCATGCTCCTTGGAAATTTTGATGTATGTTGATATGATCCTATGATATTTATGAATATGTTATTTTCAAGTTCGGAAAATATGATCAAGCACAGTTTCCAATCGAGTGAGAATTGGTTCTATCTATAGTTATAGTCATTAATGTTTAGCTCTATCCTTACTCCACATAGTACAAATATTTGTGGATTTTAACTTTGATAGGCAATGGTGTCTCTAATTACAATTTTGATCATCCAGCCTCCCATTTGCAATCTTAAATCCACTTAATGGTCAATGCTCTAATTCATCCTCTCAAAAGACATGGTAACAATCCTAACAATCTGTTGAGTCTTCATGATTTCAATTTACAAGCAAGTCATTAAAAATTTTCATTATACAATGGAAACTCTTCGAGTCTTCACAATCTACAACAACAACTTCCCCACCTACCACTCAAACCTTCAAGTTTTAATCTCTATTCTCCTCCATCCATAGACTACTCAATATTCACTGCTTGGAAAAGAATCTTGAAAGAACATGTTATCACAAAATCAGACCTGATAGGCTGCCAATCAAATCAATCTCATGTAACTGTTTCAAACCAATCTTTTGATTGAGGCTTAGCCTCCTCAACCTGAGAGGGATCTCTCAAGGGTTAATGATTTTTGATAGAAATATAGATGGCTAAATCTATGTGGGGTAATAAGTAGATAAAAATGGATATTGGTTGTAAACCAATTCAACAAGTTCACATTGGGCTTATGGAGTCATAATAGCTTCAGTTTTTTAAAACCAAACAATCTACTTAGCATAGAAGTCAAGGAATATCAGAGTTCTAGTAAAGAAATACACATGTAAAAATATAAAACACACATTTAGTTTGTCTATGTAGGAAGTTAGAGCATCTAAGATGAATTCTGAGTAACATAAGCAAACACCAGTGCAATAGGATAGTAAAAAGATGCCATTAAAACAAGAAGACACTAGAACTCTTAATGAATCTTGAGTTGGCTAAGTAGAAAAACTTTGTATTAGGCTGAAAGCCAATCACTTACAATAAACACTGTATTTTTGCTAAAAATGTCCAATCCATGCATATTCGACTTCATGATATTTTATAGATCATTTACAATATAGGATAACCTTATCCTAATCTAGATACATCGAATTCCTACTTTTTGACACCTTGCCTAACCATATGACATGGTATTTATTACAAAATGATAGCCGCAAATCTAATAAACAGTCCTATTACAAATAGGATTCAAACTCCTTAACTCTACTTATAACAAACTTATCTAAACTAGATTAAATAATTTACCAACTGTATTCCCATGAGGTCGAATTCAGATGATAAGCTTCAACACTTTATGACCATAACACTGATCTCCATTAAATTAGGAAACTGTCCCCTGTTTTCTAGGCATATGTTTCTTTGCATTCTTGAGACACTCTAACCATCATAAACCCATCACTTCAAGGTTATTTGCTGTTATAAAATGAATTAATACCTGACCAAAATCATTCTTAAGTGCAAGTTGTCCAAGACCACCATCAAACTATTCAAAATAGCAGAAGTAGACTTGCGCTACGAAAACAACACAGTTTCGTAGCGATTTTCGTAGCACAACCTTTTTACCCTTTTACCTTCAAAACTTTGGCTTCTTTCTTCTAGATTTATCTTCGTTATCAATTAAAAAAACCTCCCTACCATTTTAAATTCATAATCCACACTTTTTCCCTTCAAAAATTTAGGATAAAGAGTGAAAAAAGCTGCTACAGCAGTTTCGTAGCGCTTTTCACTCTTTTTGCAATGTTTGCGCTACGAAACTGCTGAGTGAGAAGTTTTGCCCAGATTTCTTGAAAATTTAAACCAAAAATGTGCTAAAACTTCAGAATACCACTAGTTTCATCAAAACAAAAATTCATATGAATTGATAAACACAATATTCATGAAGTTCATTCTTTATTTTTCACTTGACTTAGCTTATGACTTTATAATGATTTGTCATTCTGCACCACTTTTTTTTAGTTCATCCTGGGTTAATTTCAGCTGCTGCTCCAAGTCCTCCACTTGATCTCTTAGTCTTCTATTATTGGCTCTCAAGTGAGTATTGATTACTCTAACAAATTTGGCTTCCTTGATGGCTGGAACTGTCCATGTAAAAAACTATTCTGCAATGCTTGGAATTTCATACCTAGAACCAGTTTCACCTTCCAAAAGTGCCTTCATTCTTTTAAACTCTGTTTTTTCAACGCTGTGCTTTCCGACCCTCTTTCTCATCATTGCAATCTCTTGGTTTTATAACCTTAATTTCTCCTCAAGATGTTGATACTCTGTCATGTGTTCTTTTCCCTTCATTGTCCTGCTGGCTACATGCTCCACTGTTGGTGATGAAAGATCAACCACCTCTTCAGGAACTTTGACTATTTCAATAGTATCTTGAACCTCTTGGTTGCTTTCCTTGAGCTTCTTGGCATCTCTAGTTGAAGGTTTCCTTGCTTGAAAGATAAACGCTGCATTTTCACCCTCAAACTCAAGTTTATTTGCTTACTTAGCCTTTTTCTGTTTGTGTTCATCTACTCCAATGAAATCATCTTGCATGATGGGTGTCTCTTCTATATCAATTGCATGAAGGATGTGATCTAAATTTACCTTTATCACTGGGTTGTCCTCTATACCTGAAACAAATGTTTCCCCCTTTTATTCCACTGCTTGGCTTCTTGTCATTGTTTTGATTTCCTGCTTGCTGGCAACTTGTTTCTGTTTTTCCTCTTTTACACTTTTTAACCTCTGTTTTGTAGGTGATGGAGTTGATGCAACAAGCACTTGTGTCTTCTCTGTCCTTTCCTCAACTTGTTTCCTTGGTTTCAACTTTACAAACCTCTTTGATTTTGCAACCACATGCTGACTAGACTTTGCTACTAGTGGTGAAGGAGTTCCTTTAGTCTTAGGGTTTCTAGCTGGGGTTAGGGTTTCTAGTTCAAAACCATTCATAAAAAAAAAGGAAGACCAATCCCTGATTATTTTCTAAAGCTAATTCAAAACCAGTAACTTTATCAAACCATGGTGAAAAAATGATGTTTCACAACGATCAAATTTGTCTTGTACTTTATCAGCCATTTTAGCAAGGCTCCTATGCAAATAAAAGGGAAAATTTAGTGATATCATACCTGTGAAATGTAGAAGCAGCTTAAAATGGTAATATAAAATTTACGATATTTGCCTTCACATGTAAAGTATCTTTGAATGTTGAACAACAACTTTTCATAGGTGTCTTTGATCCAACTTCTAGGTATTGCATTATTGAGGTCCATATCTGCATACTCAGGTTTCATGAATTCCTTGCATGGTTCCATATCAAATTTAAAACCTTTAAACCAAGTCTCTTGCCCCCTTGGTATTTCTGTCATAGAAGCAATAATCTCAGGGGTAACTGGAAAATTTAACATCCCAACTTCAGTAGTTGTTCCACTAAATTTTAATGAAAATTCTTTAGACACTTGTGTGTGGCAACCTTGCAGCTTTTCAGAAAACCGAAGACAACCTGTTTTGCTAAAAGCCTCCATCACTGTTTGTTCTTCAATTATAGCCTTCATATTTTCAGGCTCATATCTTAAGAAATTTCCCCCTCTGTGGACTTTCTTTTCCTCTGCCATGCTTCTTAGAAAAGCCTGTTAGTTTCTCTTGAATCTATGATACGGCCTCGCTTGATTAGGATATGAATAGCCTCACTTGAATATATGATCAACCTCTCTTGAGAATATGGAACAACCTCACTTGATTATGGTGAAGATAGCCTTTGTATAGAGCAACCACAGGCTTAGCTTGATGGCTTCAAAGATCATAAACTCGTATGGAGGCAAATTCAAATGAGAATGACCAAATTAGGCAAAATTTTGAATTTAAGATGTAATCTCATAACTGAATGATGCCTCACTCATGCCCTATCATGACGATGATGACTGTGAGACAGGTAAGTACATTGAATCTGATCCTTAATTGACTCACCATACCATTATCCTATCATTTCCTAACGGATTCTGACAAATCTTAGGTCAATTGACAAGACAGTTAAGAAACCACGCTTTCGTAGCATCCACAATGCATTTTTTCCAGTTTGCGCTACGAAAGTATTAGCGCTTTCATAGCGCAAATCCACTTTTTTGAACTAGCGGTGCTATGAAATGGAGGATTCTTGGCTAATTGTAGAAATTTAACCCAAAACCTTATGGAATGACTCCTAAATGATAAATGTGAGTATTTGATCATGGAATGGACCTTTAAAAGACTTTATTTGAATTCAATGATGACCTCGAAACTTATAAAAACTCTAACATACCCTTAACCAAATCCTAAAATGACTTTCAAACCCATTTTGAGACCATGATAAAAAACAGAGTTGACACAATGATGATTCTAAAATTTTTGGGTGATAACGGTGGCTCCACTTGGGATAGTGTGCCCCTTAGGTACACTAAGAACCAGTAGTTCTAGAGTTGCTATCCATTTTCTTGACCAAAACAGAAAAACTTTGAAATTGTCAAGCTTCCTCCTCAAGCTCTAATGGCCTTCACCTGGGGCTCAAGCTTGCTGATTTAGCTTGTTAATATTGGTAGAAAACACTCATAAAATGGAATATGTGCAATGACATGAATAATCAATCATATTTTAGGAAGAATAATGCTTCAAAAACCTGCCATTGATAGGTCCTCCAACATATGATTTTCCATCCATCTCCTGCAGTATGTAAGTATTGTTTCCATGAAAAGAAGCTATCTTGCAAGGACCTTTCCATAAGTTCTCAAACTTACCATGTTTGCCTTTCTCTTCAATTCTAGCCTCCCATTTCAGCACTTCATCTTGAATTTGAAAACTTTCTTCCTTAATCTTTTTATCAAATGTCCTCTTGATTATGTTTTGAGATTATTGATTGCTATTATAAACCTCATTCCTCTTCTCTTGTAGAGCTATCAGCTGATTAATTCTTCTCTGGACTGCATTTTATTCTTCTTCTAGCCCTTGAATCATTTTCATGATAGGTACCCCTAGTGATGTAGGAAAAATAGCCTCAGCGCCATATACCAATTCATATGGTGAAGTTCCAATTGACCTCTTTGTGCATATCCTATCAGCCCATAAGGCATACTTCAGCTTCAAATGCCAAGCCTTCTTATTCTCCTGCAACACCTTTTTAATGATCCTCACAAGACTCTTGTTAGAAGACTCAACAAGACCATTCCCTTGCAGATAGTATGCAGTAGAATGCCCAAGAGTAATATGATATTGATGATAGAAATTAATCAGCTTTTTAGACTTAAATGCCTGTGCATTAACAGTTATAATATTCATGGGGCAACCAAATCTAGACAAGATATTATTTTCTAAGAAAGAAATAATCACATAATCATTTGCTTGCCTAGTTGGGATTGCTTCAATCCATTTGGTGAAGTAATCAGTCGTTGTAAGAATCCAACGATGCTGACCTGATGATGATGGATGAATCTCCCCAATAAAACCTAGCCCCCACTGCTGAAATGGTGCTTCCACATAGATAGGTATCAAAGGTAAAGGTACAAGCTTCTTCTTACCCTCGAAAATCTAGCATTCATGGCAAGCAACAATCCTCTTGTAGACATCCTTAAACATTGTAGGCCAATAATGCCCTGCTCTTAGAATCTTGTTCACTATTACCTTCCATTAATGGTGACCTCCACAATCTCCTTTGTGGAATTCTTCAATTTCTTTATCAGCCTCCTCTTCCAAAAAACAAATTATCAAAATCCCGCCAGTATCCTTCCAAAACAGATTTCTGTCAAAAAAAAAAATATCACAAGGATTTCAACTTTACAGACATTGCTTTAGACTTTGCTAGATCAGCAGGTGCTTTATTGTGCTGTAGGACAAAAAAAACATCCTTGTACCAATATCATGTGGTGTATTTTTCTTCAATAGGAACTAGTTCCTCTTCATCATCTGAATTTTCTAATATTTCTGCAATCAAGTTTATGTCGAGACAGTCAAATTTTGACTGTGCCATCAGCTTTTCTAAGCCTTTCCCTTTGACCAATTTTGTTGGCTTAATATCTATATCATACTCTAGCAATTTAGCAATCCATTTCCCCCTCTTACCATCAGGGTCAGCTTGAGTGAGGATGTCTTTCACAACAATATTATGAATAAACACCACATTATGAGAATGTAGAATATAAATTCTGAAATCTCTTATAGCCTTCACCAAGGCATAGGTCTACTTCTCTAAGATATTATACTTCAGCTCAGAATTGGCTAATGTCCTACTAAAGAAATAAATTGGCTGCTAAATACCTTGTTGTCCCTTTTGTAGCAGAACTCCAGCGATAGTATTCTCTGATGCAAAATTAAAAACCAGAAATTCCTTTGACAAATCTGGACTGATCAATACCGGTGCTTGTGTGAGTGCCCTTTTGATTTATTCAAATGAGTGTCTTGCTTCTACTATCCATTTAATATCAACTCCCTTCTTCAACATCCTTTTTATGTCCTTCACAATCTCAGCAAAATGAGGAATAAATTGTCTTACAAAATTTACCTTTCCAAGGAAAGATTGAATCTCCTTCCTACTTCTTGGTAAATCCACCTTCTAAATTGCATTGACCCTATTTGGATCAATCTTAATCCCATATTTATAAATGATATGTCCAAGTAATTTACCCGTAGTTAAAGAAAAAACACTTTTGGTGGGATTTAGAGAGATGCCAAACCTTCTACATTTCAGCAGAATTCTTTCTAGGTGTTTCAAGTGATCATCTTCTCTCCTTGAGAAGACTGTTATGTCATCAAGATAAACAAGCACCATATTGTCCTTCTCTTCAGAAAAAGCAATGTCCATTTCCCTTTGAAAGGTAGCTCCTGCATTCATGAGACCAAATGGCATCTTGGCATACATGAAAGTGCTCCATGGCGTGGTAAAGGTTGTTTTTTCTTGATCATCAAGATGTACAAGGATCTGATTATAACCTGAAAAACCATCAAGCATATAAATTCTCTAAGAACCAACAATAGTTTGAAAAATTTGATCCATCTTTGGGAGGGGATAATTTTCCTTCAGGGAAGCTTTATTCAAATTTCTGAAATCAATGCATATTCTGATTTCTCCACTCTTTTTCCTAACTTGAACCAAGTTTGCAAGCCAATTTGAAAATCTGTTTGGAGCGATGATTTTAGCATCAAAGAGTTTTTTGATTCCTTCTCAATCAATGGCATGAGAAGTGGATTGATCCTCCTCAACTTCTGCTTGAAGGGCTTTTCATTTTATTTTATGGGAATAGTATGCTGAATAATGGTTGGATCATCTTCTTTCAAATCAGCATAGTTCCAAGCAAAGACATCAATGAATCTCTTCATCATTTCAACATACTTAAACTTCATATCAGCTGAAAGAAACTTTGAAAGTTTAATCATTTTGGGAATAGCTATTGTACCAAGGTTACAACACTCAACTTCTTCATCATCGGCTTGTATCTTAGGAGATTTAAAAACATCATTCTGATCAAAAAAAAATTCTAGAGGTATAGGTCTCTTTGGTATGGAATTGTTCTTTAGTTGCAAAACTTCAGAATTCCCTGTAGATTTAGCCAGCATGTTTTGCCGATCTACTTGTATATTTTCAAACTGTTCTTTCAGCTCAATAAAGTTCTTCACCTGTTGATCATCCTCAAAAAATTTCCAATGAGTAACATTATCAGGGATAGCTGGTCTATGGCGAATATCAACCTCATATTTTTTTGTTGAATGCATAGGAATAATGAAAAGACTTGCAGAGACAGCAAGAGAATCAACAATGGAGTTTTGTTCTCTAGTTTTGACCATGAATGAATAGGCTTGAAAATTTTCTAACAAGTCCAAAACCAAGTTCCTATATGCTCTCATCCTTGTATATTTTGTTTGATAAACACCTTCAACCTGTTTAATAACTAATTTTGAGTCTCCAAAAACAGAAATGTTTTGAGCCTTCATTCTTTTCAAAACTTCTAGACCCAAAATCAAGGATTCATACTCATCCATGTTGTTCATGCAATCAAAGTTCAGTTTATAGGAAAATAAATTACTCTCATCACTTGGATTTTTAATCCAAATCCCTGCTCCTGCTCCTTCTCTGCCCGCTGATCCATCAAAATGCAATGACCACCAACCTTCCACCTCCTTATCACTGAATTGCTGATTTTCAGAATGTTGAATTTCAAAACTCTGATTTTCTACTTTCCTCTCCTCTTCTGCTTCACTAGTCAACTCATTGAAAAGAATAGCAGAACCAAGTTTAGTATCAAGAGCATAAATTAGAAAATTTTGGGGTTTGTCTTTACTACTCACCATGTAGGCCATTCTTGTCTCTCGATACAATCTTCTTTTCTCACCAAAAATAGGAATCGTAGCATAAGTGAGATCCATTTGCATTGTACCTTTAATTTTCGTTGCCCATGACCTTGAAAATGACATACCAAACTTCGGTGGAATGTCTGCTACTACAATTTCCATGACTACAATCTTAACAGGAACTTGTGTTAAACCAACAACAACATCCTTGATTAAACCAATGCATTGAACTCTTTTCGAATCGAAAGAAAACAAGTATTTATATGGCCTAGTTATTTCTAACCCCATTCTTTCCATGATTACTTTGGGCATAATATTGTGAGAGGCCCCTGAATACAACATAGAATTATGCAATGTCATGTAGTGAATGCTAAGGCTCACCTAAAAAGGAGGGACCTCCTCATTCTGTTCATCTTCTAGTCTTGGACCCAAATATATGGTTGGATGATCTTCTAATACATTCAAGATATCGACAGCTCCCGGTTGTGAATTTAAAATTTTAGCAATATTGCTTCTATATTCATCTACCTTGAGAATATCACTAAAAGGATTGATATTTTAATCTTAGAAATTTGATTCTCAAGGTTGAAAACAGAAACAAATTTTTCAGCTTCTTTGATAGGAGGAATAGCTGGTGTATCTTTCTTACCTTTAGCAACCTTAGGAGCATCCTTCTTGCCATCAAAAACCTTAGGTGTATCTTTCTTAGGCTGTGTTTTGTTTGCAATGATAGGCACATTTATATTTCTGAGATTATATTGTTTCTACATCTCGAAAATAGCATGTTGATACCCCTTTAAATAGTATGATGTTTCTTCTTCATGATTATATTGATCTAATTGATCATGTTCTTGTTTTTTCAAGAAAATTCCAGACATTTCCTCATCAAAACAGTGAATAGACTCTTTAGGAATTTCAAGATCATCTTCTTCATCAACCAAGTTCTGTTGGAAAGGAGGTCTCACTGGAGGATCAGGCTGTTGATTTCTATTTTCCATTGGCCTTTGCTGATTCTGAGGTCTCATGAATTGAGGGTTTCTGAATTGAGGTTCATGTTGTGCAGGAGGAGCAGAGGTATTCCCAAGGGCTAATCTATCCATCAGCTTTTCTATTGTGTTCATCATTGAATCCAACTTATCCCGAGAGGTAGAGGAGGAAGGCTTATCTTCTTCTTTCAACTTAGTCTTACCCATTTTTTACTTTTTAGCTACTATCAAGCTAACTTCCACCTTCACTGCATCACTTTGCATTTCAGCAAGTGTAGGGGATTCTCTTTCTCTTAGCAGTGTGGAAAACTCATAGTCAAAAGCTTCAACATACCTCATTTGAGCTAAGGCTTGTGGTGGTTTCAAATGAGCAGAAATAGAGTCTAATACCTTATTAAAGCTTTTTGAAAAGTTTTGAACATACTCATCAGCTGCTCTCTTCAAAGTACTATACTAAGTGAGGGCTTGTACTGGATTAGTTCAATTTCCCAACTTTCTCAGAAAAACATCTTCAAACTCATTCCAATTATGAATACTTCTAGGAGTAAGGGCTTTATGCCACTTTCTAATCTCACCAGTAAAACTCTGAGCAAGCAACCTCAACTTAACATCTTCATCATCAACCTCCTCTCTGTCTATAAAATCATTAAATTGATCCACATGTTCCTCTGCTATAATGTCTTCATCAATTCCCCAAGTTTTGATTCTAGTAGCATATTTGCTAGGGAGATCATGTCAGACAGCTGTAAGAACAAGAGCAGCATATCTAGCAGGTGTAGCAGGTGGAGGAGGTACATTTCCAGCCATGGTTAAAGGGACTGTAGTAGCTTTAGGGATGGAAGAAATAGAGGATGAAAAACTGCTATGAGAAGCATTATTTGGTCTTTGTGGTTCACTGATAATTGAACTCCAATTTGGAAGGGGCAAACCAACTTTACTTTTCAACAATACTTCAAAAGGGTCAAGCTCTTTGAATTTATCTAAAGACTCTTTTTCCAACAACAACTCAGAAGTAACAGCTTCCCATAACTCGTCTTTGTCTTCTTGTGTTACTAGAGCTGAGGTATCAATACCTCTCTTATGCAAGTCTAAGATAATTTCAATTAGTTATTTTTCCCTTTTTGATCTAAAAAAAACCTCCTGAATTTTATAATCAACTCTTTTATCTTTAGGACTTCTTAAAATTTCAGAGGACAAAGATTTCGAATGTGATGGAGTACCTAATATTTCAAAAATGCATTTACTGACTCTGGAAATGGTGTTTGGATTATCCATGATGGTAGGTGGATCTGGGTCAGGATTAATCCTTGTGTATCTCCTTCTCGAAACCAAATTTAATCATATAAACTTTAAATGGAGTCACCAAGGTAGATGTAGCCTTGAAGAGCTTTCTGAGGTCCTGCTACCTTCAGAAGTTCAGCTTCAAAATATCGGGAAAGTATAATCTTCGGGCTCCTGGCAGGTGCACCAAAATTTTATCACAAAATCAGACCTGATAGGCTGCAAATCAAATCAATCTCATGTAACTGTTTCAAACCAATATTTTGATTGAGGCTTAGCCTCCTCATCCTGAGAGGGCTTTCTAAAGGGTTAATAATTTTTGATAGAAATATAGATGGCTAACTCTATGTGGGGTAATAAGCAAGATAAAAATAGATATTGGTTGTAAATCACTTTAACAAGTTCACATTGGGCTTATGGATTCATAATAGCTTCATTAAAACCAAACAATCTACTTAGCATGGAATTCAAGGCATATCAAAGTTCTAGTAAAGAGATACACATGTAAAACTGTAAAACACATAGTCAGTTTATCTATGTAGGAATTCAGAGCATCTAAGATGAATTCTGAGTAACATAATCAAACACCACTACAATAGGATAGTAAAAATATTCCATTAAAACAAGAACACACTAGAACTCTTTATGAATCTTGAGTTGGCTAAGTAGAAAACTCTGTATTAGGCTGAAAGCTAGTTACTTACAATAAACACAGTCTTTTTTCTAAAAATGTCCAACCCATGCATATTCAATTTCTTGATATTTTATATGTCATTTACAATATAGGATAACCTTATCCTGAGCTAGATACATCGAATTCCTACTTTTTGACACCTTGCCTAACCATATGACATGGTATTTATTACAAAATGACAGCTGCAAATCTAATAAACAGTCCTATTACAAATAGGATTCAAACTCCTTAACTCTACTCATAACAACCTTATCTAAAATAGATTACATCATTTTCCAACTTTATTCCCATGAGGTCGAAGTCAGATGATAAGCTTCAACACTTTATGACCATAACACTGATCTCTATTAAATTAGGAAATTGTCCCCTGTTTTCTAGGCATATATTTCTTTGAATTCTTGAGACACTCTAACCATCATAAAACCATCACTTCGAGGTTATTTGATGTTAGAAACCGAAGTAATACCTACCCAAAATCATTCTTAAGTGCTAGCTGTCCAAGACCACCATCAAACTGTTCAAAATAGCAGAAGTAGACCTGCACTACAAAAACAACACAGTTTCATAGCGCTTTTCATAGCGCAACTGTTTTACCCTTTTACCTTCAAAACTTTGGCTTCTTTCTTCTAGATTTATCTTCATTATCAATTAACACAACCTCCCTATCAATTTAAGGTCATAATCCACACTTTTTCCCTTCAAAAATTTGGGAGAAAGAGTGAAAAAAGCTGCTACAGCAGTTTCGTAGCGCTTTCCACTCTTTTTGCATTGTTTGTGCTACGAAACTGCTGAGTGAGCAGTTTTGCCCAGATTTGTTTAAAATTTAAACCAAAAATGTGCCAAAACTTTAGAATACCACTAGTTTCATCAAAACAAAAAGTCATATGAACTGATAAACACAATATTCATGAGGTTCATTCTTAAATTTTCACTTGACTTAGCTTATGACTTTTTTAATGATTTGTCATTCTGTACTACTTTTTTTTAGCTCATCCTGGGTCAATTTCATATATTGCTCCAAGTCCTCCACTTGATCTCTTACTCTTCTATTACTAGCTCTCAAGTGAGTATTGATTACTCTGACAAATTTGGCTTCCTTGATGGCTGGAACTGTCCATGTAAAAAACTATTCTGCACTGCTTGGAATTGCAGACCTAGAACCAGTTTGACCTTCCCAAAGTGTCTTCATTGTTTTAAACTCTATTTTTTCAACGCTATGATTTTTGGCCCTCTTTCTCATCATTACAATCTCTTGGTTTGCTAACCTCAATTTCTCCTCAAGATGTTGATACTTTGTCATGTGTTATTTTCCCTTCATTGTCATGTTGGCTGCATGCTCCACTGTTGGTGATGAAAGATCAACCACCTCTTCAGGAACTTTGACTATTTCAATAGTCTCTTAGACCTCTTGGCTGCCTTCCTTGAGATTCTTGGCATGTCTAGTTAAAGTTTTCCTTTCTTGAAAGATAAAGGCTGCATTTTCACCCTCAAATTCAAGTTTCTTTGTTGACTTAGCCTTTTTCTGTTTGTGTTCATCTACTCCAATGAAATCAGCTTGCACGATGGGTGTCTCTTTTATATCAATTGCATGAAGGATTTCATCTAAATTTACTGTTATCACTGGGATGTCCTATATACCTGAAACAATTGTTTTTCCCTTTGATGCCATTGCTTGGCTTCTTGTCACTCTTTTGATTTCCTGCTTGCTGGCAAATTGTTTCTGTTTTGCCTCTTTGACACTTTTTAACCTCTATTTTGCAGGTGATGGAGTTGGTGCAACAAGCACTTGTGTCGTCTCTGTCCTTTCCTCAACTTGTTTCCTTGGTTTCAACTTTACAAACCTCTTTGATTTTGCAACCATGGGCTAACTAGACTCTGCTACTAGTGGTGAAGGAGTTCCTTTAGTTTTAGGGTTTCTAGATGGGGTTAGGGTTTCCAGTTCAAAACCATTCATAAACAAAAAGGAAGAAAAATCCCTGCTTATTTTCTAAAGCTCATTCAAAACCAATAACTTTATCAAACCATGGTGAAACAAATATGTTTCATAACCATCAGATTTGGCTTGTACTTTATCAGCCATTTTAGCAAGGCTCCTATGAAAATAAAAGGTCAAATCTAGTGATATCATACCTGTGAAATGCAAAAGCAGCTCAAAATGGTAAGTATAAACTTTATGGTATCTACCTTCACATGTAAAGTATCTTTGAATGTTGAACAAAAACTTTGCATAGGTGTCTTTGATACAGCTTCTAGGTATTGCATTACTGAGGTCCATATCTACATATTCAGGTTTCATGAATTCCTTGCATGGTTCCATATCAAATTTAAGACCTTTAAACCAAGTCTCTTGCCACCTTGGTATTTCTATCACAGAACTAATAATCTCAGGTGTGATTGGCACATTTAACATCCCAAATTTGGTGTTTGTTCCATTGAAGTTTAATGCAAATTCTTTAGACACCTGTGTGTGGCAACCCTACAACTTTTCAAAAAACTAAAGACAACCTGTTTTGCTAAAAGCCTCCATCACTGTTTGATCTTCAATTATAGCCTTCATATTTTTAGGCTCATATCTTAAGCAAAGTCCCCCTCCGTGGACTTTCTTTTCCTCTTCCATGCTTCTTAGAAAAACCTGTTAGTTTCTCTTGAATCTATGATACAACCTCGCTTGATTAGGATATGAACAACCTCGCTTGAATATATGATCAAACTCTCTTGAGAATATGGAATAGCCTCGCTTGATTATGGTGAAGATAGCCTTTGTATAGAACAACCATAGGCTTAGCTTGATTGCTTCAGAGCTCAGACACTCATATGGAGGCAAATGAAAATGAGAATGACCAAATTAGGCAAAATTTTGAATTTAATATGTCATCTCATAACTGAATGATGCCTCACTCATGCCCTATCATGATGATGATGACTGTGAGACAGGTAAGTACATTGAATTTGATCCCTAACTGACTCACCATACCATTATCCTATCATTTCCTAACAGATTCTGACAAATCTCAGCTCAATTGACAAGATGGTTAAGAAACCGCGCTTTTGTAGCATCCACAGTGTATTTTTTCCAGCTTTCACTGCGAAAGTATTAGCGCTTTCATAGTGCAAATCCACTTTTTGAAATAGCGGCGCTATGAAACAGAGGATTCTTGGCTAATTGTAGAAATTTAACCCAAAACCTTATGGAATGACTCCTAAATGATAAATGTGAGTATTTGATCATGGAATATAGCTTTAAAAGACTTTATTTGAATTCAATGATGACATTGAAACTTATAAAAACTCTATCCTACCCTTAACCAAATCCTAAAATGACTTTCAAACCCATTTTGAGACCATGATCAAAAACAGAGTTGACACAATGATGATTTTAAAAATTTTGGGTGATAACCGAACAAAAATTGGTATAAAAGAATGTGAGATTTGTGATTTTATTATATGTTAGAATTTTTATTTTTCATGTATAATCTAAACACAAAGTAAAAAAAAATATTTTTCTATATATTCCAAACAATCCAATCAACAACTCAGCTCATGAATGCTAATCTAAAGTAAAGCCTTCCTCCTACAATGCAACCAAACTTACATCCAAACATTCCTTTCCCATGACAGTAATCAATGTTATTGTGTACTATGGTACTTCTAAAAAAATATTATAGATATTTTTAAATACTCCTTCTATTTCTTGACCATCTCTTGGAAAAATATCCTTTGATTCCATTTATGGTAACATGATTTGGGCACTAACATGGTTAATAAAAAAATTACTTCTGAACCCAACAATTGCCTGCAAATAAATTGAAATTTTGCACAACAAAGTGAAAACAGAAAATCAAACGGACTTTATGACCAACAATAGAAGGTAGCAACAACCTCCAAATTTGACCAACCCCTTTAGTTATTTTCAATTGCAAATAGCATTATGGAAATAGACACACTGAACACTATAGTTCAATATGAAAATAAAAAATTTTGTTCCACAATTCATTATAGGATCCTAAAATGAAAATTTGACTATTTATATGATTGGCATGCATCAGGATACAATTTCAAATTGCCAATATATGATAAGTGAACTAAATTATAATCAGTGCTCATGGAATTTGAAGCTTATAAACTATAACTACATTAAATGTCCAGAAAAACAAAATATTTTCTAGAGATTTAATTTTAAAACAAAAATACTATTGGCTTCAAAATTCAAATTTTGATAACAACACATTTTAGAACATTGAACACTACTAGGAAAAGAATCTTGAAAGACCAAAAATTAGCTTAGTAAGATCCTTAGTATAAAAGAATGTCAGATTTGTGGTTGCATCAAACAAGATTGCCACTATTCCAATTTAACTTCTCCATAGTGCAAACATTTCCAGACACAATGTGTTGCATAATCAGATGTAATGATTCTCATCCTTGCAGCCATCTTAAAACAATCATGTATGCAATGTTATATTCCACAAGCTACGACCATTAATAAACCGTACCATCAATTGTATTTCTTGACCACTAATTAAAATGATAAATATCTAGCCTTACTATCTCCAAAAAATTGCATGGAATGTCAATAAGATATCTATTTACTCTCGATGAATTCCCAAAGTCTGAGGATGAATCAAATAACATGGACTTCCCTCTGCTTGGGTGCCAAGTCTAAGGAGAATATATTATACCAAATTCGTCCAATACCGCAATGAGTATATTATGTTATCCAAGGTCCAAGGATTAGCTATTGATAGCGGAGGCATTATTGATGGGACGACCCATAAATGGTGAGTTGGTGATTGCAACCAAGACCAAAACCATATTTTCCACAATGTCCCCACATCGTTTATGGTATATTCTAGCTCAAATGTACATTTGAGAGATTTGAAGTTCAAGGTAAGTCCAAAAATCCATTTTGAAATAGCTTGGTCAACACATGTTCAAGTCGAACTTGGAAATTATTGCTCCCGGGGATAGTCCAAATAAAAATTGAATTCACGTCTCAGCCTCTCGACATGTAGTGATTTAGAATTACACAATTGCAACAGGAGATGATTGTGTTTATGTAGTTACACAAATATCAGACATTGAAATCAACAAACTAGTTTGTGGGCTTAGGTACGGAATAAGTATTGGAGGTCTTGGTAGCAGGGATTCAGAAGATACAGTTTGAGATGTGGTTGTTAATGGATCTTCTCTCAATTGCATAGAAAATGAATCAGTAAGCATAAAAACATGGCAGGGGGTTCTGGGTATGCTCAACAAATAATGTTCCAACATGTGAACATGATTAACATCTCAAATCCCATTATTATGGATCAATATTATTGTGCCCCTCCATTTTGATGCCAAAATCAGTTAAAACCATGCAACAATCATAGTTTTGTTGTTTAAGTTCACAATGTGACATACATAGACATCAATGACACTTCGACAACGAAAGAGGCAATAAAACTTACGTGTAGCTGGACCATTCCATATAAAAAAATTGTGATGGAGGGTATAAGCCTTCGCTTCGATAACGGAGACCCAGCCACTTCTTTATCGGATAATGTGCACGGTTCTAGTGATGGCCACGTCATTCCTCCTGTTAATTTCACATCACTTAGCTTGCGAGCATCAAATTAATTTATTACTGGGAGTTATCGATCATCTCAGTGGTTCCGCAATTATCTTCTTTTGTGCCATGGTGGTGAGATGAATTTGTTAGTTTCAAAAATATTTATAATAACCTTGAAATATGTGAATATTCTGCAGCTAAAGACAAGTCCCTAATGAATATGCATCGGATATGGAGGAGAATGAGGAGTGTGTAAGAACTAAGGACCGAGGTCATGAGGCTTCTGCTGATGGCTAACCCATCACTAAATTACTATGAGGATGATGAAGATTATGAATTTTTTATAGAGAAGCTTCGTTCAGAAATACGAAGACTTAGGGTGGGTAATCTATCTATTAAAAATTGTAACTAAGTGAGCCTAGAAGATGTTGGGGGATTATAAGTACTAAAAGTTCATGCTCTCCATCCCAACATTCTTCCAATTTACACTTTGAGGGTCAAAAAATCATTATTACCCCCTCAAAACCCACTTTCTCTAATGTTAGTGGCAAAATGTGAAGACAAATTAAAAAAATTAATAAGTGGTGATTTGTTTATTATTTTTCCAAGTAAAAGGGGTCAAGGAAAATGACATGGAAAATCAAGATGAAGTCAAAGGTTGAGTTAAAGGGTGATTGGAGCATCCACCTAGGGTCCACAAGTTCAAGTGCCAAACAAGCCAATACAAGGAGGGAACACATTGAATTTTGTAGAAACCACAAATTATTGTAGACCCAACCTCAATCCCCCCTTTATGTTCCACACATATTCATTGCAAGAAATGGAAATTCGAAATACACTCTGTTAGTTCCAAACTCCACGCAGCAGCCTGAGAATACTCCACACAACAGCCTGTACACATGTTCTGGTAAGGTTTAATTGGAAATTTTCAAGGCAAAGTTATTTTGGAGTTGGACAGTTGGACTCCCCTTAGCCTCCCTCCTGTATTGATTCATCTCAACCTTCACACAATCTACTCACATCAGACTACAACTAACACATAGCATTAGAGTGGAGATACACAAACAGTCTATAAAGGACATCAACAACAGTATTTGACACTTGTTTGATGGTTGAGTTAACTAAGAAATTAGCTAAGATTTTGTGGGAGATTGCTCCCCTTTCAACTCCACTCATTGCACACATGTATTACTCAGCCAATTCACACAGTAGTTTATAGGATGAGTTAAACAAAATTAGCTCAAATTTTGTGGGAGTCTACTCCCCTTTCAACTCCACTCATTGCACACATGTATTACTCAGCCAATTCACACAATAGTTTAGAGGATATTCGCTCGGCCGATAGAGTCTTCTATAGCCAGTCACAAGAACGCTTGGAAGAAATCAGCAGCCACTTAGCAAATTCAAATCTCCCTTGGGATTATCATCAACATGCTACTTGGTTGATTAGTTCTTCATTGGAATTCTCTCAAAAATCTCTATAAACATAACCCATTACTCTCATTCAAGTGAGGGTTGAAAGCTTATGATTGAGAAAACGACATTTCCATTTGCACTCTATTCCTCTAAATAATATCAAAGACTTTGGAGGTGAGATTGAGTTTTGCTTGCTTGGTGATGGAGGCAACATGTTGATGTTTTAATATACTTCATATCTTGTGAGTCTGATCTAGCCTAGTCCAGTGTGAATTCTCGAGCTTAGGTGCATTTCAGTGCCTAAATAATAAAATAATATTTTAATCAAGGAAGTTTCAGGACAATTTAACAAAAATCTGTGGAATATAATAAAGAAAAACAAGACTTCCATAAAATGCATTAACATAGTTCCAATCAAACACAGGTTCTCATAAGATATTTTATCCTTTTCGACCAAGTAAAACACTTCCTTCAAATAAATTTAACCCCTATTCAACTTGATTTCAAGAATGCCCCATATTCAATGCTATTTTACATATCTAGTTAGAGGAGAACAATAAACAAGACTAAAATTTTCGAATTCACAGGATCTTAGCAAAAAGAATGTGTTAGCAAAAATTATTGCCAACAAAAATGCTTTCTCGCATAAATCTTTGAAAACTTTGTCACTATAAGAGGCAATTACCAATAGCTTTAAGTAGCTTTAAGTGTGAATCATTGTTGTCTGGAACATTTTAAGTAAAAAATGGTTTCAGCTCAAAGAACTCAAGCTTGAGGTCAAGATAAAAATTTCCAATTGAAGAAATATATCAAAGTAATGCAAATATACCACAAGTAACATACATAAGGATAAGGTAAAATACCTTGTTCATACACATTTCAAAGCTTTCATGAGAAAAATACCATTTTAATTAGAGTAATTCAGAGACAGCTAAACAAAATATCTTCAAACAAACAACGACATGGATCTCATTACAAAAAAACCAACAAGAACATCGTTTCTCTAACAAAAAAAGTCTTTTTTCAAAGTACGCCAGTTCATGGTAAGCTTCATTCAAGGATAATTGTTGTTGTGAAGAAATTTAGGTCTTAAGGAAAACAAAATAAGGACAAAAATGTAGAATGCAAAGTCATACAAAGTCTTCAAACAGAGTTAAACTGCAATTTTTTTTTGTTATAACACATGCGTACACAAGAAAACTAACAAAAAATTCAAAATAAAACATATAATTTAAAACCCAATGAACTTGGGAACGCTATAAATTAAATAACTCCAGATGTAATCACAAAAGGTTGAAGATTAAAACTTAAATGCACCAAGATCATGCGTAGAACAAGTGGCAGGACAATGTGAGATAGAATAAGCAAGATGTTGATTTCATCAAGAAACAGAGTTTGACAAAATTACCTCGTCATGGTTTCGGCCTCGTCGCTTCCAGAACCATTCAGCCTTGTCACTGCTAGAAGCATCTTGATTTTCGTCTGGGTTGGACACATCCGTCGACTGATTGTCTTCATCGTTGTCTGTCGTCAGTCGAGTTATGGCTTCAAGTTCTTCTTGATCCTCCTATTCTTCATCGGGGCTTGATTCTTCATTCTATGGCCCTTCTTCCTCAGAGGAAGCCAGGTTTCCTGATGAACTCCTATCGCTCTTGCCCATGGCTTAGCTCAGTTGCGGAGGATAGATCCAAGAATCTGTATGGAAAGCATGAGTGCAAATTCTAAAAACTTTTTTTAGGTAGTAAAACCATATATCGCATATTCATATTGCAATTATAGACGTATTAGAACCATACATTTGTATATTTCCACTTCGATACAGCTCAACGAGAGCCACAGAGATCCAAATAAAAAACCAGACAGAGTTTACAGAACATCGAAAAACCAAGCCCAGGGATAGTTACCAGCATAGAGCTCTACCACCAACAGGATTATTACAAAACCAAAACATAATACCACTTGCAAACAAATTTAAAAACCTAGCGCAACATCATATCTCCTATCTCCTCCCACTGCCACCATTAGAACCACCACCACCATAACGAGATCTGCCACCACCACATCGCTGTAGCCACCACCACCGCCATAACCACGGTTTCAATGAACACTGCTTCCAACATAACCCTATCACTATTGTCCCACAGTAGCCACGCGAGCCACAACCTCCACCACCACCCGCATTTCCTCCTTACTGGGCTGGGTTAACAGTGATTCTCCTCCCGTTAAACATCTTTCCATTCATTGCATCTATGGCATCCTTCATCGATTACTCATTGTTGAAGGTCACAATTCTGAATCCACACTATCTACCACTTTCCAAACTTGACAGAACTAAAGAGAGCAAGAACCCACTAACACAGGACTGAAACCAGAACTGGAAACGAACATA
This sequence comes from Pinus albicaulis, assembly GCA_034641835.2. NCBI lineage: Eukaryota > Viridiplantae > Streptophyta > Pinopsida > Pinales > Pinaceae > Pinus > Pinus albicaulis. Next base: position 474,826,570 of record CM076581.1, on the reverse strand, counting down.
ACCAAACGAACCAGGGTCATACTGCTCAGTGCAAATTCGAAACCCTTGGACCTTTTGCTGTCATTCCAGTGAGGTTTTCATTCTAGTGGATTGAACCAGAACTAGAAACGAATAGAACCAAATGAACTAGGGTCATACTGCTCAGCGCAAATTCGAAACCCTTCGACCTTTTGCTGTCGTTCCAGTGAGGCTATCGTTCTAGTGGATTGAACCAAAACTGGAAATGAAAAGAACCAAACGAACCAGGTTCATACCGCTCAGCACAAATTTGAAACCCTTGGGCCTTTTTCTGTCATTCTAGTGAGGTTGTCGTTGTAGTGGATTGAACCAGAACCTGAAACGAATACAACCAAACGAACCAAGGTCATATCGCTCAGCACAAATTCGAAACCCTTAGACCATTTGTTGTCATTCCAGTGAGGTTGTCGTTCTAGTTGATTGAACCAGAATCAGAAACGAACAGAACCAAACGAACCAGGGTCATAACGCTCAGTGAAAATTCGAAACCCTTGGACTTTTTTCTGTCGTTCCAGTGAGGTTGTCGTTCTAGTGGATTTCAGTAAAAAGAGTAAAAATTTATTACCACCCTTTTTTATTAATTTATTTTCATTTTTTCAGCCTTCTATTGGTGGATTGGGAAATTTTCCCTCCAAAATTTGAGAGAGTGGGAAGGGTTCCTGCAAGGTTTGGAAGTTCCCGCCTTTTTGATGCTAGGATTTCTTCAAAATGAGGGTCACTAGAGCCTTTTGAGTCCTCGTTGGTCCACTCTAGTAGGGAAAAGGTTCTCAAGGAAGCAATGAAACATATCGGCCTTAATATATCATTAGTTTTAGATGTGAAGATATTATTATTATAATTATATAACTATTATCATTTATATATTATTATAATTATATTATTGTTGTAGTTTTAATCTTTATTGAGTTATAAAGTTAATGAATACATGTAAGTGTAGGTAATGATTTTAATGGAGGGTGTTATTAGATTAATTTAAGGAAATTGAAAAATGGAGAGGGTCATGAAATCAATACAAAGATCTTCGTAGGGTTTAAGTGGTGCCAAGGTGGTAGAATATTGAAATTAAGAGAACTATATAGTAATTTAGGAAATATTGATACAAATTTCACATATGTATATGTTGTGGTGCAAATGTAACAATGTTTTTGAAATTCTTTTGTAAGGCATGACAATGGTTAAGTTTGCCATGTTTTTTAGAAGTATGCATGTGTACGTAATGGTGGATTAAATAACTTATGTTAGGAGGGATGAGGTTGAACCCCAACAAATACAAGCAAGGAGATCAATCTAGTAATGTTGGCGGTGTGGGTCAATGAGCATTGGGCTATTCAACTTTCTTTCACATACATTTGTTTTTTGGATTGAAATTGTTTTGATGAACACAAGAAAGTGGCAATTAATTGATTTTAGACATTGCAATGTGGTAGAAGCATCCCAAAAGCTATGAAAGCACCACTTTAACTCAACAGTCACAACTAAGTGGTATATATTCTATGAAAGTCACTCTAGACTTGGACCTAAACCTCTCTTAAATAAACAACCCCCTTAAGAAAGCAACTCGGCCCATGAGGGGTGAACATGTCACATGGAAATATTGAACACTTGTGGGGGAATAATAACACACTATTTTCACCCATGAAGCAATAAGAAACCCCCCATCAATGTTATGCACTACTTTAAATGGGTTGAGGGTCCTTGGATGCCTCGAAAAATCGTATTGAATGTATGTGATGTTAACTAATTTAACCAACAAAACATGTCTTCAATAACGGTAACAATATTTGCACACTATTTATTTCATTGAACATTCAAATGAGGCTTTACTACTTGTAACCAACCATACATGTAGTTGATCAAGTTGACCAACCTAACATGATTCTACTAGTGATAACCAAAAGGTACATGTTGGTAATCGGGTGACCAATGTGGTATGCCTCAACATTCATAATTGGACATAAATGTTGTTGATGGGGTTGACGAGCCTAACATACCTCTCGCAATTGTAGTTAAACATGCATGTTGATAGGGTTAATCTCCAAGATAGTGCTAATAAAAAATATATGTTAATAACCAACCTAACACATCACTAACAATGAAAATGGAATGCGCATGTCAATAAATAAACTAATCGACATGACATGTTGTTCATTAAGATGATTGACATGACACACAACTCGCTACGTTGACCAACTTGACAAACTATTGGTTTTGTCAATGAACTAAAATGCCTTTAATGTGCACAACCAAATGTGCATGATGTTGAACAAGTAAACCAACTTGACATACTTTTAACAATAGTAACAATGTGTGCAATTTGTGGATTGGGAAAACTAGACTAACATACCTATGATAATCATAATCGACCATACATGGCTATTGTGATCAACCCTTCACGAGTTCTGTTGATTTCATGAAAAATTAAGCATTTCATGCAACTCTTAGACTAAATTTGATACAAAGTTTGTATTTACTTGTTAGAATTGTGTTAAAGTATTTCCCCTTTAAATGTCACAGGTTTGAATCCAAGGGAAATTAAGGCATGTATACCTCCATGGATTAAATAGTTAAATCATTGCATGAATGGCATCCATTGTCCCACGAACAAAGGGGTCTCACATGCCAATTTAGAATCTACCTATATTATAACTTTATACTAAATACTATTATTATTTTCTGGTGTTAATATGAGTGCTTTTAATATTTAATATACAGTTAAGTAGATTACCCCTTGACTAATTAGTGAAGTATTTAATATTGGATGGAAGAGTTGTAAGGTTGAAGTTTCTATACCTCATGTTAATTTGGGTGTTTGTATCACTTCAAGCAAAATTGGATTTCATAAATATCCATGGATCCATCAAAGGAATTTACACATGCCAACCAAAGACATTCAATAGTTGGGTTAGAACTAGCAGTTGGGAGGAGTTCATTATCATATTCATCCAAGGGTTTCCATATTAGAGAAATTAGGGCATGTGCTTGATTTATGGGCTAATGTTTGAATGATATGAGGAGACGAGTTAGTGCAAGTCCTTCTTATGGTAAGGCCCTGCACCTCTTCCTTTATTTCTTAAAGTAAACTTGAAAGAAGTTATTACAAATATATGATATATATAATGTGCAAACCATTCACAACATCACGACGTTAAACATTTACACGAGATGCAACTTATTTCATGTTCAATAGATTTTGTCCTTTAAAAAATAAATATATGGTACCATGATATAATATAGTGATTCACCAACATTGACAACCAAACAAATGACCTAAATGAAAAATGTTATGTATGGTGAATATCATCCACCATAAACTATGATTATTAGCCACCCTGACACCCCTAAGTTTATGGTAACTCATTGAACATGACTCCAAGAGTTGTTTCGAGCTTCTTAAATTTATTCTTTCCCAAGAGACTGACAAGGATGTCTCATCATTGTAGCATTTTTTTTGCATCTTTCATCAAATTCTCTGCAACCACGTTATTCTGTTATCCACAATTAAAATTTCAATTCCACGCTTTTATTAGTACATATTTTAAAGGGTTTCCTTCATTCTCATGGTAGACATAGAGTCGCATTCATGGGTCCTTCTATGTTTTGGGGACCATCTCATTAATTGCAGTGGGTTCTCTCTAAATCAACACATGGCAAGCTCGGTATGATCAACCAAAACATATTAGCACCTAAAATGCCATCAATTTTGAGTTAATCCTACCCTATGCCATGGCAAAATTTTTGGTTTGAATAACTTTTGTCAATGAATAACATCATTGTGAGTAAAAAGGTAATGCATTTTGGCTTGGCATCTGCTTGCTGCATTAGGGGTTTTAATGGGTTAGGGGTTAAGGGTTTAGGGGTTAGGGGTTAATGGTTTAGAGGTTTAAAGTTTAGGGGTTAAATGGGTTAGGGGTTTAGACATTTAGGGGGCTAGGGGATTTAGCAGTTAAGGATTTTATGGGTTAGGGGTTAGGGGTTAATGGGGTTAGGGTTTAGGGGGTTAAATGGGTTAGGGTTTTAGGGTTTTATGGCGTTAAATGGGTTAGGGGTCGGGAATTAGGGTTTAAGGGGTTAAGGATTAAGAGTTTAAAGGTTTAGGGTTTAGGGGGGTAGATGGGTTAGGGGTTCAGGGGTTTATGGGGTTAGGGGATTAAATGGGTTAGAGTTTAACGGTTTAGGGGTTAGGGGTTAAGGGTTTATAACTTTATGGTTTTGGGGTTAAATGGGTTAAGGGTTTGTAATTAGTGTTTAAGGGGTTAGGGGTTAATATGATAGCTTCGTTGGTCTCCGTTTGTGCACCATAGTTCCTTATTATTTTTGTCTCAATGTAAAATTTTTGCAGGTAGTGTCTCTTGTTGCCATGTCTTCTATATTTATTAATTTCTAGTATCTGTCAGTCATTGCTTTACATTTATTGATGAAAATTTATATTGCAATTAAACCAAATGCATGTTCAATCTCCAGTTTCAAACTCAGCTACTGTGCTGTCACACAATTTAAGTCTAGATAATGGACATCTGATGAAGTCTCAATAACCACATTGCACCTCATGACTGCTACAAAAAAGCTTAAGTTCGAGTGTCCCACATTCATGAGAAAGTTGGTGCTTATACTCTTGCTCCACCTGATTGTGTCCCGGAAATACCCTTGTTTGTTGCAAAAACATCCTAATGTTGTTGACCTTGTCCCTTAATAGAGGTCTAGGGAAACAGATGAGACTAAGATGAATTGAAAGCACTACAAAGTTGGAGAGAGTACAAAAGACTAGGATGATTTAAAGGATAAGCTTGAAGAATGTAACAGTGATGAAACAACTGAAAGTTCTCCCAAAAAAATAGTTGATAATGTGAAACCTTCTTCTGTACCAGTCAAGCAAGACTAAATTCATGTGAGAGCAAGAAGAGACCAAGCGACTGATAGGCATAGCCTGGAAGAGAGGGTATGGTTCCCTATTTTTAATGAAATATTTGATCTACATTTTGTATATCAAATATTAATCGTTTTAATCTTTCCAACAAGGGGGAATTAACCCAATCGTAGGTCCCAAATAAACCTGCACTCGTTTGGAATGAATAATCCCAACGAGTTTTAAGGACTGTTATAAGGGTTAGGGTAATAATGAGTTAGTGGTTATGGGATTAGGGATTAGGGCTTAGGGGAATAAGGGCTTAGGGTTATGGGAATAATGAGTTAGTGGTTAAGGGTTCAGGGATTGGGGGCTTAGGGGTTAGGGGATAGGCACATTTAGGGGTTAGGAGAATAATGAGTTAGTGGTTAAGGGATAGGGATTGGGGTTAGGGGAATAATGAGTTAGTGTTTAAGGGGTTAGGGATTGAGGGGTTAGGGGTTAGGGGATTTAGGCGCATTTAGAGGTTAGGGGAATATTGAGTTAGTGGTTAAGGCATTAGGGATTGGGGGCTTATGGGTTAGGGGATTTAGGCACAGTTAGAGGTTAGGTGAATAATGAGTTAGTGGTTAAGGGATTAGGGATTAGGGGCTTAGGGGTTAGGGGATTTAACAATTAAGGAATTTAGGGGTTAGGGGTGAGGGGTTAATGGGTCATGGGTTAAGAGTTATTGGCTTCACGTTAGCAATTCGTGTGAAAATAAATTGTGCATTGGAGTTTGGAGGTGGTGAAAGGATAAGGCAAGGGAAGATGAGGGAGCCCAACATTAGATTCCTAAATATGGTTTGGAGCTGGTCTTGATGGTGGCCTCTAAAGAGGAAGCGTTAACTTCGTAGGAAGGTTTACGGAGGGAGTGGCTTGTGTGTGCTTGTCGTGGGAATTTGCTAGTGTGGTGTGTTCAATTGGTCCCTGATGCTTAGTTTCTTAGCCATTGACTGCGTTTGGGTTGAGGATAGGAAGTTGAAGGGAAGTGAGATCACTCGTTTCCATTTTTCTTGGATTTCAGTGAGCCTTATTTCTTTTGTGATAAGAGAGGAAGCTAGAATTTGCAGTCCAGGAAACCTCGATGGTGGTGGCAGAAAATTAGTTTCTTTTCCAAATTTTGTGCCCTCCAGCATGGGTGTGACGATGTTTGGTGGATTGGTCTATGGTATATATGTGGAGAATTTGGAGGTTGGTCACTACCCTGGGGGAAGTTACGCTCAGGCATCGACTACTTTGTCATCGTTTGTTGTTTAATTTCCTGTGTTGGTTTGGTGGGTGATGGTATTTGGTTTTTCCAGTGGTAGAAGTCTTTATCTGGTAGTGGGAGGTGTATCTGTGCTTCCTTGTGGTGGTGGGAGACCAAATTTGGCTCCTTCGCTAGTGGTGTTTGTTTTATATAGCGGGGGATATGGTCTCTCGACTCTGTACATGGCGGGGTTCCTCGACCTTGGCGAATTATGAAGCCCCTAGTGTGGTGTGGGTGTTCTCCCTCCCCAGTCATCCATGGCCCTGTGGGGGTGGCAGATTTAGAAATAATCATGGTGGCTCCACACTAGGGTGGAAAGTTTGTGGGACGTGCGCGACTGGGTGTGCATGGGGGTGGTGGAGGAGGTAAGTGGGGGGATAACAGAGGTGGGGGTTTGATGGTTAAAAAGCAGATTCATCGAGGCAGAGGAGGTCGTGGTGGCAAGAAGAATCATGGGTTTGATTGATTTGAGGTAAATGAGGGGTAGGTTATCCAACATTGTTTCCTAGATAACAATCATGCACTTATCAACAGCCTGATGGAAAGAGTGGACACAACTGAGAGATTCTGTTGTGAGGAGCATGCAGAGAAGATGGTAACATTGGAATGAATGCACTATTTACAGTTCCAAGTGTAGGAGAGGCTGGTAGTTGTTTGTTGAGGCCAAAATAAACTCACTGAGAAAGTAGAAAAGCTGGAGACTTGGTTGGCGCACTTTGAAGGCCACAGTCAGTGTGACTTTTGTCCTCCACCGCATCTAGGAACAACCCCAGACAACCCTGCATCCATCACGTTGGACGACTAGTATGCTATTTGGTGTTCTTTATGTTTTATATGTGTTTAGGTGTCTCTGGCCCAACCGTTTATGGACAATGTCCCTAGTCCCTCTTTTGCATTTTTTTGCATCTAGTGCAAATTTTTGTCAACAAATCAAGTCAAGGTGAGAACACCTATTTTGCAACTGGCTATATGTACTCCTTTTTGCCTACATGAATATAACATTGACTTACAAAAAAAAAAGGTTCATACATCATTAAAAAATTAGTTAAGTTTCATAATTAAATTAATAAATTTTCATACCTATTTACTAAATAGGTCTATAAATATATATTTTAGGTTTATCTATTTAGTATTTATCAAATGTAAATATGATGATTTATTACTAGATTTAAATGAACTCACATGTTTAACATAAGACATGTTATATTTATCTAGTTATTAACTATAAATATGAAGATTTAACCTTCTATTTAAAACAAATCACACTTTTAACATAAATCATTGAGGTTTAAAAATTAAACTTTATGGCCAAATATTAAATATAAATATTAATATTAATTTTCCTATCTAATTAATATTACCATTACTAAAATTATACAAGGCATTAGTGTAAAGTTGATAGATGATACATGCAATTATGTTAATTGTAGATGAAGCCATATGCATTGTTAAACTTTAGCGACAAAAGGGTATTCATAATTTTAACACTATAAATTCATAGACCCCTTTGTCTCTAAATTTTACACTACAAAGGGATTCAAAGACACCTATAGTGAAATGTAACACTTCAGTACCAAAATTGCAATTTTCCATATATGGAGAGACACAATTAAAAATTACTGACATAAATGACTAATCCATATACTTGTTGTACTTGTTATTTGACCATATTTTTATTCTTGAACTAAAATATTCATTTACATTAATCATTATTAATTTTTTCACTTATTATCTAGTCATAGTTTTTAATCCTAGACTAAAATAGTCATTTAAGTTAGTCACTTTTACTTTAGTCACTTATTATCTAGTCATTTATTTTATACCTAGACTAAATTAGTCATTTAAGTTAGTCTCTTTTAGTTTAGTCACTTATTATCTAGTCGCATATTTTATTCCAAGACTAAATTAGTCATTTAAGTTAGTCATTTTTAGTTCAGTCACTTAAAATTGCTCAAATTTAGTAATAATTCACTTGAAATAATTGTGGTGACTAACATTTTTAGTCACCTAGTCATTTATTTCATCATTTTTTACTAGTGATAAGAAACCCAAATATCAACACATCATCAACAAAAAAATTGTGGGTGACCTCTTGATGTACAATAACTTTGATACCACGAAATATACCCATATCTGCATCCTTGTTTATTTGTGTACTAAAAGCGTCCATAACCAAAATAAATAAGAGGGGCGAAAGAGCACACCGCTGGTGAAGACCCCTGCCCGGTTTGAAAAATCTAGACGTAGATCCATTGATTATGACCACCATCGATGTGTTGTGAACACATCCCATGATCCAGTCCACTCTGTCACTGACCATTCTGACTTTGTAGAGAATCATTCTCAGAAAGCCCCAATCCAGCAGATCATATGCTTTTCTGAGGTCCACTTTCATGACCATTTCTTCCAATTTCTGTGTATGTATGGTATGTAGAATCTCCTGAGTGGATGCAACCGCATCATGTATGCTACAGTTTTGAAGAAACATGGAATGTTCCGAGGAAATATATCTTGAAATTACCTATTTTATTCTTTATTTGATAATCTTAGATATTATTTTTTACATGGTATTACATAGAGAGATGGGCCTATAGTCCTCAAAAGTCGAGGAGCCTTTCTTCTTCGGTATGAGTGCAAGGAAAGTTGAGTTGACTACACCATGAGCCTGGCCCTTCAGTCTTGCTTCTTCTACCAAGTCAGTAATGTCCTGAATAAATAAATATAAAAAGTGGATATAAAAGTCTGGAGTCCACCCATCTGAACCTGAAATCTTATCTGGAGTAAAGGACTTGAGCACTCCTTCCACCTCAGCAGTACTTACAATACTATTCAGTCTGAGATTGTCTGCTTCGTCAAACATCTCGGGATATTCTTCCAATGCCCATAATTGAGCCTCCACCATTGGTCCCTCTCTTTCCCTATACAATATTTCAAAATACTTAACCACCTCCTCTTGAATCTTCTCAGTAGTATTATAGATGCTCCCCTCAACATTTATATTCCACATGGCGTTAGTATTCTTCCTCCCGTTGGCAAAGGAGATAAAATATTTGGTATTTCTATCACCTTCTTTAAGCTAGATATCTCAACTCTTAAGTCTCCAGGTTTGCTCTTGTATGAGAAATATATTTCTTTTCTCTGTCTCCAAAATTTTTAGCCTTGACCAACTGTCAGATGACATGTTGCCATCATCTATGTAGTTTAATATCTGAGCAGTTTCTATAGCATTATGTTCCAATTCCACAATCATATGTCATTTCTTATTTTTCTCCCACTCACGAACCTTCACTTTCAATCCTCTTAATGTATGAGATAAATATTCCATAGAAGGAGTCTCGAAAATCCTCCTATGTTTATTGATATAATCACGAACCATAGCACTGAAATCCTTATCTTCTAGCCATACCCTGCTAAATTTTAAAGGGAAGCCCCTCATCTTTCTTTCAAATTCCATTCCATCACAATCGGCCTATGATCAGATATAATTAGAGCCACTACCTATGACTTAACTCTCCCCATCTGAACAAGAAGGTCTTCCTGTACCATAAATTTGTTAATTCTTTTGACAATAAACTTTATCCCTTTACGTCTGTTGTACCAAGTTGGGTAGAATTTATCTAGATCGACATCCCTTAAGTTTGAATCTTAGACCAAATCCCCAATGTATTCAGACAAAGGGTCACGTCTACTAGGTTCTCGCCATATCTTGCCTTCATTTAAAGTACATTTAAAGTCTCCAAAAATTATGGAGTAGTCTAGAGTAATAATCCCACATGCCTCCATCTTCCACCATAATTGAACTCTGTCTAGATAAGGTGCATATAAATTGACCAAATGAATTCTTTTCTAAAAACCTCTAAAATGACTTGTCATTAAAATTCCACCAAAAAAACTAGAAGCTTTTAATTCTGCCCAACGAGTATCCTAGATCACAGCCAGGCCACCTGATGTTCCCTCTGCATCCTTCGCCACCATGTGCCATGCTAGAAACATAGCACGAAAGAAGGATAGAGATTTTTTAGCCATAGTCATTGTATCTTGAATGAAAATAAAACAAGGGTCCAATTTCCTGAATGAAACAAACTTTTCCCTCCCCCCAACTCCCGTAAATTTAGGGAACAAACAATCATCAAGGAATGATTTTAGAGGATACCAACGCTCTAAGGACCCTGTCCAAAGCAAGGGACACCAGAACATCCTTGAAGTTTCTCGATTGCAATTTAGTGACCCCCAAGACGATGATTTTTTTATTGACGCAAGGTATTCCTTTCCCTTTCCTAATAGTAACATTGGAGATCGACGAGGGACTAATAATGAGAGGGGGAGACGGAGGCTGGCCAGTGTGAACCACCAGAGGGGCAAGTTGTGCATCCGAAATATGTTGCAGGAATTCCAGGTCGCTGCCAATATAATTCCTGGGAGATAGAGGGGCGTCAAGACCTGGGGAAGTCAGAGGCGAGCAATGAGGTGGCAATGAGGAAAGGTCTTCCTGCGAGAGACCCGGGGGCGGGGAAAAATGTGGAGGGATATCATGGTTCCCGGACTGAGAAACATTAGACAGAGGGAGGTCAGGGAGTGGAAGAGGAACCTTCTGAAACTCCTTCAGAGACTCATGGATACCCTCCATTTGTGTCTGGGTACGCCCCCCCCCCCCCCCCATCCGACAGATACCTAGATCACCTATATTTACGTGACCCCCACAAAGGACCAGACTCCATCCCCCCAACCGATTTTTGAGAAATAATTTGATTGGGATAAGGAGAATCCAGTTCATACTTACCAGGAATGTGGATGATATTCTGAGAAAAATCCTTGTGGCGCCTCATCCCAACACAAAAAACTCCATCTTTAATCACATCCTGACTGGTATCTGCAGCAGAGAGCATAGGGTTCCCAGTCCTCCACCGTTCAAAATTTCGCACCAAATGTCTCATATCATGACAAAAATGGCATCAAAAAGGGATCTTCCAATATTCAATTATTTTTATTTGAACCATCGATTCCCACTCCAAATCTATATGAGTAGGAAGGCCTCCAGAAAATGAAACCTCGACTAGAAGTTAGGCCACTCTCTTATCGAACACCCCAAGGCATTTGGGGTCTACAAAGCAACAGGTGTCGATGCTATTCCCTATGGAAGTAAGGACATGCAATTTCCAAAACACTAAGGGAAGCCCAAGAAATTTAAACCACACTAAGTGGTTCTTTGGGGTGTCTTTTTTTGGGTTAAATCCAACATACCACCTATGGAGAGCCAAGAAGCATCGAACAATCACCCATGGCCTCCGGAGCACCTCCCCCACATCATTTGGCTTCATAAAATGGAATTTGAACCATCCATTTTGTAGTTTGCAGAACTTGGCGGGTATCCAAGCAACTTCGACCGTTCTTCCGTAAACCAATTTAGCATGTTCCCCCGGTAGTGTTTATCGAAAAACCAGTGGTGCACTAATGCTCTCGTGTGTAAGCTCTCGGCTCTATCCCACATTACATCTATTGAGATTCAAAAAAATGATGATCCTAGTGAAAATTAAGCACCTACACTAGGTGGGGCCCGTTTGCTATTTTTAGGTGATAGGTCTATTTTTAGAATTTGGATCAAAGACTATTTTTAGCAGTAATATATTTATATATGGTTTAGAAAATTATATGGATGGATGGGCGTCTATTTTTAGAATGCATGTGCAAAGACGGTTCGTCAATCGCATGTCTAAAAATAGAATGCATGTCAATTATTGTTATCTCTTAACAATAATTAGAAAATAAATAATAATCTATTCTCTTGAAGCACTTGATTTCAGTTAACTGATGTGGAAAACCAGTTAACTAAAGGAATTTTGAGTTCAAAGGTTGGTTGGTGGGACATGCTAGTGGAATTCATTGTAACTAAGTGATACAAAGTTGTAAAAGAGTTGGATGTGTAGTTATGTGAGTTGTAAAGTATTTTAAGTTAGTTAAGTGAGTTAAATTTAGTTGTGCTAGTTGTAACTAGTTGTAACTAAAGATACACTAGTGAGATATCAGTGAATTAAATATTAAATTAATTCACATGGAGTGATATCACATGCAACTGAATATTTACTACTATTAACTACATGCATGTCAGATCCAGTGGAGACCCAATTTAGAGATAGGTGAAAGGGACAGTTTGACTATCAGTTGTGACTACAGTGGGTGCACACTTGCAACCAAACACACATTGGATATGCAAATGAGGATTGCACAGTCAAGGCAAGGCAATATCGAATTCATTCAAGGATTGTGATCAGCAGGGATTGCGCAGTGGAGCCAGTAAATTGGTGCATATTTATGCCAATTTTTGTATGACAGTGTGAGACGATTGTATATCGTACTAAGAGCTCTTGGATTAGAGTTTTGTATGATATTTTTTCATGATCCATGATATATACATAATATATGATAGTGGGGTTTTTATCTTTATGCTTTCCCGGTGAAAAACATATGTATTATGTGTGATTGATCTTTCTTCACGTGTTTGCAATTGGCGATTAAATTTCCGCAAAGATTTAAGTTGAAGGAATATGTATTTAACAATGGCATATAATTGTTAGATCATGAGAATCCGACAATACATAATTTTATTAAAATTTCTACATGGTATCAGAGCAAAGAAGATTGCAATATTGAAGTAGTAGCTGAGTTTGTTGGTGGAAACAATTCGAATTTGCTGCAGGAATTTCTTGGTGCGACAGTTGAGTAAACATCGAAATGGCTTTCAATGGTTTGTGGTTAGAGTATGCAAGCGAGGGAAGCTTGAACTACATTGCATGGAAGGATAGGATGGAGGCGGTGCTTGAAGATAATGGCTAGAAGGAATTCATCGACAGTGATGTTCCTAAGTCGACTTCAACGGATGTTGCATTACTTGATGCCTGACAAAATAAAACAGCAAAGACGAGAAGAATTTTGTTGGAAGGTGTACAAGACCATATTGTCTCAAGCCTTCATGGGAAAGCCACTCCATTTGCAATGTGGAAGGCTTTGACAAATCTTTCCCAAAGCAGCAGCGACCATAGGAAATTGGCACTGAAGGATAAACTCAGAAAGATCAAAATGGAAAAGGGTGACAATATTCCAAAGTATCTCATAAAGTTTGTCCAATGTCAGGATGAAATAGGGAGTGTGGGAATCATGGTTGCTAACGATGATTTGGTGAGTTTGGCTCTCTTGGGACTTCCTAAGAGTTGGCACAATTATCAAGGTTCTATCAACGAACGGGAAAAACTACCGGATTGGGAATGACTGTGGTCAGATCTAGTGCAGGAGGAGTTCAGGTGGAACACCAGAGATGGCTCTTTATCAAAGCATGATTATGAAGAGGATTTTGCTTTGGGCCAAAGCAAGGAAAGGGAAGGGGAATAAATCCCATTCAAAATCTGAGGCTAAAGGCAAGAAGCTAGATTTGTCCAAGGTGAAGTGTTTTCACTCTCACGAACATGGGCATCTCGCCACTAATTTCCCATAGAAAATGAAGAACAAGAAGGCTACTGGAGCTGCAGTTGGTGAGGCCCTTGCCTCGCAGTTTGAACTTGATTTCTCTTTGATCACACTCTTGGTTTCAAGCACAATGGGATCGGTGTGGTATCTTGATAGTGGTGCTTCCTTCCACATGATGGGATATAAGGAGATTTTCAGTGACTTGGAGGAGAAATATCTCCAAAATCATATAGAGATGGGCGACGATGGACGATATAGTGTGACCGACATTGGTACCATTACCTTTGAGAGGGAGTTAGGTAGATTGTTTATATTTAAAGATGTTATGCATGTTCCAGGTCTGAAGAAAAACATGGTCTCAGTCGCGATGTTGGAGGATAGAGGTTATGACATTGTTTTCAGCAATCGAAAAGCTTTCCTGTGACATAAAACAATGGGTCAAACCAAGAGGATAGGGATTCGAGTCAAGAATCTCTACAAGCTGGAGGTAGATGGCTACGCTGCAATGGTGGGAAAAGAAGAAGAAGTGGTGAGCTGGGATGAGGGTGAATTATGGCACAAGCAATTAGGCCATCTTCACCATGGCGCCTTGAAGATTTTGCAACAGATTTCTACTGGACTTCCCAAGGGTACACTTGCATAGATAGATCAGTGCAAGGGATGTACTACGGGTAAGTTTGTGAAGACCACCTTTCAAGAAAAGGAGAACCGTGCTTCAGTGATCCTGGAGAGAATTCACACAATCCTGTGTGGGCCATTCTCGGTTGCTTCAACAAAAAAACACAGGTATTAAGTTATTTTTGTTGATGATTGTTCTCGTAGATGTTAGATCTTCTTCATGTAGAAGAAGGATCAAACATTCTCAAAGTTTTGCGAGTTTAAAGTATTGGTGGAGAAAGAGTCGGGGAAGCAAGTGAAGGCTCTGTAGAGCAATAATGGTGGTGAATATATCTGAAAAAAATTCAAAGACTTCTGTAGAAAAGAAGGAATTCGAAGAGAAATCATAGCACCTCATAACCCACAGCAGAATGGGGTCGTGGAGAGGAAGAATAGAACGATCGTGGGTGCTGCATGAGCTATGCTGCAAGATCAGGGCCTACCAATGCATTTGTGAGCGGAAGCATGCAACGCTACAGTTTATGTGCAAAACCATTGTCCTCATAGAGTACTTGGCATGAGTAGACCTGAAGAAGATTTTACTGATAAGAAACCAGATGTGTCTCACTTTAAGATTTTTGGCTCATTTGTTTATGTGCATGTGACCAAGTATGCCAGGAAGAAGCTGGAGCCGACTGCTGAGTTGGGATCTTTGTGGGGCGATCCAAATTTATGCAGGACCGCAATAGAATACACATATAACCATAAATACAAATATGCAGTGGAAATAACACTTCATTTCATTAATATCAAAGAACTGAAATTTGCTTACATACAGAATGGAAATAAACTAGCTAGGGTGCTGGTAGCAAATCTCTGAGAAGAGATGTGGCAGCTACAGACCTCTGAACTGTGTTACAATGAGGCTCGAGGGCCTATTTATTATTTAGAAATAGTGGAGAAATCTAAACATCCAAAAACCTAACCCTAGGAGATGAAGCGCCAAAACTATGGGCCTCGTTTGGGTAGATTGGTGTTTCAACTTCCCAAGGACATAACTTCGACATACGATCTTCGTTTGATGCGTATGATACATCGTTAGAAATATATATCCAAGGAATACAACTATTTCCATGAATATCAATTTTCGAATGAAATCATATTTTCCAGACAAACGATGTCCAAAAAACGTCGTTTAGGGCCTCAAAATGGCTTCAGAAGTTCAGGACCCGAAAAACTGCTAAAAATAGTAAGTTGTGCTGAAACTGAAAAACTAAAATAGATAATGGTGGCGGCCTAAGTGGAATAGGTGGGTGGCCACAAATATCCACCGTGATCATTCCTCGCCCCTTAGGAAGAAATGGTCCCCATTGCGTTGAGTTCCTCCATGGGATGAGGAAACTTCTGCTGAACTTGGTCCCTAGTGAACCACTTACCTTAGTGCAGGAGTTGGCCAACTTTGACAACCCGATACAGTTGGATCTTTCATTGGCGAGTGTTCTTGATTTGCATGTCCATGATACAATCTATGGTGGCCTGTTCCATGTAGTCTGGGTTTAACTCTTTTGGTGTGAGTTCTTCTGCAATGTCAGAGGTGTCCAGTAGAGGTGGGAAGTAAGGACAAAGGCAGTCTACATTGAATATTGGGTGCGGACCAAGGAATGGTGGAATACTAAGCTAAGGTATTGTTCCCTACAACTTTAGTGATGGTGTACGGACCATATCGGAGTGGGCGAAGCTTGCGGTGGGGTCTAGTGAGGCGCTCCTTCTACAAATGTAGCCACACTTTGTCGCCCACCTGGAAGTTGTATGGCACCCAATGTTAATCATGTCGTTGCTTGTACTTAGCATTGGCTATATCCAATATGTCATGAAGTTTTTCACTTTGTCAGCTTTAGAGTGGACATGAGACGAATCGACCGGAGTTGCCACAAATGGCATGGCTATGTCAATGGGACATAGTGGTTGGAATCCCAAGCCCACCTGAAAGGGGCTATGGGCGGTTGAGCTGTGGAGAGCCCGGTTATAACTATGTTGTACATAGGGGAGGCTCTTATCCCATGTGTGTGGATGCCTTGAATTGTACATGCACAGAATGTGTACAATCATCCCATTGATGATCTCTGTCTGGCCATCAGTTTGGGGATGGAACGCTGTGGACTTGGTGAGCTTGGTGTCCAACATTGACCAGAGGCTAGACCAAAATGTGTTGAGGAATCTACTGTCACGATATGATATTATAGACTGTGGGATCCAAAAGTGAACCCACACTTGTTCAAAGAAGAGTTTAGCAATGGCTTCTGCTGTGATATTCTTCTTACAGGCCGCCATAATGGCCATCTTTGAGAATCTGTTGACAACCACGAAAACACAGTCATTTCCATGCTTAGTAGAAGGAATGCCTGACATGTAGTCCATGGAGATGGATTCCCAAGGTCGACTAGGGGTAGGTAGAGGAGTATAGAGCCCTTGCTTCTTGATGGTCGGTTTGGAAATGTCACAAGTAGTGCAGGAACTGATGTACTTCCCGACATCCTGTCGAAGGTTCAACCAATAGAAATACTTCTGCAGTACTGCCACCATTTTCTCGACCCAAAAATGTAATGCTTCCATTTTTGACAAGCCTGCAAAATGGAATACATTTCTTTGTCATAATTAGGATACTTGCGAACTGTGTCAGACAATTTCTCACTGTGATATGCCACTGGATGCCCCTGTTGAGTAAGAACTGCCCCAATAGCATAGTTAGAGGCATCTATCTCGATCTAAAATGTTTGTTGCAAGTCTAGTAATGTGAGCACTGGGGAAAAACAGAGGCAATGTTTCAATTCTACGAATGCCTTCTGTTGAGATTATGACCAAAATAATTTTTCTTTCGCTCCTCCCTTGGTGACTTGACTCAAGGGCCAAGTGATATGAGAGAATCCCAACACGAACCTGTGGTAGAAATTAGCAAGACCCAGAAAGATATGAAGCTCTGTTAGAGTGGTTGGGGTTGGCCAATCCTGAATGACTTGGATCTTGGCTTGATCCACACGCACCCCCCTTTCATCAATAATGTATCCCAGATATTGAACTTGAGTCATGCCAAAAGTGTACTTCTCCAAATTGGCACACAAATTGTGTTGACGTAGTGTTTGGAGGACTTCTCGAATGTGGTGGAGGTGCTCTTCCCAAGTCTGGCTGAAGATCAGAATGTCATCCAATACACCACTAAAAATGAGTTGGTGAATGGACGCAAGATAACATCCATCAGCCTCATGAATGTTGCGAGAGAATTTGTCAACCCGAAAGGCATGATGAGCCATTTGAAAAGGCCCTCCTTGGCTTTGAAGTCAGTCTTCCATACATCATAGGATTTGATTGGTACCTGGTGATACCCAGACTTAAAGTCGATCTTGCTGAAATATTATGCCCCTTTGAGTTGGTCCAGAAGGTCATCAATCGGTGGGATTGGGTACCTATTCTGGACAGTGATCTTATTTAGTGCCTGATAGTCAATATAGAGTCTCCAAGTCCCATCCTTCTTCTGTACCAACACGATCAGGCTCCCACAAGGCGATGAACTTGGTCGGATGTGACCTTTCTACAGCAGCTCCTGAATCTGCCTCTTGATTTCATCATTCTCCATAACAGAGTTCCTGTAGATCAGTCCATTGGGTATCGGTGCACCTGGTGTCAGGTCAATGGGGTGCTTGACCTGAAAGTGTAGAGGCACCCCTATAGGTGAGGTGAAGATGTCCCCATACTCCTCCATAACCTTGTCCATTTTTTTTGTCATGCAGAGGAGCCATGTCTGGAGGTCATGGCCACAATATTCTTCTTTCCATGGGGGCAGATCATCAAGAAAAAAAATTTCCTGGTTTGGGAAATGAGCTTACTGCTTTGTTTTGCAGTAACAAAAGAGATAGTGGGAGGCGGTGGTACCTCTGGTATCCTGTACAACTTATTTCCCAAAGTAACAATAACAGCACGAAGCTAGGACTCATACATTGCATGTCACTTCCACAAGTATGGTTGGCCTAACAATACATCAGAAACATCAATAGGAGCAATGTCACACAATACCTCATCCGTGAAGGGCATGATACTATAGGGAAGGCGGCACTGCTGGCTGATGCGGAGATCCCGTTCTTGGTGAAGCCACCCGATGGTGTATGGTTGTGGGTGCGCTGTGGTCGGCAAGCCCAACTACTTCACGACAATGACTAAAATGAGGTTCTTTTGGCTCCCATTATTGACAATGAACTGTAGCGGGGAACCCTTTACCCACATCTGGGAGTGGAAGAGACGCTCTGCGTCCTCTGGATCTTCTGGTTCCTCCTGCTGGATCTTCGTAGTGGCAATAATGGTGTTGGGCTCCACATCAATAATCTGCTTCCCTTTGTCATTTCCCTTGTCAAGTTTTGATTCAGAGTCAGAGAATGCATTTGATTTAGAAGCCCTCATCTCGGCCACTAGCGACTGCTTGGCCCGACACTCGTTTATGTTGTGAGTGGAGCTCTTATGGAACTCACACCACTTTCCCATGTCCTTCTTTGGCTTCGTGGTGTTTTTCTTTGCTTGTGTCTTTGGAAGGTTGTCTTGGGCTACCATGCCTTGGCTTTGTCCTTTGGTTTGTGATTTGGGGGCACCTTTCGCTTTCTTTTGAATCGCAAATCCAAAGTCTCGTTTCTTCTGTTTGAATTTCTGCTCAATCTTGGCAACATATCGGTATGTCGTACCAAGTGAGGAGATGTTGAGGAACTCCATTTCCTCCTGAATGTATCTGTGTAAACAACCGCGATAATTTAACACCAAATGTTTCTCTGAATATTTGATACCCAACTTTGTGCGCAGGGTATGGAACGGATTCGTTAGCTCATGCACATCTTGATCCCTTTGTTGCTGCAGCGTGGTCCATTGTATGTACTTGTCCTCATAGCTTCCCACGGGATAGTATTGTTCCTTGATGGAATATCGGAAAGAATTCCAAGTGGGTACGGCTAAGAATAGAGAGGGTTTTGTCTCGTTCTTTTTCTCACAGTAGGTTTCCCACCAGTCCTTAACATGGGGGGTAGCTTTGAGGAGTGCAAAAATAATCTTCTCCCATTCGGAAAAGTCATGATCTGAGAAATATCCTTCTAATAGATTCAACCATCTATCTACGGCATCCGCATCTATTTTACCCTCAAATATGGGAATGTCAAATTTTACTTGTACCTTAAAGGGAGTCGCACCTCCAGAGTGGCTACTGGATGCAGATGTGCCACCGATGGGCAGTCGTTGAAGGATTTGGGCAAAGTTATCCATCATTGCGTTACTTTGTTTTTCGAGGGCCTCCTCGAGAAATATTTTGATAGGATCTCCTACTCTCTCATCTTTATTTTCATCCCCCATGGGCGTCCGTCAGGGTTTGCGAGGTTGATCTTGCAAAGGTTCCACCAGATCGAGCCCTAACTCCTTATACCCCGACCTTGTTGGGGACATCCAAAGAAGGATCAAGAAAAAGCAGACCGCTCTAATGCCACTGATCTGAATTTATGTAGGAATGCAATAGAATACACATATAACCATAAATACAAATATGTAGTGGAAAAAAACACTTCATTTCATTAATATCAAAGAACTGAAATTTGCTTACATACAGAATGGAAATAAACTAGCTAGGGTGCTGGTAGCGAATCTCTGAGAAGAGATGTGGCGGCTAAAAACCTTTGAACTGTGTTAAAATGAGGCTCGAGGGCCTATTTATTATTGAGAAACAGTGGATAACTCTAAACATCCAAAAACCTAACCCTAGGAGATGAAGCGCCAAAACTATGGGCCCCGTTTGGGTAAATTGGTGTTTCAACTTCCCAGGGATGTAACTTCGGCATATGATCTTTGTTTGACGCGTATGATACATCGTTAGAAATATCTATCCGAGGAATACAAATGTTTCCATGAATATTGATTTTGAAATGGAATCATATTTACCGAAGAAACGATGCCCAAAAAACTTCGTTTAGGGCCTCAAAACGGCTCCAGAAGTTCATGAGCCAAAAAACTGCTAAAAATAGTAAGTTGTGCCGAAACTGAAAAACTGAAAGAGACAATGGTGGGGCCCCAAGTGGAATATGCGGGTGGCCACCAATATACACCTGGATCATGGGGTACACAGAAACACCCCATAAGTATCGTGTGTATTTTCCAAACAGTCGAATGACAGTGGTGCGACGGGATATAAACTTCAATGAGGAGAAAGCCATAAAGTTGTCGCTTGAGAGGGAGCTAGACTTGCACGCAGAGGAGGAACTAATTATTCCCAAAGATGAGTCTCTAGATGTGGATCAGCCACAGGAGGAGGTTCATGGAGTGGAGGAGTCCACTCACGCAGAGCCAAACATCAAAACTAGCAGAAGGCGTATCACAGAAGTTGAGAGGCTAAAGTTTGATGCAGCACAAAATGTAGGAATCCCTAATTCACAGCAGAGACAGAGATAGTCTCTTGACTAATTAACTGGATACATTCTCTCATGAGAAAATGTATTGTGACTGATCCATATTCCTTTCAAGAAGCAATGCAGGAGCCACATTGGTAGATGCAATGGTGGAGGAGTATGACTCCATTGTCAGAAACAGTGCTTGGGAAATTGTTCCAAGGCCAGTTGATAAATCAGTGGTAGGTTCAAGATGGATCTACAAGGTAAATCAAGATGTTGATGGGAGTGTTGAGAAGTATAAGGCAATATTTGTGGCCCGGGGCTTCTCAAAGTTTGAGGGGATTGATTATGAAGAAAACTTTGCACCTGTCTCGCGATATTCTTCCATAAGGACCATCCTTGCTCTCTTAGCGCAGATGGGTTGGCACATTCATCAGATGAATGTGAAGATTGCGTTCCTTAATGGGATAATTGAGGAAAATGTGTTCATTGAGCAGCCTGAAGGATTTGAGATCTTCAGCAGCGAGTCACATGTGTGCAGACTCAAAAGAGCATTGTATGGGCTGAAGCAAGCACCCCGTGCTTGGTACACTCGGATCGACAAATATTTCACCAGACTTGGCTTCACCAAGAGTGAGGCGGATGCAAACCTATACCAGATTGTGGTGGAGGGTAAGCTTTTAATCATTTTTTTTTATGTTGATGATTTAATACCGACTGGTGATGAGAAACTGATACACTAATGCAAGGAGGACCTTGCAAAGGAGTTCGAGATGAAGGATATGGGCCTCCTTCACTATTTCCTTGGATTAGAAATATGGCAGCGAGAAGGTGAACTGTTTATGTCTCAAGGAAAGTATTCAAGGGAGATACTCCGTAAGTTTCACATGGAGGGTTGCAAACCCATGGATACTCCTCTTCCAGGAAACTAGAGGAAAGAGGATGCTACATATGGAGAGGTAGTGGATGCTATTGTCTATCGACAGTTGGTAGTTTCTCTCATCTATTTAGTTAATACAAGACTAGACATATGCTATGTGGTGAACCATCTTAGTCAAGCGATGGTTAAGCCTACCAAGCTCTTTTGGAAGGCGGGAAAGCATGTCCTGAGATATCTCATGGGCACAAATGAGTATGGCTTATGGTACAGACAGAAAGATGAGGTGAAGTTGCATGGCTTCATGGATGCAGATTGGGCAAGCAACCTGACGGACAGAAAGACCACATCTGGAGGGGTTTTCAGTATCGCATCTACAGTTGTTTCTTGGTACAATAGTAAACAGAGATCCGTGGTGCTCAGTTCAGCAGAAGTGGAATACATTGTTAAGTCCCTATATTAATAGTGTAGTCCATTATTATGTTAGTGTATCCCCCCTTACTGTTATTGTTGTACCCCTGTAACCCCCATATTGTTATAATTTTGCCCTTACATTATTATTTTTAGGTCGGTTAGGGTTACATTGTGGCCCCACTAGGATTATATTGTGGCCCCATGGACTCCTATATATAGAAAGGAGATTTTTTCATTTGTATCACCCAAGAATTGTTCATTCATGTAATGTATTGGAGGTTGCCCCCTTGAAGTGGCTTATTTCTAAGGTGTTGATATCTCTTTTCTTCTATTTTTGGAGCTGGTTTCACAACATTTGGTATCAGAGCTTTGGATTTTAGGGTTTCGCTGCACCAAACAGGTCTAGTGGAATTGTCATTGTAACATTTTTTATACGAAGGTTTAGAAGCTGAAATTTTTAAAGCGAAAAGCCGAAATCCTGAGGAACATCGTCGTAAACTTTCAGAGCCTGGTTCACAATATTTTCGGAGATATGATCTATGGAAGTTAGGTCTTTTTTAGGTTCCTAAATTTCATCTCAAAGAGGTGATTGTGGGAAAATATTCATAACTCTCTCTTTGAGCATCAGATTGGAATTCTGTAAAACGTGGCTAGAATTAAATTCTCTATAGTTTCGTTTATATCAATTTCAGAGCCAAAGGAGCAAAAAGTGACACGTGGCAAGTCGTACAAGTTCGCTCTACTGAACCAGTATATAATTAGGTCATTGTGGGAGATTGGGCATAACTTTGCCTTGAAGAACCCAAATCAGGTCAGATCTGTGGCATTCAAAAGAGGATTCAGAGGGCTACCACAGGGAAAAATTTAAGTTATTTATAATCTCAAATTACATATATAATTCGATTTCAATATCGAGCTTCTCAAAAGCAAGAAAAAGGTGTGTATTTGGTTTTTAAAATACCATAACGTTTGTTTAAAAAAGCAGTTTGAAGTGATTCCAAGGGCATATTTTAGAATTTTTATCAGTATTGGGTTCTATAATGCTTCAAAAAAATAATTCTATACCCATTCAGACCTCAAAAAGCTATACTATGATGCATGAAGAGGAAGAATTGCAATATGAGATATCAAAATTACGATACCAAGTGCAACAAGTTTCGATCTTACGAAGAGCAACCGAAGATGACATAGATGGTTTAAAAGAAGAAAGGAGGCTAAGTTGGATGGTTTGAAGGATCAAATAATAGCTAATATGTATTATAAATTAGTGGAAGATCAAATCGAGCATCAACACCAAGTTCTCCAACTCTCAAAGGATAACCTATCCTTGGTGTAGAATCTAATGAAACAACAAGAAGATCCACATCACATCGAAAGAAGCTATGAAGAAGCCACATAAACAAGAAATCGACAAGTACGATCAATTTCAGAGTATCTCAACAAGTGGAAGAAATTTCTTGTAGAAGATTCCACATGGGAGGTTAATAATTTTATACAGAAGCATCAAGAAATAATCAAGCGTTGAGGACAACACTTGTTTGAAGGAGAGGGGCATGTTAAGTCCCTATATTAATAGTGTAGTCCCTTATTGTGTTAGTGTATCCCCCCTTATTGTTATTGTTGTACCCCTACAACCCCCATATTATTATAATTGTGCCCTTACATTATTATTGTTAGGTCGGCTAGGGTTACATTGTGGCCCCACTAGGATTACATTGTGGCCCCATGGACTCCTATATATTGAAAGGAGGTTTTTTCATTTGTATCACCCAAGAATTTTTCATTCATGTAATGTATTGGAGGTTTCCCCCTCGAAGTGCCTTATTTCTAAGGCGTTGATATCTCTTTTCTTCTATTTTTGGAGCTAGTTTCACAACATACATGGCAGCAAGTCAAGCTGCATGTGAGGCTATCTGGATGAGGAAGATCCTGGTCGGTTTGTTCGGTTCTCATTTAGATCCTACAGTGATTCATTGTGATAATTAGAGTTGCATTAAAATCTAGAATAATCATGTGTTTCAAGATAGATCTAAGCATATAGATATCCGGTATCATCATATCAGAGATTGTGTGCAGCGGAAGATCATGTTGCTTCAGTACATTCCTATGGAAGATCAAGATGCATATATTTTGACAAAGGCGCTCACCAGGAGAAAATTCGAATACCATAGAGATAGGATCAGGGTGAAGGATGATCCCTTTCTTGTTGAGAGGGAGTGTTGAGATTCAACAAGATGATGATCCTAGTGAAAATTAAGCACCTACACTAGGTGGGGCCTGCAGGTTATTTTTAGGTGATATGTCTATTTTTAGAATTTGGATCAAAGTCTATTTTTAGCAGTAATATATTTATAGATGGTTGAGAAAATTATATGGATGGATGGGCGTCTATTTTTAGAATGCATGTGCAAAGACGGTTCGTCGATCACATGTCTAAAAATAGAATGCATGTCGATTATTGTTATATCTTAACAATAATTAGACAATAAATATTAATCTATTCTCTTGAAGCACTTGATTTCAGTTAACTGATGTGGAAAAACAGTTAACTGAAGGAATTTCGAGTTCAAAGGTTGGTTGGTGGGACATGCTAGTGGACTTCGTTGTGACTGAGTGATACAAAGTTGTAACAGAGTTGGATGTGTAGTTACGTGAGTTGTAAAGTAGTTTAACTCAGTTAAGTGAGTTAAATTGAGTTTTGCTAGTTGTAACTAGTTGTAACTAAAGATAAACTAGTGAGAGATCAGTGAATGAAATATTAAATTAATTCACATGGAGTGATCTCACATGAAACTGAAGATTTAATACTGTTAACTACATGCATGTCAGATCCAGTGGAGACCCAGTTGAGAGATAGGTGAAAGGGACAGTTTGACTATCAGTTGTGACTATAGTGGGTGCACACTTGCAACCAAACACACATTGGAGATGCCAATAAGGATTGTGTAGTCAAGGCAAGGCAAGATCAAATTCATTCAAGGATTGTGATGAACAGATATTGCGGAGTGGAGGCAGGTTGTCACAAGGCAGTAAATTGGTGCATGTTTATGCCACTTTATGTATGATAGTGTGAGACAATTGTATATTTTACTGAGAGCTCTTGGATTAGAGTTTTGTATGAGATTGTTTCATGATCCATGATATATACATAATATATGATAGTGGGGTTTTTAGCTTTATCCTTTCCCGATAAAAAACATCTCTGTTATGTGTGATTAATCTTTCTTCATGTGTTTGCAATTGGCGATTAAATTTCCGCAAAGATTTAAGTAGAAGGATTTTGTATTTAATAGTGGCATATAATTGTTAGATAAGGACAATACGACAATACATAATTGTATTAAAATTTCTACAATATCATCTCTGAAACTCAAAAGCCGACTCTCATCCATAGGTTTGAAATGTTTACAAGGACGTTTTAGAGATTTCAGATGGCCCCCAGATGTACCATGCTTCTTACCAGAAGGTGGAGTGGAGCAAGTCCCATGGGGAGGTATCACAGCATCTACTAGCGAAGAGAAAACTCCTCAAATATGAACCTTTTTGGATTGTGACACACAATGTGGGATAGATGTTCCACCACCTCAATGATATGCATGAAAGTCTCGTCGTATTCCTCTGTATCCAATTCTGGTAGGAGAGAATTGAGGCCCTTCATAACTTCTCTAAAGAAGTATTAAACACCCTAAACCGTCATCTAAGGGAAAGAACAACCTAACACCAAGAATTAAATTCAGGTCCCCTTTCCCAAGGTTAGAGCCACCCTAATATTTTGGGGAACACGAAATAAAAGACGTTAATGAAAGAAAATCCACCCGCCACCCCACATTGCACCATCCCCATCCGAAAAAGGACTCTATTACCGACAAATCAAGTGATCCAATAAATGAAAATGAAAAAAATTAATAAAGGGTGATCTGCATATTATACGTCATCTGCCATAGCTGTCAGCCCAGTATTCCCACCCATCAAGAGGAATTTAAAAATCCCAGTCACTGCCATCCCATCCCTGTAATCAACAGAAAGTCTAGAATGATCGTCGAAAAAATGGCCCAGCAGGATTTAGGTGTGAGAGAAATAAGAACACAGAGTCCCGCAAACATGGCAACAAGAGAATATGATCCTTAGATGATAGAAACAAGCACTTCAATTCCCAAAATCCAAATACATCAAGACATTATCCCGTCTCTCGAAAAAGTTATTGTCCACAGCAACAAAAAATACAACCCTCAATGTTCCACCAATGATGACAAAGTTGAACCTTCAGGCTTTTTAGGGTCTGTTGAAAGGGATAAACTGACTCCACTTACCACACAGCGTTGACCGATGAAGTGTAGGTTCCATGTTTCCTTGACTATCATATGTAATTAAAAAGCGTGTTAGAAGACTGCAAAGCCATTTATTCATGATCAGACAAACGAGGGGATGACCATTGTTAGATGTCGCAATCATAGACGCTATACAGAATCATTCCCACTTACGTTGGATCCCATATAATTTCTATTCCACGCCTCTGGTTTTTCTCGTGTGCAACCACCAATGGCCATTATCCTTCAGCAACATTCACCCCATTTAATGATAGCACTATGTGAAACAATTAATGGAATTCATTACTAAACTTGAACTAAAATAAAAAAAACCCCACAATACATACCATGTTATAGTGAGAAAACCCTTGAGCAGCTTTCTTCCCATCCAAGAAACGATATATGGAGGATAGTGATATTTTCTGGAGATGATATATTTCCAGGGAAATAATAATATGTTCTGAATCACTGAGGTTAGAGAACAATGTTTCATGTCTAGGACTGAAAAAATCGCCTGAATTTTTTTGTCAAAATCCCATGCACTTTTGTCTTTTGAGAATAATTCCTCAAATGCACATCAATTTTACCCATGGAATTTAAAAACGGAAGAATATGAGTATAAGCTCTCCTCCACGGTGATTTTTTCATCTATAATTGCAGATTCTAAGGGTTTCATGCCATTCAAGCACTGCATTCCATCGACGAGCAGTTTGCAGGTCACCTTGATTTGAGGAGTACTGTACTACTCACCCTCTCACAATTTACTACTACGTTGCTCCCACCATTTTTCTATCAGAAACCTCATAGATTTGTTGAATCTATTATGGTGTATGCAATATCAGATCCCAAATCAGAGCTTGTTCAAGCCCATGTAACTTGTTTGGTACGAAATGCAGAGTCACCAAGAAATGAAAAATAGCTCCCTCCAATTAAAAACTAGCACACTATGTATGGACCATATGACCACACTGATTAAAAGGAAATGAGGTGCCAAGAAACCGTGTGCTACCAGTGGTTAACCTTTGAGTGGTTAATCTCAATAATTAGGTGGGATGAGACATATGTTCAATATTTTGTTGAAGATGAGGAATCTAAACAATGTCATCACCGGCAACCTCACTTTATAATGCCTATCAACATAAAATTTTTAAAAAATACATTTTACTAAAGATATAGATATATAATAAAGCTAGCAATTTCTGCTAATTATACAAAGGTACACTAAAGTAATATAAAGAAAAAAAGATTAGGAAGAGATCATCTTGAAAAACTAAATCACTAAATATAAAAACTCTTATATAAAGATATATATGGATCTCCATCTAGGTTTGTAAAAAATGTTGAAAGCTTTTTAGTGCATTTAAAAGTAAGGTAATGTCGTATGCTTTGATAGTTATCACTAATTTTCTCTATTCTTTAGTTTTATTTACATAGCTGGTAAACGTGTTAGTTTGATTGGAAGAATTATTTTCAAGCATATACATTTAGTTTCAATCTAGAGCCATTCATTCTTAGGTTTATTTTTATGCTTTGATGTTGTTTCTTCAACTTCAATCAACCTAGGTAATTTCATCTCCATGACTTTCATTTTATAAAAGTTTATGCTTCTCATTTTGAATATGGTTTTTAGATTGGTTATTCTTGATTCATTAGACACCTTTACTTTGTGGTTCTTCTCTTAAACCATTTTGTCTTAATAAGAATTTCAAATTTTCATAACAAAATTACTTTATATAATTAAATTTTAAATTTTCAAACCAACAAATTTAATAATAATTTTCATTAATATAAAATGAAAAATAATTCAATTTACTCGAATATTATAAAAATACTCCAATGATTAAAATTAAAAATAAGAATAAAATTAAAAAATTATAATCTATTGGCATCAATCTTATTTAAATAAAATCAATCTAATTTAAATTAAAAACTATCTTAGCTTGTGAATCCATCCATTATGAAATCTAATGCAAAATTTAAATGCTTTCCATTGCCCTTGTTCATTCTCCAAACACCTTTGTTATCATTGAGGAGAACAAGATATAGGTGGACTTTCAACTTGTCTTTGTCCTTTCTGTTTGTCATTCAACACTAAAAAAAATTTTGATTGAAGTTTTCTTGTGGGATGAAGGGGTGGTTGTCTAATTTGAAAGTTATTCCACCATTTGGTTTTAAATTCCACTATGAGAGATTGTGGACTGCCATCGTAAAGATACACTAAAAAATTTCTTGATTGAAGTTTTCTCGTGGGATGAAGGGGTGGTTGTCTAATTGGAATGTTATCTCACCATTTGGTTTCAAATTCCACTATGAGAGACTATGTCTTGTCATATTAAATATGTAAGGAGGATGGTCTTCATCCTAGCTGAGATATGAGTTTCTAGTATATATTCCTCGTGGGTTATTAGTGATATGCTTGATCTTGAGCCTTGTTCAAATTACTCTAAAAAATTACTCATTCACCATTGTAAAAAAAAACCATGATTTAAAATCATCCATTTCAACGACTTTACGATCCACCATAAGGAACCCTTATGGAAGATTGTTTTAACAAAAAATTTCCATGCTCAAATTTGTGTTATTTTTCAAAAATATGGCAAAGAAACACAATGATTATTTAACTAAACATATGACAAATGAGAGTATATAAAGAAATTGAAATTTGAGATTTAAAGCTTTATTCACAACCAATATGATAAAAATAGATAACATGGAGCTCATTGGACCACCAATATCTTGTTCGATATGCATCATAAAGATATTTCCCAATACATCCCAAGAAATTCCCAAAATAGGTGTATTACAATCTTGTAGAGCTATAGATTTCTTTCAACATATATAACCCTATTGGGCTCTAATTCATTACATATATTGGTTAAAGAGAAATGATCCAACCACTTTATGTTAATGCAGTGAAATTGTTGATCATTTTTCACTATGCAACACTAATCAGCCACGAGAATAATAAAATACTACTAATTTCGAAGAGGGGAATATAATTTAATGAAGTATCATATATGGACAATAGATTCAATGACACACGACTGGCCTTTTCCTTATCGGAGAGTTGATTTCATATTTTAAAGCATTAGCCATTTTTTAAATCCATTCCTAACATAAAAGACCTATGGTTCATAACACTTGCACATCAATTATTAAACTCTAGCACTAAATCAATGAATCTTATTCAATCAAATCCATCAAACCATAACTCTATATATTACAAATAAGAACGATAGAGGGAAAAAAATGCATTAAATAAAGACTCGAATATGGTTAAAAGAAAAACATTAGAAAATATATCAAACATAATGCTTATGGTGATTAAAACTAAAACATAATATACTAATAAGTATAATATTTGTGGTTGTGAAACTTTAAATTCCCCGAAAAAAAAAACCAAACAAAACAAAAAACAAACAAACACACACACACACACACACATATACTCTGAATACACTTATAAATTATATAATTTAAGACAATAACTCAAAATATTATAAACAAAACTTACCCAACATCAGTGCTAACACAAGCAATGGAAAATAACACTTACAATTATAAATGACACACAACATTATATTTTGAAGATGTACAGTGTGTAACTTATAAGAAAATTTCCAGGTAAAAAATTATAAGAATGTGTAACTTAAAGGAAAATTCCAAGTATACACTTAACTAAGGTCGAGGTAACACACCAACAGATACACTAAAATATATTGGAGTTATTTTTGGTTAAAAGTTTATAAAAATGACACTATTCAAACTTAACATGTTGACTTACTCTGCAATTGTTATTTATTTAATTTAATGTAATTTCATTGTAAAAAAACCTAAAGAAAATATATTCACCATAATCCATATGGTCATAACACTTACAACATAAAATTTTTAATTTAAGTAACAAGTTGGCATCCAACACAACGTCCAAAGTGGAAAGATTCTGACACAGCCTACAACTTAAATAATATGCAACAAACAAAAGAGTGTGATTTAAACTTATAGGTTAGAGTGTTATTCCAAAGAGGATTGGTGGTTGTGATCCAAAAATGAAATGAAGGTATTACAGAACGAATTATAAGTTATTTTATGTATTCTTATGCAATGGATCAAAATTGCGAAAACACATAAACTCAATAAAAATTTGTAGCAAAAGAAAAGAATTGAGGTTGAAAATAGAAGAAAGAAAAAGAAGACATGTTGATAACGGATTTCACCCCTCCTAGGCTACATCTTAGGGTTCGCTTTCAATGTGACCTCTCTATTAAGATGCCCAAATGCTCAATTACGTCTATTTACAAGATCCAACTCATCAAAATAATGCTTCCAATGCATTTATAATGCCCAAAAACCCTTGTTTTGGCTTTTGAAACGCTCAATTTGGCCTTCAAATGGCCAAATTAGGACAAAAATACTCGCTCTTTGCAACTTAAAAGAAATTTGTTCTGCAAACTATTAAAAAAAACTCACATAGGCAGATTGGTTGAGGGAGTTAGTTAAAAAGGTGGATGTCGGGTGTTTGATCCACATTTGGCGCAATTCTTTGAATGATTTTTGGCTAGTTATATACAAATATATCATAAATATTTTAATTATGGGTGGGGTTCATTGTAAACAACATGAACGTCGCACCCATACCTTATACATAACCCACCATGGTGATATATATATTGAATCTCGTTGTGTTTTATTGATGCCACCACTAACATACCTTGGGATATGGTAGAGCCGCTAGTTATGGCAAGCTCCTGCCATATCTATTTACCCAATCTTGGAAGCGATAAACAATAAATAGAGACATGCACCCATCATATCACAATAATTAATGTTGCCCAAATGGTGAGGCAGAGAAGTGTTAACTTGCAAGTTCATAGGTCGAATCTATGAAACCCTAGTCCAAAATTTTGACCCATAAAACAAGGCCCATTTGGGCTCCTTGAATTGGGCCATGTGGCACCCTCTCGTTGGGCCACATGGCTCCGTTCAATTGGTCCACATCCATAAACTGCATAGTGACACTTTTCAAAACCTAAAGGTGCCACATTTCAATCAGAACCATGAGCCTGGAACCCTGCCCATTAGAACCTTGTGCATTGATTGTTGATTTGTGGTACCCTAAGCATTGACTTTGACTTTGACCTGTTGAATTTTTTCCCTGGTTGACCTTAAATTTGACCTTGCATAACTTTTTCATACGTTATGTTTTTCTCATTCAAGTTCCACTGGAATCAGAGCAACAAGCACTACGCATTGAACCTGGTTTCAAGTGCATCTCACAAATTTGATTTTTGAGCATTTTATAGAACTTTGAGCATCTTTTGAATCCTCTGGATCACTCATCCCCACTGGAAGTTTTTGGACCACCAAAATACTAGTACTACTCAAATAACAAGTTAGGGTAAATCTCCCTCACCTTCCCGATCTTGATCCATTGTTCTTTGCTTGGATTGGTACCTTTGAGCCCCACACGAAGGTACTCAAAATCACCCCTGCATGGAGTCCTTGTCTTCCTATCAAGAATGTTGTCTTCCTACAGCTCATACATGTATTCAGGAGAAAAATATTCTATGGAAAGTTCTTCAATACTTTCCTCTTGCTCCATGATCATAGGAGGCTCATACAATCTCAAGTTTTCAACATTTACAATAGAATAGATTTGCATATAAGGAGGAAAATATAATCAAAAAGCATTAGTACCAATATTTCTAAGATTTTGAATGGACCATATCGAATTGTTTTGAGATTTTTACCTTCTCCTTGCAACCTTTCTTTTCTGATGTATAACCAAATTTGATCTCCCACCTGAAAAGTGTGATCAACATGATTCTTGTCATGCCAAGATTTGTATTCGGCTTGGCTATTTTCCAACTGTTCCTGCACTTTTTGATGTACCAATTGGATCTTTTTAATGAAATTCTTGGCTTTCTCCACATCACTATGTCCATCCACTGTAATATCTTTCCCAAAGATGAAATCTAAAGGATATGTTGGTAAAAAACCATAACATGCTTCGAATGGATATGTACGAGTTGATGAATGTTTGGCATGATTGTAGGCTTTTTTTTTTCCTGAATAAGTTTAATCTATTAGTATAAAAAAAGATTACATGGAGGCCTGGGCCTCAGAAATTATGGCCTGTGGTATGGGCATTCTAAAACAACAGACATGATCAACATGTATCTAGCGATTCAACAAGAGAGTGCCACCCACATAGGGGAAACCGGCCATGAAGCTCTAATAGTTTATCAACCCATAATAACTAAGAGAAGTTATGCATACAAAATTGATACCAGTAAAAAAACACAACCGCTCGCAAAGGGGAAACCGGCAACTTGACAAGCTGTAAATCTGAAGGTAACCAAGCTGTGGCAGCGAGCAAGTAACAGTGACTAACCTGGACTATTGTCCATCCAAAAACATGCAAAAATGGAGATTAGCCATTTAAGTACCTTAAGAGGAGGGGGGAGATTCGACCACGTGACATGCATAGGCGTAAGGGTCGTCCTCATCCTACATATCATCATTAGCACTGGAAAAACCTCGCTTGGTGTCATCCTCGTCCTGCTTATCATCTATAGCACTGGAACAACCTCGCTTGGTGTCGCCCGAACCAACTTCAAATCTGAGATCCTGCAAGGTGCTGCACTCGACCGTTTTCCTTTTCTGACCACCTCTGGAGGGAGAGCTAGGCCTTTCAGCCTCCTTTTGTGCCAGATTGGTTCTCGGAAGCTCGGTACTCATTTCAGGGGGCTCCTCCTTAAAATCAATGGTAATGGTGGCTATTATAGTCGGCATGTTGAGCAGATAGGGGAAACGGAACTGGGCAGTATGCTGCTGACCAGGGATGAGACTGGAGATGCCTCTTGTAGGCTGAGAAAACTTGTGACCAGCTCGGGAGCCACGACCACTTCTTGTCTTAGGGTAACAACCCAACAAGGAATCCAAGGGAGGAGACGAGGAGCTCGGAGAGGTGGAGGGAGGGTGGCGCGGAGGACGGCCACAGCTCAAGCTGCGTCGACACTGCATCCTCTGTCGCAGACGAGGAATTGGATACAAATGAGAATGTCTGAGTAGGATAAAGCAGAAAGCAGAGGGCGGGGAATGAACGGGCAGACCAGTGCAGAGCTGAGAAGGCAGAGAAAGGGTGAATGGATCAGGGAAAGAGTCAGAGTGAAACTAGAAGCCCCGAGAGAAATGGGAGCTCTGCGTAACATGAAAGCCCAGAATGAGGTCAATGCAACAAAAAATTGAACATTTGCGCCCAGTGTTGGTTCTAGAACTGTGCTCTGAGACAATCGAGGAGCAGCAAGAGTGCAGAGGCAACAAATCAGGCGTGAAACTTTCGGAAGAAGCCATATTGCTGAAGAACGGCCGTGAGCATGGGCAACTGTGCTGCATAAATGCAGTGGGGTGGTTGGCAGGCTCGACGTTAATGCAGTTAATGAGGTCGAGGACAAGAGGAAGGGTGGTGGTGGTAGAATCCCACGCACATGCCCCAATCCTCTACCACATATCATTCCCTCTGATCACCCGCATCCGGGGATGATTGTAGGCATGCTGAATGTAGTTTAAATGCTCATTACAAAGCTTAGGATGCTTGCCACAATATCCTCAAAGTAGATGTACCACTATCATGTTTACCACCTCTGTCCGACCGTCGGTTTTTGGATCCAATTTTGTGTTGTTCTTCAACTTGGTTTTCATCGATTCCCATAGACTTGACCAAAATTTCTCGAGAAATTGAGAATCTCAATGAGATACAGTAGATATGGGTAACCCAAATTGAATCCATAAAATTTTAAAGAAAAATTGTGTTTTTTGTTCAACATTAACCTATTTTTACAAGGAATTAAGATACACATCTTACTGAACCTATCCAATACAACATACAAATAATCATGACCTTTCCTAGATATGGGTAATGCCCCCACAAAATCCATGGACACACTTTCCCAAGGACGCAAAGGTATAGGAAGTCGAGTATACAAACCCAATTTCCTATTACTTAGCTTAGTAGTAGCACACATAGAAAACCCCTTTACATATCTTGATGTAGTTTCATTGATGCGATGGCAATAACAATACCTATGCAATTGAGAAATTGTTTTTCCTACACCAAAATGACCATCAATAAGAGATCTATGTGCTTCCCTTATAATATTAACTCTTTCACTTTGTGGAATGCATAACTTGCCAAGATGATGTAATGGTTTGT
Organism: Pinus albicaulis; assembly: GCA_034641835.2. NCBI lineage: Eukaryota > Viridiplantae > Streptophyta > Pinopsida > Pinales > Pinaceae > Pinus > Pinus albicaulis. The sequence goes on along the minus strand of CM076581.1, from coordinate 474,792,146 downwards.
GATGAACACGATAATCCATATATTCAATTTGATTTCCTTTAGTAAAAGTTGCATATAGATTTTTAAAATCTTCATCTTGAGTATATTGTTCAATGTAGCTTTCATGTGTGATTGAATTATGCTTAAGAATTGTAGAAGCATTGATTATAGGTCTTGATAACATATCTGCAAATTTGTTATATATTCCTTTATTATATTTGATGACCAAGTGAAATTGTTGTAAAAATCCCATCCATCTCAAGTGTCTTGATTGTTGTAGCTTAGTTTCTGATTGAAGATATTGTAATGGTTGATGATCTGTATGTATGATTGTTTCTTTACCAATTAAATAGTGTTTCCATTTTTTCACACTTTGTACTAGAGCATACAATTCGTTATGATATGTTGGATAGTTAATTACTATAGTTTTAAAAGTCTTAGAGTGAAAGCATATAGACTTATAGCACTACATCAATACTGTCCCCATGGCATAATCACTTACATATTCTTATATTTTGAATGGTTGCTTGAGATCTGGAAGTGATAGAACCGATGTTGTACTGATTTTCTCTTTCAATGCATCGAAGGATTTTTGTTATTTGCCTCCCCAATGAAAAACTTGTTTCACACTTGCTAATTAAGCATGTAGCAATGCTGCAATAGATGAGAAGCCTACAATGAACTTCCTCTAGTATTGGGATTCTCCCATGAAGCTTCTAACTTCAGTTGCATTTTTAACCTTAGGCCAATTTACAATAACCTCAACTTTAGAGGGAGCAATTTTCTATTCACCACCCCCTTCAATATGACCTGAATACACCAAATATGTCTTACAAAATTCACATGTGGACATATTGAAATACAATTTTTCCCTTTCTAAGACATACAAAACCTACTTTGCATGATTTACATGCTCTTCACGAGTCTTACTGAAGATCAAAAGATCATCTAAGTAGAGTATGATAAAATTATCAAGAAATGGTCGCAATACATCATTCATCACCGTCATAAATGTTGTGGATGCATTACAAAGCCTTAAAGGAATTACTAACCATTCAAACAATCCATGTTTTTTCTTAAAAGAATTTTTCCAAATATCACTTTCAGTAATTCTAATTTGATGATAACCACTTCTTAAATCTAAATGAGTGAAATAAATAACACACTTCAATTTATCTAGAAAATCATCAATTTTAGGAAGAGGATAACGATTATTTACCATGATTTTGTTTAAAGCCCAAAAATCAATGCATATCTACCATGTGCCATCCTTCTTTGGAATCAAAACAATAGGAGACCTGCAAGGAGATGTACCTGGTTTGATGACCCATTTTTCAAGCAACTCTTTCACCTTCTTGTTAATCTCCATGCTTTCCAAAATTAACATTCTATACATGCCAATATTAGGAAGCGGAGCATCCTACTGAAATTGGATTTCATGTTGAACTCATCTTTTTAGAGGGAGTCCTTTAGGTTCCTGAAACATCTTTCCATAAGTATCAACAACTTCACTCAATTCATACTTAAGTTTAGGATCACATCCTGAGAAGGTTTCAAATTTATCAACATCCTTATCTTTTACAATCAACGATACATAATTCTTGCTAGCATTAACACGTATTTTCATTTTTCCTACACTAACAAGAGATAAATTTGTCTCCTTATGATGTGCTCTTACAATGTATTCAATCCCTCCTTTGAAGATATGATATTTGTTCTCCTAACAATAGAATATGGCCTTTAAATTATACAGATAGGGAATTCCCAAGAAAATTATGTAAATGTAAAGAGGTACAACATCAACTACAACCTCATCTACAAAATTAACAGTGATGATGGAAAGCTTAAGTTTACATCGTTTTGTTACTTTTAGTTTGGAATTATCACATACCCAACCAAAAGGGTAAGGTTTAAGATAGGGTGTTGTTTCTAAATTAAGTTTCTTAACAATTGCTTCAGAATTAATATTGACTTGAGAACCAATTTCAAAAAGAGTATCAACCTTATTATGCTTTATGACCACTCTAATATGAAAAATCTCTTTCCTTTTCTTATCATTTATAGACTCAAAGGATTCATTAGAAGAACTAGTACTTGCATCAGAAGTTATACCTTTAATTCCCATGGTTGTGATCTTTGTTTCATTACCTGAATAAGATCCCACATCCTATTGAGTTGTAGCAATGGTCTTTTGTTTCCCCTTGTTTTCAAAATTATTTTGCCTCAATTCTAGATGCAACTTCCAGCAATGGTCTTCATCATGACCATCCTTCTTGCAATTTTCGCAAGTGAGTTTCATTTACTCTTTCTTAACATTGGTTGTCTTCTTCCCCTTTCCTTTTCCTTTTCCCTTTGAATTATCAATAAATTTCTTGGATGGTTCTTTTGAATTATCTTCTCACACATTCTTTCCTCAAATTTCAATATGTGTAGCTTGTACACACACTTCATCTAACTTGGTTAGGTTCAGCATGTTGGAAAAAATGTAACTAGGTTTTGTCTTCATAAATATATTTGAGTAATTATGTAATGTACTTGCCAAAAAGAATTTTTATAACTGTTACAATGAATTATTAAAGAACGGTTTTCAGGTTTGGGCCATCATTTTATTAGTAAATTCCCCATTGTGGACTCCTAGGATTAATATTGAGTCATTAGAGTCATTGTAAATTTTATGAGACTGTTCTTGGGCTTTTGAATCATGTAAAAATAATTATTTTTTAGTCAAAAATGAATTATGTCACCTCCACACCAAGTCGGACTCAAGGAGATAAAGTCAGCCTCAACTGGGAAATTCTACCTCACCAGAAGGCTATATATTGAAGCTGTTTGAATTCACTTGGACACACTCACTTTCACAAGTTCGATATCCTAGAAGAAGATATTCTATATACCCTGATTTATTTGGACTAATTATTTGATGGAGAATGGGCTTCAATTGGAAAACGAGGATAGAGGAGAGAATTTTATAGATCACATTACACAAACTGATGGGCTGGAAACTGCCTGGAGTGTTGGCCTCCTTCATTTTTGATATGAGGGCGGGGAAGGTTACATTTAGACTAGACCAAAGTTTCCTTTTCCGCCTAGAATTCTCCACCAAATATATTATTTCTCTACCTAGAAACAACCAACATGCTTTGAAGTATTCCAAAATAAATCCATCTGGACATGGTGTCTTGTTTGTGGGCTTTGCTTTGACCATTGTTTCCACTTCTTCGATGTTATGGGTTGCATTGAAAGCCTCATTTTTCTCCTCTGTAATTATTTTGGGAATCTATAGAGTAATTTGGTCAATGTCCTTTGTTCGGTCATGCACTTCTTCAAACATAAGAGAGGAGAAGAAGGAGATTAATTCTCGTTCCATATCTTAGTGAATTTCCAGACGATTCCCTTCTTCAGAAGTGATCAAAGTGATGCGGTTATGTTGACGATGGCTAATCATGGATCTTTGAAAGAATTCTGAATTCTGATCCCCATCACAGAGCCATTGGATTCTTTATTTATGCCTCCATATGGTCTCTTCATGTTGTCTTCATTCTTATAGTTTATTTAGAAGATGGCCTTCCTCAACAGCAAGTCCTCAGTGCACCCTTCACAAAAAATCTACATTTGGATCTCTTCCAATTTTTCCCCAAGTCGCTTTTTCTCAGTGAATATGTCCCCAAATTATTCTCCATTCCAGATCTTGATTCTAAGTTTGAAAGCCTTAAGTTTTCTCTAGAATATTTTCATGCATGACCCTGTGGGCACCTCCATATTTTTCAACCATTCCTCTAACTTATCCACAAAGCCAGGATGTTGAAGCCAAAATATTTCAAAGAGAAAGGGCTTGTTCTTTGGGGGCGAGTGGGAGATCATATTCAGATAGATAGGCCAGTGATATGAGCCTAGAGATGGCAGAATTGAAGCTTTCATAAAAGGGTCTTTTAAAATAAAATCTTCGGAAATTAGAAATCGGTCCAAACGACATGCCACTTGTTGTTATTTGCCTCTCCTCTTGTTCCAAGTGTGCAATATAGTCTTTGTTTCCACATCATCGAGGTGAAGCTCCTCATTGAAATCCATTGAGAAGGAGTCTAGGCACCTAACCCTTCCATGTTTTTCATCAAAATTGTGGATCATGTTGAAGTCTCCCCCAATGATCCAAGAAGTGGTGGAGAGGCTAGAACGAAGACCATAGATTTCTTTAATAAATAGGTCTTTGGCTTAAGGGGTAGAGGGGTCATACATAACTATCAGGTCAATCCAAGAATCAGAGCTAATATGCCTAAAGCTACCAGAGAGAGTGAAATGTGTTCCAATACATTCCTTATAGATTACTTGATTAATGTTAGCTTCATACTCACATAAAAAATCAATAAGTCCAAGTATTCACAAAATAATGAAATTATGAAATTATTAATCATGAAAGTAGACTTACTCTAGAAGTCTACATATCACCAAAGATGAGGATAATGAAAAAAATTAGGGATGGACATCATACAAAATCAACTAAGATATTGTGGAGACATTCCTGGAGATATTGTGGACGAAGTTATGGAGAAGGTTCGACCAATTAGCCAAATCAGTAATTTGTTATGAGAACCAATGCAGTATAATTATTTTATGTGAAAATATATTGATGATAAAATCCTTTTCCTGCACGCATCTTGTCTCTTGAATTTTTTTTTGTTTCATTAATTGTTTTCGATTGGTATCAAAGCATTCATAATCCATAGGGCCGGAGTGAATCCATGATATTTTTCCACGGAACATCTTGACCTGAGGTGCATCAATTAAATGAAATGAAAAAGGAGAGAGCTTGCAATTGATCTGGATCAACATCACGGATTTGAACTAGTATCATTAAAGCATTCATAGAGATATGCGTGTTGGATGATATGTAGAGATTCAATAAGAAATTTTTTGGCACCCATGATCCTAGTGAAAATTAAGCACCTACACTAGGGTGGGACCCACAAGATATTTTAGGCGCATGTCTTTTTTTATTATCCCTTAATTTAGATGGAGATTAAACTGTAATCTATTCTCAATGTGGACTTAAAATAGTTAACTAAAGTGGAAAAATCAGTTACCTAAGTGAATTTCGAGTTAGAAGTTGGTTGGTGGGACATGCAGAGTAATTCTAGTTGTAATAGAGTTCTAAGTGCAGTGGTGCATGAGTTTGTGCAAGTTGTAAATAATTTAACTGAGTTAAGTGAGTTAAACTCAGTTGTGCTAGTTGTAACTGAAGATACAAGTAGTGAGAGATCAAGTGAATTAAATATTAATTAATTCACGTGCAGTGATATCACATGCAACTGAGGATTTACTAATATTAGTTTCATGCATGTCAGATCCAGTGGAAACCCAATTAAGTTGTAGGTGAAAGGGAAGTTGACTAGCAGTTGTGAAATTATCTGCTTGCACACATCCAAGTAAACACACATTGGATGTGCACATGATACTTGTGGATTCAAGGTAGGCAAGTTGCATCAATTCAGGGATTGCATTCAATAGGGATTGCACAGTCAAGGTAGGCTGTCTGGAGACAGTAATTTGGCTAAGGAATTTGCTAATTTTTGTATAAAAGTGTGAGACAATTAGCTAATGTGCTGAGGGATCTTGTGAGAAGAGTTTTGTATGTAATTTTTTCATGATCCATGATATAATATACAATAGAATATAGTGGGTTTTTTTAACTGTAAGCTTTCCTCGAGAAATTATCTGTGTTGTGTGTGATTGATCTTTCTTCATATTCATGTGATTAGTGATTGTGTTCTTAATTTTGAAAACTATTTGTAGAAGCGATTCAATATTTAACTTTAGTACATTGCTAAATCGGGTGAATCTAAGATATAAATGCATAATGTATAATTATATATGGTATCAGAGCACAGGAAATTTCAGAAGTGAAGCAAGAGCTAAGTTTGTGACTGGATAGAATTCGAATTTGCAGAAATACTTTCTTGGTGCTACAACTGATTCAAGATCAAAATCGCTTTCAATGCCTTGAGGTTAGAGTATGCACTCGAGGGCAGCTCGAACTACATTTCTTCAAAGGACAGGATGGAGGCAGTGCTCGAAGACAATGGCTAGAAGGAATTCATTGGCAATGATGTTCCTAAAGCCGCCATCACAAATGTTGCCAATCTTTATGCATGGAAAAAGAAAGTGGAAAAGGCGAGGAGGATCCTGTTGGAGGCAGTACGAGACTACATTATCTCAAGCCTCCATGGGAAAGCCACACCATATGCTATGTGGAAGGATTTTAGGGATATATTCCAAAGCAACAGTGGCCATAGTAAATTGGCACTCAAAGATAAACTCAGGAAGATCAAGATGGAAAAGGGCGACACCATTCCAAAGTATCTCACGAAGTTTGTCCAATTTTGGGATGAACTGGGGATTGCGGGAATAACATTCGTTGATGATGATTTGGTGAGTTTGGCTCTCTTAGGGCTTCCTAAGGGTTGGCACAGTTATAAATACTCTATCAACGGATAGGAAAAATTTCCAGATTGAGAACGACTATGGTTGGATTTGGTGCAGGAGGAGTTCAAACGGAATACCAGATATGGATCTTCATCAAAGCATGATGATGAAGATGATTGTGCTTTAGCTTCCAAGGAAAATAAGGGAAAGTGGAAGAAATTCCATTCTAAATCCGAGTCTAAAGGCAAGAAGTAGGACATGTCCAAGGTGAAGTGTTTTCACACTCACGAACATGGGCATTTTTCTACTAGTTGTCCACAAAAGAAGAAGAACAAGAAGGCTACTGGATCTGTAGCTGGTGAGGCCCTTTCCTTGAAATTTGAGCTTGAATTCTCCTTGATTGCATGCATGGTGTCAAGTGAATTGGGATCAGTGTGGTATTTGGATAATGGCACTTCCTTTCACATGACAGGAGATAAGGAACTTTTCAGTGACTTGGAGGAGAAAGATCTCCAGATGCATATTGAGATGGGCGACGAAGGACGGTACAGTGCTACCAAGATTGGTACCATTACCTTTCATAGGGAGTCAAGTAAACCATTTCAATTAAAAAATGTAACGCATGTTCCAGGTCTGAAGACAAATTTGGTCTCAGTCGCAATGTTGGAGGACAAAGGCTATGACGTTGTTTTTAGTGATGGAAAAGCTTTCCTGCGACATAAAAAATGGGTCAAGCCAAGAGGATAGGGATTCGAGTTAAGAAAATATAAAAGTTGGAGGTAGATGGTTACGCTGCCATGATGGGCAAGGTTGAAAAAGTGGTGAACCGGGATGAGGGCAAATTATGGCATAGACGATTGCACCATCTTCATCATGGAGCCTTGAAAGTCATGCAGCAAATATCTACTGGACTTCCAATGGGAAGACTTGCTCAGTTAGATCAGTGAAAGGGTTGCACCATGGGAAAGTATGTAAATTCCACCTTTCATGAGAAGGAGAATCGTGCTTCGAGGATCCTTGAGAGAGTTCACACAGACATGTGTGGACCATTCTTGGTTGCTTCAATAACAAAACATAAATACTATTTAATCTTTGTTGATGAATTTTCTCGTATTTGCTGGATATTCTTCATGTAGAAAAAAGATCAAACATCTCTAAGTTTTTTGAGTTTAAGGCATTGGTGGAGAAGGATTCGGGGAAGCAAGTGAAGGCTCTTAGGAGTGATAATGGTGCAGAATAAATCTCTAACGAATTCAAGAACTTCTGAAGCAAAGAAGGAATTCGAAGAGAATTCATAGTGCCTCATAACCCACAACAAAATGGGGTCACGGAGAGGAAGAACAAAATGATCGTAGGTGCATCATGAGCAATGTTGCATGATCATGGCCTACCAATGCATTTGTGGGCGGAAGCATGCAACACTGCGGTTTATATGCAGAACTATTGTCCTCATAGAGTACTTGGCATGAATACACTTGAATAGGCTTTCATTGGTAAGAAACCTGTTGTTTCAGACTTTAAGATTTTTGGCTCATCTGTTTATGTGCATGTGACCAAAGATTCCAGGAAGAAGCTGGAACTGACTACTGAAGTTGGGATTTTTTTGGGGTACACAAAAACACCCCATAAATATCGTGTGTATGTTCCAAACAACAGAATGACTGTTGTGCGATGGGATATAAAATTTGACGAGGGTAAAGGCATGCGGTTGTCCCTTGAGAGGGAGTTGGACTTGCATGCAGAGGAGGAACTGTTGGTTCCCAAAGATGAGTCTCAAAATGTGGATCAGCCACATGAGGAGGTTCATGGAGTGGAGGAAGCCACTCCTGCAGAGCCATCCATCAGAAATGGCAGAAGGCACACCACGAAAACTGACAGGCTGAGACTTCATGCTGCACAGAATGTAAGAGCCCCTACTTCATAGCGTAGACAGAGATAGTCTCCTGACCGATTTACGGGATACATGGCTCTCATGAGAAAATTTATCATGACTGAACCATCTTCCTTTTAGGAAGTAGTGCAACAGCTTACTTGTGTTGATGCAATGGTGGAGGAGTACGACTCCATTGTCAAAAACAGTGCATGGGAAATTGTCCCAAGACCGATTGATAAATCAGTGGTAGGTTCGAGATGGATCTACGAGGTAAAGAAAACTATTGATGGGAGCGTGGAGAAATACAAGGATAGATTTGTGGCCCGGGGCTTCTCACAGATCGAGGGGATAGATTATGATGAGACCTTTGCACCTGTCGCAAGGTATTCTTCCATAAGGACCATCCTTGCACTCTCAACGCAGATGGGCTAGCGCATTCATCAGATGTATGTGAAAACTGTGTTTCTCAATGGGATCATTGAAGAAGTGGTGTACATAGAGAAACCTGAAGGTTTTGAGATCTTCAACAGCGAGTCACATGTGTGCAGGCTCAAAAGAGCATTGTATGGGCTGAAGCAAGCACCCTGTTCTTGGTACACTTGGATAGGCATCTGTTTCACTGGACTGGGCTTCACCAAAAGTGAAGCAGATGCAAACCTATACCAGATTGTGGTTGAGGGTAAGCTATTGATCATTGTTCTTTATGTTGATGATTTAATTTTGACAGGTGATGAGCAGCTGATACACTCATGCAAGGGGGATCTTGCAAGGGAGTTTGAAATGAAGGATATGTGCCTCCTTAATTATTTCCTTGGATTGGAAATATGGCAGCGGGATGGTGAAATTTTTGTGTCTCAAGGCAAGTATGCAAAGGAGATACTGGGTAAGTTTAACATGGACACCTACAAACCCATGGATACTCCTCTTCTAGGAAAATAGAGGAAAGAGGATGCTACTTCTGGAGAGGTAGTGGAAGCTACTGTCTATTGACAGTTAGTGGATTTGCTAATGTTCCTAGTGAACACGAGACCGAACATTTGCTATGCGGTTAACCAGCTCAGTCAAGTTATTGTTAAGCCTACCAAGCTCTTTTTGAAGGCGGGGAAGCATGTCCTAAAATACCCGAGGGGCACATCAGAGTATGGTTTATGGTACAGATAGACAGATGGAGTGAAGTTGCATGGCTTCACATATACAGATTGGGCTGGTAGTCCATCAGATAGAAAAAGCGCATCAGGGGGGATATTTAACATTGGATATACAGTTGTTTCTTGGTACAGCAGGAAGCAGAGATTCGTGGCACTCAGTTCAGCGGAATACATGACATCAAGTCAAGCTGCATGTGAGGATATCTGGATGAGAAAGATCTTGGTTGGTTTGTTTTCGGTCTCAGATGGATCCGACGGTGATTCATTTTGATAATCAGAGTTTCATTAAAATCTCGATTAATCATGTGTTTCATGATAGGTCCAAGCATATAGATATTTGATACCATCATCTCATAGATTGTGTGTAGAGGAGAATCATGTTGCTTCAGTACTTTGCCATGGAAGATCAGGGTGCAGATATTCTGACGAAGGCGCTCACCAGAAGAAAATTCGAATTCCATAGATAGGATCGGGGTGAAGGATAATCCCTTTCTTGTTGAGAGGGAGTGTTGAGATTCAACAAGAAATTTTTTGTCACCCATGATTCTAGTGAAAATTAAGCACCTACACTAAGGTGGGTCCCACAGGCTATTTTTAGGTGTATGTCTATTTTTATTATCCCTTAAGTTAGATGGACATTAAACTGTAATCTATTCTCAATGTGGACTTGAAATAGTTAACTGAAGTGGAAAAATCAGTTGGCTAAGTGAATTCTGAGTTAGAGGTTGGTTGGTGGGATATGTAGAGTAATTCTAGTAGTAACAGAGTGATTCTAGTTGTAACAGAGTTCGAAGTGCGGTGGTGCATGAGTTTGTGCAAGTTGTAAATAGTTTAACTCAATTAAGTGAGTTAAACCCAGTTGTGCTATTTGTAATTGAAGATACTAGTGAGAGATCAAGTGAATTAAATATTAATTAATTCAGGTGCAGTGATCTCACATGCAACTGAAGATTTACTAATATTAATTTCATGCATGTCAGATTGAGTGGAGACCGAGCTAAGTTCTAGGTGAAAAGAAAGCTGACTATCAATTGTGACATTATTCGCTTGCACACATGCAAGTAAACACACATTGGATGTGCCCATGATACTTGAGCAGTCAAGGCAGGCACGATTGCATCAATTCAGGGATTGCATTCAGCAGGGATTGCAAAGTGAAAGCACGCTATCTGAAGACAGTAAATTGGCTAAGAAATTTGCCAATTTTTGTATGACAATGTGAGACAATTAGTTAATGTACCTAAGGCTCTTGTGAGAAGATTTTTGTATGTAATTGTTTCATGATCCATGATATAATAGACAATAGAAGATAGTTGGGTTTTTAGGTGTAATATTTCCTTGAGAAATTATGTGTGTTGTGTGTGATTGATCTTTCTTCATGTTCATGTGATTAGCGATTGTGTTTTTAATTCCGCAAAAGATTTGTAAAAGAGATTCATTATTTAACTTTAGTACATTGTTAAATTAGGTGAATCCAAGATATAGATACATATTGTATAATTTCTACACAGTAAAATTGCCACAACATAAATCTAAAGTTTTTCGTTGAAAATATTGCTAATAGTCACATAGTAGTAAAGTCATGGCATAGAGGAGGCGCATACATCAATCAATTAAAATGTCCAGCGATGGTTCCCTGTGTAGTTGGCACATATTCACGACAATGTAGTTGGCAGAGTTGGGAGATGCGCGTAAATAGATCTGCTGGGCAGATTTGAAGATTGCGTGGAGATCTTCGATGGAGTTGAAGCATGATGGTCATGTCTAAAATTGTGTGTTTAGTGACATTTTATTCGTTAGGGAAAAGAATATAGAGAAATTATTGTTCCTTTCTGAAATCAAATCAAACTCAAGATCGAAGGGTTAACCATTCCATAAAATCTGTAGTAAGGAGTCCACCATCAAACGAGGAATCCACTCTGCATACAAAGTCACCGTTTTCAAATTCATAGAGAAGCCCATTCTCCTCGAACTCTTGTGAAGGACTTTTCTCTTACGTTCCATTCAAGCCACCCTCCAAACTGCACTCCCGTAGTATCCCTTCAACATCAATTTTTTGTTGTTCTTGCTGAGTCACTATGCCTTCAGCAAACCCATGAATCAATCCATATTTTGGTTCAACATAACCGCAGATTATCAATTGATCCTACGTGTTGGAGACCTCAGAATAGATTGTGTAATCTCAACAATTCAACAGTGCATACAATCTCCAGATTCTCCCTCTGCATTAGAAGTTTTTTCAGATCAATTTGCAGGTTTGAGCAACTTCATTGTGGATTGATAATACCATAATTCAACTCTCTTCAACCAGAAAAGACTATGTATAGCACAGTGGAAGATCATTAGCTTTGAGCCTCCAAAATTGAGATATGTTGAGTTGACAGAATTGTATTTTTCTGAAGATGAAGCCAAAGTCGCTTTTAAAAGAAATTATTGTTGCAAAATTTGGTAAAGTTTTGGGGATGGTTGCTGATGAATTCAAAATTCATAGCTTTGTTTGCTGGAATGCATATTTTCTTTGCTTCTTTTGGTTCAAAAAAACCCTTAGACATGTCGCTTTCATGAAGGCAAAAACCACTGGATCATTGTAGTTCTGGGTGTTGGAGAGTTTGACAATCAACAAATTCTAAATGCGTGAATTGTTGAAATATAATTTCAACGGCAACACATAAACCGGACAGCGAAATGAATGGGCGGCAAGACAGTCCGAGGGGGTCCGGCAAGATTGGCCAGGGGAGGACTTTACCCCCTCGAAATTGTGACGTATGTAGGGGCCCACATATCACACGGCCCATATGTGTTATAATGATCGCCGGTTAAAATATTTGTCACGGTATTTGTTTTAAATTTGGGTTTTAATTTTAATTTCCCATCGTATGTTTTATTTGTTTTTGTTTTTAACATATGTGAAACATATATTAAAAGGCCGTGAAGAGAGTGTAATTTTTATTACACAGCAGTGTAAATAAAAAAAAGGAATACACAGCAAATGTTATTACACAGGATTTTTAATGCACAACAGTGCAGGAAGATGAGAAGAACAACTGTGCCAGAAAGTCAATTTGCTATCAATGCTTATTAGAGCGGTGCTGACAGAAGTTATTGAGACCATTAAAGATTGTCAAGCGGTGATAATTTAGTGGTTGTGTAAATTTATGGCTGAAGATATTTCTGTTTTGTAATATGTAGAAACAGAGTTGTTCTTTTATGTAATGTTTTTAATACACAGCAGTGTATTGTAAAAAAAACAGAGAGCGGAGTTTTATGCACAGCAGAGTGCATTTTGTAAGAAACAGAGAAGTGAATTTGGAATTGCACAGTAGTGTATTTTCCAAAAAAAAAAAACAGAGTATTCCAGCAGTGAATGTTTTAGTGAGACAGAGTGTCATTTGTGAATGACAGAGTGATATTTCTGAACTGTGTTTGCAGCAGTCATATTTTTGTTTAATCCCTCTTTTGAGGAAGTATTGTAACAGCAGTTTTTTTTTATATGAAATAGAAATTTTTTTTCTGAATTGAAAACTCTGTCTGTGAGTGAATTTTAGAATTTTTTCTCTGTGTTTAAGGAAGGCAGTTTTTATTGTTTTGGAATTCTGAAAATTCCAACATGGTATCAGAGCCAATCCAGGCTATTTGAAGGTCAAATAAGCTGAAGGAAACGAATTCTTTGTTGCAGCAGCTTCTCCAGCAGTGTGAAGACTCAGCTATAAAGAATTTAAGGTATTTCTCTATATAATTTGTTGTGTAACTGTTGCAGTACAGCCAGTTATTTACATACACAGTCAAGTGTTTTTAAATCATAGTTAGAAGTGCAGAATGGCTGGAGCCAGCACTGGTATGAGTTTGGGAAGTATCCATCTCCCACAATTCAATGGAAAACATTATGACTACTGGTCAATAACTATGAAAGCTTTATTTATCTCACAAGAGTTATGGGAATTAGTTGAGGATGGCTTTGAAGAGCCAAAAGATGAAGCAGAGTTTTTTATGTTAAATCAAGCAGGAAGAGAACAGTTGAAGAACAATAAGAAGAAAGATGCCAAGGCTCTTTTCTTCTTGTATCAAGCAGTGCATGAGAGTGTGTTTCCTAGGATAGCAGCAGCTAAGAAATCCAGTGAAGCATGGGAAACTCTCAAGACAGCCTATCAGGGTATGGAGAGAGTGAAGACAGCAAAACTTCAGTTGCTGAGGAGAGATTTTGAGACTCTCTGCATGAAAGAGTCAGATAATATTGACTCATTCTTCACTCATGTGATTGGAATGGTCACACAAATCAGATCTCATGGAGAGACTCTTGAGGACAAGAGGATTGTTGAAAAACTCTTGAGAAGTTTACCCTCAAGATTCGATGTGATTGTCACCACCATAGAAGAGACAAGGGATCTCACAAAGTTTTCAGTGGATGAACTTCATGCATCACTGATTACCCATGAACAGAGATTGGGTAGGAGTGAAAACTCATCTCTAGAACATGCTTTTAAGTCCTAGATGTCTTTCAGAAGAGGAAGAGGGCAAGGCAAAGGAAGAGGAAGAGGCAGAAGCCAAAACAGAGGTGGAAGGAACAGTCCAGCAAATGCTCAAGGAAGGGGCAACAATCCAAATCAGCATCAAGGCCAAGGCAGCAGCCAACAGAATGGTCAACAGAATGCACAAGGACAAAGGTATGATAAGTCCAATGTCCAATGTTATAATTGTAAGAAATATGGTCATTATGCTAATGAATGTAGAAAGAAGAAGCAGAATGATATGAGAAGTGAAACTAGTGCAAATTTCACAAAAGAAAACAACAGTCAAAGTAATTTGTTTTTAGTTTGTAACATGGCTGAAGAAAAGAATGAGGATTTATGGTTTCTAGACTCCGGTTGTAGTAACCATATGACATGAAACTTAGCAATGTTTTCTATGTTAGATGAGAGTGTGCAGTCACAAGTCACACTAGGAACTGATAGCAAAGTTTCTGTTATGGGAAAGGGAGATGTAAATGTTTTAACAAGATTAGGTGCAAGGAAAACCATAGCAGATGTTTATTATGTTCCAGGAATGAAGTGTAACCTCTTAAGTGTTGGACAACTTGTCCATAAGGGGTATAATGTTTTCTTTGATAATGATGTTTGTACCATCATGGATAAACCACCCAACAAACTATGTATTGCTGAAGTGAAGATGACAAGGAACAGGATGTTCCCTCTCAGGATGAGAGCAGACTTGAAGAATGGTGAAGAGAAAGCAGCAGTTGCACAGGAGACTTACCAAAGCGAACCAAAGGATGATAATTGGTTATGGCACTTAAGATTTGGTCATCTCAACTTTGGAGGTCTTAATTTGTTGAACAGAAAAGGAATGGTAAGTGGTTTACCATTGATAGAGAAACCGGACAACCTTTGTGAAGGTTGTATTCTTGGGAAACAACACAGAGAAAGTTTTCCTTCCGGGAAAAGCATAAGGGCAAAAGCACCCTTAGAGATCGTCCACTCAGATGTGTGTGGACCGATGCAAACTCCATCACTTGCGAACATCCACTATATCTTAACATTCATAGATGATTTTACAAGAAAAACTTGGGTTTACTTTTTGAAAAAGAAAAGTGAAGTGTTTGAAAAATTCCGCAATTTCAAAGCACTTGTTGAGAACCAGAGTGGGCTGCATATCAAGGTCTTAAGGACTGATAGAGGAGGTGAGTATATATCTAATGATTTCCTACGTTTTTGTAGAGAAAATGGTATTCACAAACAGTTTACAACTAGATATACACCGCAGCAAAATGGAGTGGCCGAAAGGAAGAACCGAACCATAATGGACATGGCAAGGAGTATGTTGAAGGCAAAGCATTTGCCTAATGACTATTGGGCTGAAGCTGTACATTGTGCAGCGTACATCTTGAACAGGTGTCCTACAAAAGCAGTTATGAATAAAGTGCCAGAAGAGGCATGGAGTGGCACAAGGCAAAGTGTCACACACATGAAGGTTTTCGGATGTGTGGCTTATGCACACATTCCGGATCAGCTAAGGAAGAAGTTGGACAGCAAGGGGGAGAAATGTATTTTCATTGGATACAGTGAGGAATCCAAGGCCTACAGGTTATATAACCCATCCAACAAGAAGTTTCTTGTGAGCAGAGATGTTCAGTTCATTGAAGAGGAAGCTTAGGATGGAAGCATAGAGAAAACAGTGAATGTTAAGCATTGTTTATCTCATGATGAGAATGATGATGAGGTGGCTGAAATACATCCCCAAACAGCAACACCAACACCACAGAGCACACCCTTGAGGAGAAATGACAGTGCTTCTCAAGAAGCACACCACAAGGAGGAAATTCAAGTGCTTCTTCAAGTACTTGTACACCTACGAAGAGGTAAGAAATTCGAAGTTTGAAAGATATTTATGAACAAGATATAGCTAATGAAATTATCGATTCTTTGTTTGCTTTATATTGTCATGTTGATGATCCTGTTCATTTCGAAGGAAATATCAAAGGATAGGAAATGGATAGAAGCTATGGATGAGGAACTTAATGCCATAGAGAGGAACAAAACTTGGGATTTGGTTGAACTCCCAAAAGGTAAAGATGTCATTGGTGTTAAATGGGTCTACAAGACCAAGAGTAATGATGAAGGCAAGATAGAGAGACACAAGGCAAGGCTTGTTGTCAAAGGCTATAAACAAAAGCATGGCATAGATTATGAGGAAACTTTCGCACCGGTTGCCAGAATGGAAACCGTGAGAGCAGTGTTGTCCATAGTAGCACAAAACAAGTGGAAATTTTACCAAATGGACGTGAAGTCAGCATTCCTAAACGGAGTGTTAATGGAAGAGGTTTACATTGATCAACCTCTCGGTTATGAAAAGAAAGGCCAAGAGCACAAGGTATGCAAGTTGAAGAAAGCTCTTTATGGGCTGAAGCAAGCGCCAAGAGCGTGGTACAGTAGGATAGACTCTTATCTACTGGAAAATGGTTTTGAGAAGTGTGAGGGAGAACCCACCCTCTACATCAAAGAACAAGACGGTAAAATTTTGATTGTAGTCTTGTATGTTGATGATGTTATTTTTACAGGTAATGATGATTGCCTTATTAAACATTTTAAAACAGTCATGAAAGAAGAATTTGAAATGACTGACATGGGTTTGTTGAGATACTTCTTGGGAATAGAAGTAGAACAAGATGAAAGTGGGATTTTCATCTCACAGGCAAAGTATGTTAATGAAGTTCTTGAAAGATTTAACATGCAGGAATGCAAATCAGCAATCACTCCCACAGTGATGGGATTAAAGCTCAGCAGAGAGGACAGCAGCAAGGATTTTGATCCTAGTTTGTACAAGAGCATAGTTGGCAGCCTTATGTATTTGACTGCAACTAGGCCGGACATAATGCATGCTGTTAGTTTGATTTCCAGGTTCATGGAAAAGCTAAAGGATGCACATTGGCAAGCAGCAAAAAGAATTTTGAGGTATGTTAAAGGTACTAAAAGGTTTGGTATTTTTTATACTACTTCAGAATGTTCAGATTTAGTTGGATACACTGACAGTGATTGGGCTGGAAGTGTTGATGATCGGAAGAGTACTTCCGGTTATGTTTTTCACATGGGTTCAAGAGCCATTTCATGGGCTTCTAAGAAACAGCCCGTTGTAGCGTTATCTACAGCAGAGGCGGAATATGTGGCAGCTACAGCAGCAGCGTGTCAAGCAGTTTGGATGCGGAAAATGTTGAGAAGCTTATGTCAAGAACAGGTAAAAGGGACAGTAATATTTTGTGACAATAGCTCAGCTATTGCATTGTCTAAAAATTCTGTTTTTCATAAAAGGACAAAGCACATTGACACCAAGTTTCATTTCATACGGGAATTGGTTAGCAATGGCGAGATTGTTTTGCAGCATTACAGAACAGAGGATCAATTTGCAGATATCCTCACAAAGCCACTACAGCAGAAAAGCTTTGAATATTTCAGAAAATGCATGGGTATGCAGGAAAACCCAGCAGTTGAAATTAAGGGGGAGTGTTGAAATATAATTTCAATGGCAACACATAAACCGGACAGCGAAATGAATGGGCGGCAAGACAGTCCGAGGGGGTCCGGCAAGATTGGCCAGGGGAGGACTTTACCCCCTCGGAATTGTGATGTATGCAGGGGCCCACATATCACACGGCCCATATGTGTTATAATGATCGCCGGTTAAAATATTTGTCACGGTATTTGTTTTAAATTTGGGTTTTAATTTTAATTGCCCATCGTATGTTTTATTTGTTTTTGTTTTTAACATATGTGAAACATATATTAAAAGGCCATGAAGAGAGTGTAATTTTTATTACACAGCAGTGTAAATAAAAAAAAAGGAATACACAGCAAATGTTATTACACAGGATTTTTAATGCACAGCAGTGCGGGAAGATAAGAAGAACAACTGTGCCAGAAATTCAATTTGCTATCAATGCTTATTAGAGCGGTGCTGACAGAAGTTATTGAGACCATTAAAGATTGTCAAGCGGTGATAATTTAGTGGTTGTGTAAATTTATGGCTGAAGATATTTCTGTTTTGTAATATGTAGAAACAGAGTTGTTCTTTTATGTAATGTTTTTAATACACAGCAGTGTATTGTAAAAAAAAACAGAGAGCAGAGTTTTATGCACAGCAGAGTGCATTTTGTAAGAGACAGAGAAGTGAATTTGGAATTGCACAGCAGTTTATTTTCCAAAAAAAAAACAGAGTATTCCAGCAGTGAATGTTTTAGTGAGACAGAGTGTCATTTGTGAATGACAGAGTGATATTTCTGAACTGTGTTTGCAGCAGTCAGATTTTTGTTTAATCCCTCTTTTGAGGAAGTATTGTAACAACAGTTTTTTTTTATATGAAATAGAAATTTTTTTTCTGAATTGAAAACTCTGTCTGTGAGTGAATTTTAGAATTTTTTCTCTGTGTTTAAGGAAGGCAGTTTTTATTGTTTTGGAATTCTGAAAATTCCAACATGAATGTGGAATGCATTGGCCTGCGTGCAACCAATGGACTTGCATGCCAATGAATCGAGCCAAGTGTCTTTGCGTGGAATATGCCACTGGATCGTTGCAAGTGTTGGTGTGATAAAAAAAGCTTATGATGCCTTCTTGGTAACACACCCTCTCTACAATTTTTTGATTTATGTCAACTTGAATATGACTTTTTTTATATGCAACAGCTACGTCAAGCCATAGTCATTTGTTTTTTAACAAACAAATTTCTTGTACTTTGGGCTTTTTATCAAATTTGAGACTGGAGTTTTGTTTTGTTGTTCAAATAGTCCGAGTCCGTCATAGTATATGGAAGAGGAATCGATAGTGTGAACAAGTTTCTACCCGCCAACGACTTTGTGCATAAATGGAGTTGAAAATTGTTGTGTGAAATTGCTACGAGAGAAAGTCAAAATGATTTAAGTGGTATGGAGCTCTTACCCTGTCGATCCAAAAGGAGCAACGCTGTCAAAATGTTTGTGTTTGAGAGTGAAATTGCATGCTGAATACTTTAGTGGAAGTGACGTGTGGAATACCTACAGTGTTTAAGTTGAAGGTAAAAGAAAGGAGTTGTCTTTAGTACTACTTTTTAGAGTTTCAAGTGCGGGAATTTGGTGAAACAAATTGAGGTAAAATCTTGATTTCTGTTATTTAAACTAATTTTTTTACTATATATATGGATTCAGCACTCTAAAAAACCAAACCTTTAGGGCACTTCGATTGTGCAAGGTTACCCATCAAATTTCTATTTTCACTAAAAACCTTCAAAAAGTAGCATGATAGACTACTGCTAAAAGAATTGAACAAATTGACAAGTCAACGCATGAAATTTATGTTTTAAGCTTTAATGTGGGCATTTTTTATATATTAAAATATATTACTCCATGTTTGAAAAGTGTAAGAGAATATTTATGGGAAAGTTGGTTTTTTTTCATGGAGAGATAAGGTGTTTAATGGAGAGATATGGTATAGGATTGAATTTTTTTTTTTTCAATTTTTTTTTAAAGTGATTTTATAAAAAAAAAAAAAATCGAAGTTTAAAGGGTAATAAAGTGATTTTTTTTTTTTTTTTTTTTTGGTAATGGAGTGATAAGGTGTATATTTTGTAATAATTTTTATTTTTTAGTGGAGAGATAAAGTGTTATTTTTAAGGTGTTATTTTATAGTGTTTTGAAAAGTTTTTTTTTTTTTTTTTTGAGTGATAAGGTGTGTTATTAAAATTTTTAATTTGGGTGATAAGAAGATATTTTGGAGAGATAAGGTGTAACTTTTTTTGTAAATTTGAAGTGTTTAGAAGTAATATTTTTACTTCTAGGGGTTTGAAAAATCATTTTGTTAGGTGATTCCAAGTCAAGTTGAGAATCATCAGTGAAGATGAGTTGAGAGTTCAAGAAATGTTTGTAATAAAAAAAGTGTTTTTTTGGTTGAACCTGACACCCAAGCCTTGATTGAATCATTAAGTCAACATTGATAGGGGTTTAAGTTCTTTCAAAATCATAAAAATTCATTTGAACTTGTTGTAGAAATCATTAACTTGGGTGCATTGTCGATGGTATCTGAAACCCTAATCTTGTTAAAATAAAATAAAGTGAGAATGAAATTGAAATAAAAAAATCACAAATCTAAGATCAAACAAGCGTGAAATTCAAGAAAGAAAGTTTAAGAAAACAAATGCAAGTGAGCGAGTTTAAGAGCTCAAGCGAGCTAGTTTAAAAAGAGGAAAGTATTCAATTGTTAAAGTTTGTGAACAATCTGATACTATCCACTGCTGAGGACACAGTGAAAATCAACAAAGCCACTCTTCATATATGTATGCATCTACATCAGGCATGTGAAATGATTGAGTTTCTCCAACTTGAGTCACAACTACAACGTGATGAGCTACAATAGAAGATTCATGTTTCTGAGTCAATCAACAATACAAATTCAAATAATGAATAGGATTCCAAGCCACTCAACGATACAAATTCTATTGTAGAAGTTGTACATGATCAAGTCCAACCTTCTTTTTCCAAGCCAATCATCAAACCGTGGGAAGAAATTCAGTGCAACAAAAATCGATATGGTTTAGGATATGACAAAAATGACAACAACTTGCATATTCATAATTATTCAAAACCAATCAATTTCATCAATGGAGGATTTCTTGATCAAGCAAGATCAAAAATCAATGAGAAAGTTGAAGAAAATGAAAAATCTCAACATTGTCAAAGAACTAGTCATATGGAAGATTATTGTTTTGATCTCCATCCTTGTCAACGTTGTGCCAAGAAGAATCGCTCGTCAGAGATGTCACAAGCGAAACCAACAATCCATATTGAATACTAATTATGCATGGATTGATCCTTAGGAGTGGTTATCTACAATCAAATGATTGCATATGTTTTACCGCATAATTCAATCTCACATGAAAAAAAATATTGCAACCAATAGTGAAAAGATGGTACTCTCATGCACGTGAAAGGGGGACTACAACAGTGAAATTGTCCTATATCTGAAAGCAGGGGGGGTTTCAAAACAAATGCAGATGGTTATGGTCTCTCGTTTCAGTTGAAAAAGGGGGGAATTGATGATGAAATTGAAATTGAATTAATGATTATGTTTGTCACACTGAAAGTTTCAACAACAACACAATTTTCTAGCAAATTTGTTAGTGAACAAGTGATTGGGATGCTAATTGAGAGAAAATGTGAGATTTTTTGTTGACTTGGATGGTCATTGGACCTAGCAAAAGATATATGGATCTTTTTTCATTGCAGATTGGAATTATATTGATTTGTCAAGTATTTTTAGGTATGTATCAGACTTGCAGCTAATTCACTTCTTTTGGTTCGCCCTCCTCATATTGGAGTTTTCGGCATCCATTTTTGGTGGTTTTTCAAGCAGTTTTTCATTGAGGCTCAACTCAATAGTTTCAACATGAATACTTGGATATGGTGTCAAGTTAATACTCTAAACTTATGATTGAGGGGGGTAATGTTAGCCTCATACTCACATAAACAATCAATAAGTCCAATTATTAACAAAATAATTAAATTATGAATTTTTTAATCATGAAAGTAGACTTACTCTAGAAGTATACGTATCACCAAAGATGAGGATAATGAGCGAAATTGGGGATGGACATCACAAAAAATCATCTAAGATATTTGTGGAGACATTCATGGAGATATTGTGGAGGAATTTATGGATAGGGTTCAACCAATTAGCGAAATTGGTAATTTGTTATGAGAACCTCATTTTCATAATAGAAGGTCTCATTTGTGTGTGAACAAAGTAGCATCATTATTTTCTGTGAATATACATTTAGGCTAAAATCCTTTTACACCATGTATCATGTATCTTGAATTATTTTTTGTTTTCATTAATTATTTTCAATTAGGATTCTAGAGCACCATTATTCCTCCTTCCATCCCAATGGCATCAATCATCATTACTTCACCGTGTTTCCAACATAGATGGCTTACCTCCATGATTTTATTTGTTGTTATTTTGGTCTCATGTAATAACACAATATTCAGTTTAACTTTGATAATTTTTTCTTTCAAAGAGCACAACTTACCTTTACTATGGAAGCCCCGAACATTCCATGAGACTACTTTCATTGGGAGGGGGGTGGGAATCGAGGGAAGTAACCTATAAATTTCCCCATCTGACTAGAGTTGAGCAGAAGTTCACCCTCTTCCCTAATGAATTCCTTCGTCGTCTTTCTATGTTTTTTCCTTTGTCGAGTACATTTGGATCTAGGAGTTTGATGGCCAAGATACCTTTGTCCTTGTTTGAACTTGAGGGTTTGGGATCTGCATCCTGTTTCCCCAGACATACGCTCCATTGGCTGAAAATATTTTGAAAATGATTGAGTTGGGTTACAGGGATGTCCTTGACATCCTCTTTGAGCCATACCCTGAATATTTCAAGCAATTTTATTTCCTCGAGCCCAAGTATATTTGTTATTTTCCTCCGCTTCTAATACTTTACTTGTTTTATTGAGAATCTCTTTCAGTTTTCGATCTTCTTCTATGGATTCTGGCACTTTTCTCTTGGGTGTGGCTTTTTCCATCTGTGGTGGGATTTTTTTATCTACATCCATTGCCTAAATATGTCTTTGGGATGAAGTTTCTAGAACACTCGAATCTACTGTCATCAGCTCTAGCGTATCAAGAATGGAAAAAGGGTTGTCATCCCCTCAAGATGGGGTTTTATGTGATGGTTGGGATGTCGAACCAGATCTCGGAGGCAGCGGATTAGATAAAACATTGTGAGGAAAAGGTTGTGCCCTCAAATGATGATTTTTCCTACTGCCTACCTGCTAAGAGTCGTCTTCATCTCTCTGGTCAGTTGCATGTTGGGATTTCTCTACAATAGTGAGAGGACAATCTCAAAACATGTGAACATATTCATGGCATCTATGACTTTTGAAGGGAACATGCTCATAGTCTAGTGACTGGGTCCAAACAGAATCATGGTAGACCAAATATATTGACTCCGAGAGGGGTCGGGAGATATTCATATGAACACAAATGCGGGCATATACTGCATGACGTCTTCTTTTGGTTATCTTTGAGACTTTAAAAAATTTTCTAATTGCATTCTCGATCCCTTCCAAGATATCAAGTTTCCAAAAATCTTTCGAGAGTGAGAAAAAATGGACCTAGACTAGGGCTACCTAGAACTCTTCTTTTTTTGGATTGTAGTGTTCATCCCAGTAACGTAGAAAAGTGCCAACACTATTCATGAAGTATGGTCCATTCTCAAAAATTCACTTCCTATCTTTGAGATCTGCAAAAATCACAGTGTAGAATCCCTTGGCTCTGAGGCGAAACTCGATCTGTCCTTGGGGGTACCATTTGTTCTAGATCCACTAGATAATATCTTGTTCTCGAGGCCAAATACCCAAGGATTTTCAGATCCGGGCATGATATTTCATGTATTGTCAAGATTGTTCCAAACAATTTTTTGGAATCACAAACTTGGGTTTCTTTTTCCTCTTTTCGGAGGAAATGATTTTGGCCACATGCCTGCCATTGTACCCCCATAACTATCGTATTCATGGTCATTGTTGCAGTTGCTCCTAGAGTGACTTGGCTCAATTGGGCAGAGGGCATGCGGTTCACAACATCACGGAAGGAGGAATCCCCACCTCACCCATGTGAGGGGATGCTCATGGGGCTGCCACCCGTTGTAGGAAAAGAAATATACGGAGATGCGGTGAAAAATATTTTTGTCTTGGCCGCCTGGCCGAAACCAACCAATGTGAACCCTGCAAAAATCTAACTCTGATCTGACAAACCTTAGGTTGCAGAGCTTCCACACAAATTTGTTTTATCTTTATATTCAGGTTAGATGTATATATTTTTAAATTATATTATAAGTTTTTTTTATAATAAATAACAATAATAATAATTAAAAATAAAGTTACAATTTAATTGTTTTTTATGTTTTTTATAATTTTTAAAATCTAAGATGTATAATGAGGTAAGTGTTTTGATGTTTATGGATGTTTGCCTACCATTTAATTTTAAATGATTATGATAGTAATTTATAATAGAACATGGATATTTTTGTATTAGAATTCAATGCAAACATGATATCCAACTTAGAATTTGTTTGTTAGTGATTAACATGTATAATTACGAGAAAACAATATAAGTATCTAATCTAGTTTAGCATTAAACATAAAACAGAGATATCAATAATTAAGATGTGTATAAATAGAATGTTAAATATATTTATCAATACGTTACATTAAAAAATAATATAATTCACAGTTTAATGAAAATTGTTAGAAAAACCATTGAGAATGTTTTTAATGGATATTTAAAACTCTGTATATAAACACATACAATGTCTTTAAACCAAAAAAATAAAGGAAAATGTACTATATAAATAGAGAGTAAGAGTAACTCTTGTACCGTTTTATATTGGATTTAAGGAAAATTATAATTAGTAAAACTAAAGAAAATAGTATTATTCTCTTGAAAGATTGGGATTCCTATCTTAAAAATATTTATGAATCCCTTAATATGACAGAAGCCATTTCAAATGTTCCTATAGGGGGTGAAATTTTTCCTTAGAAAACTTAGAGTTTAGGGTGAAGCTCTTCAACTTGGCAGGGAATCAAAGCATCCCTAAACCTTGGATGCAAAGACTTATTATGTCTATTTTTAAAAGTGGGGATAAAAGAAGTCCCTTTAATTATAATACCATTATGATTAGCTCAATTTTATGCATGCTATACAAAATTATATTGGAAAATAAGATTTGTTTATGGCTAAAATGGAAAGAAAAAAAAGAGCTAAAAGGCTAAGCGGGGTTTAGGATCTATTATTCAAATATGGAACACCTTGTTTCTCTTAGATTAATTCCAAAGGAGTGCCCCAACATTAAAACCATTGTATTATTTCATTGTTTTTAGAAAAAAATTTGATACCATTCACATGACAAACCTTCGGAAGAGGTTGAAATAGATAAACATTTGATTTTATTTGAGGGTTTCCATGACAAGGTTGTATGACAAATTTATTGCCAAGTTTAGGACCACTAGAGGCTCATTGGAAGAAATTAACTACAATATCAAAGTCAAGCAAGGGTGACCTTTGTCCCCTAGCATCCCCAACCTTTTTTGGCACATCCATTAACAAGTTAGAACAGTGTTTGGAGGAAGCAAGTTATGTTGGAACAACTCTCATTATAGTCCTCACTTTTATTCTCTATGCCAAAGATATGGTTCTGTTGGAAAGAAACTAAGAATTGTTCAATATTTATATTTTAAGATGGATATAATTGTAATACTTACGAAAGGAAATCCATGAATAATTAAATATAAACACACAAACAAACACACACACACACACACACACACACACACACACAACAACCACAAGCTCAACCAGAATAATAGCATTGTGGAAATCTTCTTATGGGCTTGAAATCAATTGTAAATCAATATATCTTTGGATATGAGACTTAAAAAAGCACCTCTTTGAGACTCTTGTTAGTCATGTTATTTCATATGCATGTTAGTTTTGGGGATGTATTATATTTAGAGAGCCACATAGAAAGATATAAAATATCAAAATTAATTTATAAAACATAATCTCAAAATGGAAAAAGTGCACCCTATGCTATTGTCCTCATTGAAGCAAGTCTTTCCCCCTTTGCGGGCATTTTTAAGACAAGGTATCTAATGTATAAGAAGAAGTTAAACAACATGTAAGACGAGAGTCATCCTAAAATTCCTTTGAGCTTTAGCCAAAACTACCTTTGGCTCAAGTGGGGATGGCACAAGGATGTGTGATATTGGATGAACCACTAGGGGATAAGGGAAATTATTTTACAAAATAAGAATAGTTTAGAAAATTTTGTTACATCAAATTTTGAGGAGAAATTTTGGTGCAAAGAGGAGATAGCCTCGGGAAAAGGAAATTAAGATATTATAAAAAGGTAACAGACTCAAATATATAAAATCAAAAGTATAGTGAAATTCTCGTGAGCTCCATAGTGAAATTCCTAATACCCCTTGTGATAAAACATTCTATCACCTTTGTGACACTCAGAAGGTTGAAGATAAAAAACACATTCTCTTGGATTGTTGATCAAATACTCAGATTTTTCAAAATATTTGTCACACTATCAACATTCTTGACTTTCTAATTCACGACTAATTTTGGAAAACTTCTCTTAATACATTTCAAACATTGAAATAAAAGTATAACAATGTCCAAAAAATATCATATCTTTTCAAAATTTATCTATGTCCAAATAATATCATATCTTTTCAAAATTTATCAAACATTAATCATCATCATTATTCATAAAATATTTATTATTAAAATAAATTATATATATTAAAATTTCAATTATAATATTTTTATTTTATTAATATATTTTCACTCATTCTTACAATGATGATTCTTTACAGTGTGCAATCAAGATTATTACAGCAACAACCCAAAGCATATTTGATGAAAACTATGAAAATTCAAATGGGTGTTGTTGTAATTTTAATGGTTTATTTTTATATTTCATAGAAAATTATATTGAAAATTTTAAAAGATATGATACATTAAAATTTATATATATTAGTGTAGTCATATAAAACGAACGACTTATAAATGTTAATAGACATTATTAATCTACAATATTTTTTATGATATATGTTAAAATTCAAAAGTCATAAAAATAATTAAATTATAACTTTATTTTAAATTATTATTGTTATTATTATAATAAAGACGAACTAAATTATAACTATCAAGTGTCGAGAGAGATCAAATCTCTTGATATGCAAACTTTTTTAGAGTTGAAAACTTGAAAACATATTTGTACTTCAACAAATTTAATCTCTAGCTTGACAAATCCATCAAACACAATTAAA
The DNA here is from genome assembly GCA_034641835.2 of Pinus albicaulis. Taxonomy (NCBI): domain Eukaryota; kingdom Viridiplantae; phylum Streptophyta; class Pinopsida; order Pinales; family Pinaceae; genus Pinus; species Pinus albicaulis. The sequence goes on along the minus strand of CM076581.1, from coordinate 474,765,374 downwards.
CCATGTGTAATTTTTCATTATTTAAACTTCATTTTTGAATCCATAAATGGATACAATGCATTGGAAGTCACATTTGGTACTTTTGTAGACTATACAACTTAAAGTTCCAATTTCCAGCAAACCTTTGTTAGATTTCAATAAAAATTGACTAAAAAATATACTTGAAAATAACCAAAATGTAAAATAGTAAGACTACTTGAAATGTTTTAAAATGTTTTAACCATAAGATGTTTTTTTTAATCGTTTTATATAATATATACAATATGAATATTTGACATTGAAATATTTTATTTATGAACCATATTCTCTATATTAAAATAATTTTTTTGTTATTAATATATTTTTGAATACATGCCAATATACTTTTTTGTGAAATTAAGTTGTATTGCTGCAAAATTACTTCATACAGTAGCAAAAATATCACTATTCATGCCATTTCCAGTCTTAATATACCTCAAGGATAACCATATCTATTGAACATTGACTAGAGTTCAGATAGTACAAAATCAAAGCAACTAACACTAAGAAACTAATGACATCTACCATTGACTAGCCTATAGAAGTGAAACATAATATCAAGTGTCTCATGAAGTGACTAGGGTTGTGCCTATTCTAGCTAGAGTAGGAGGTTTTATTTCAGATTGAATATAGTTTTCAAGGTGAGTAAGCTTAACATCCAAATTAGCAAAATAGGATCATGGATAAGGGAGGTGATGAGTTTAGGACCTTCAGAGGTAATGGAATTTCTTCCTTCACAATAAGGCCCATGCTAGAGGTAGATGAGTTGTTTTAGAGCTACCATCAGTATAGTAGGTTTATATTTGAATATCGAGTTTCGCCATAAGCGAATAATATGGTTGTTTTCCGAGCCGATAACTGAATTCATATTCTTGGTCATAGGTATTTATCTGTGATACACTTACCACATGGAGAGTGGTTTATGGAATATTATCACACAATATTTTCATTTATCATCAATGTGCGAGAAGAGGAATCAACTCTTTCCATGGTCGAAGCTTTGTAAGGGATTCAAAGTTTAGGTCTGTCATCGATGGTAGAATGTCGGTAGATGCATTTGTTTTCTCTATTGTTGCTGTGATTGATAAAATTATTTCGACTCTTTGAGAGTTTATTGAGGCTGGAAGGTTACTATACTGGTTGGAGATTTCAGTCAATCAGCGCTTTTGACTCCATGTTTTTGCTGAAAACATTTCTTCGGGGAACTCTCTGAACTTTCCAGTGATCCCCCAGACCAAAAGTGGGGGGATTTCAAATTTTTTGGGAGCAGGAGATCCGAGTGCCCCTAGTGAGGCTAACCCATCAACCACCAAATAAATTTCACAATTATGCTAGATAGTAACATTTATGTGAATATAATAATGGGCGACAGTAGGGGTATCTTTACGTAAGGACTGTAATTTCGAATATAGCTTCAGGGTGGCGGCTCCTTTATTATAACCTATTCTTCCTACCTACCCCACCATCCATCTTATCCGGGTGGTTTTTTCCATGTGGATCGACGATTATTCCTTAAATGATCGACAAGATGATTAGCCTTCCAATTGACAGCAGTTGTGTCTGGAACTTTCCATTTGGGGCCACATGGCGGGTCTGTCATCATATCTAGAGAAATTATCTAGAGATGAGAATTCGAAGGCCATCCTGCATGCAGTGAAGGTGGCAAAAGGCGGTGCGACGTCCATTACACACTTTGATAACCAACTCACTCCGTCGTTTCCTCAGGAGGATGGGATCACCTTGTTGGATGTGAAGCAGCCCAAAAACTTGGTTTTTCCATTATCTCCAACCTATATCCAAAACAGGGAAGATCATAATTTGCATAGCGAGGTTGGTAATCAACATAGTCGCCCATCTCGTTGTGGTAATCCTTATAAACCCACAGTGGAGGACCGCTTACTGAGTTTTGGCCACTACATTATGTGGGATTGGGCCGAAAGTCTACAGACTCAGGCCTTGGTTGGCCGTTGTTGTTTCAAAAAACATTGCAAGATTGATTTTCTTCAATGGATTATGGAAGCCTGGAATAAGCTTTTGAATTACCCTCCTAAGATTTGCAGACTGCAAAACGGATGGTGGAGCTTTCATTATATGAAAACAAAAGATGTGGGGGAGGTTTTCCGACGGACCTGGGTTCATGGAAGGTGCTTCCTCGCTCTTCATCATTGGTATATAGGCTTTAACCCCACGCGATACACCCCTCCGAATCATATAGTGTGGGACAAATTACATGGACTTCCGCTGGAATTTTGGTCGATGTCGGTTCTCATGTCCATTGGTAACATCATCGGTACTTGTTTTTTCGTGGACCTGAAGTGTTTGGGTGTATTTGATAAACGCGTGGCTTAGATACTGGTGGAGATATATTTCTCTAGTGGTATTCCAACCCACATCAACCTGGAATGGGAACAGAGGGTTCATAGACAACTGATAGAATATTGGCAACTTCCTTTCTAATGATGAATTTCCAGAAGTGGCATAATGGGGAGAACGTGAAATCGACATTGTTTGATGGTCCAGTGTCGAGAGAGGATGATGCAGTTTGGTTGGAGAAGGCGAATCATTGGAAATTTTCTCCACAACTGCACCGGTACACGGGTAAGAATTTTACTGTCTCTTATTCTCCTACTCATGTTCAAGACAAGTATATTTCTGGGGGGATTATTTCGAAGGTGGGATTGGGTAGCAGGTAATTACAGAGAAAAAATTCTCTCGAGGAAATAGGGGATGGCCCTGATTTTGTGTGGGGTTTATATCAACCTTTTACGTATAACACACAGATTTTGCTACCCCTTCCTGACCTCACAGAGATGGATCAACCTTCAATTTCTGACCATCGTAATGTTTTTCCCCCGTATGATTTTCCTTTTTCTAGACCCTTGCCCCTAATGCCTATGGGTTCTCCGAATGGTGAGGCACATATATCTCCCCAGAATTCGATAGGAAGTGACATTGACTTCTTGTTAAATATTCTGGTGGCAGAACTGGCCCCTCTGGTGGTCCATACAATATCCACTTGCCTTGGATAGGTTCCTTAGAGAATTGGATCCCTCTAAGCAGGTGACCTAATGATTCTTTTCTCTCTTAACATTAGGGGACTAGGGGGGCAAGATAATTTTTTTTTCTTTGCGATATTTTTATCGACAGATGGACCCTATATTGATCTTCATACAGGAAACTATGACATCGGTTGACCAGTCGATTAATTTTTTATGTGCTATGTTTCCTGCATGTCACATGGTTGCGAAGGATGTGGAGGGGAGATCTGGGGGTTTGGCCATGCTTTGGGACCCCAAGTGGGCTACTTTAAAATCATTTAGTTTTTTTGGAGGAATTATTTTGTCTCGTCATTTCCGACAACACTCTCATAGAGTTAATATGGTCAACTTGTATGCTCCATACAGTAATAGGGACTGTTTCTGGAACAAAATGGAAATGTGTGGTATTCTCACCCTCGAACATTCCATCATCGCAGTTGATTTTAATAGTACAGAAAATTCCCAAGATATATGGGGAGGCACAAGATGGATGGATCCTCTATCTGATTTCATTGGAGATCTGATTAGAGACACATTCCTGAAGGATATCGTACCGGGTAAATTAGGCCCAACCTAGAATAATGGACGCAAGGGATGTGAATTCATTGCTAAGAGATTAGATATATTCCTGGTACAGGAAGACTTGTTGATTAAGATGGGGCAGGTAAGTGCATAGGTGAAAGCCCTCCTCATATCTCACCATAGGCCAATAGTGTTGGAGTGGCAATTTGAAAGTAAGACGAAGGCATGCCCTTTTAAATTCAATAGGTCTTGGCTTGCTGATGAGGAGTTCAATGAAATGGTTAGGAAATTTCTCAGGTCACACAGAAGGGATTCTCGGTCATCCCCTATGGAACATATGTCTTACACTCTGAGAGTATTAAAACTAAAGGTTTGGGAATGGGAGAGGGGAAAGAAAATGAATATGAAACATAGGTTGGAGGTGATTTCTAGAGAGATGGCTAAAATACTTGGACAACTGGCTGTCGGGATACTGTTAGAGAAGGACTGGAAAAGACTTAAAGAAATGGAATCAGAAAAAAGGAGGATTTTACTCTTTCAAGAACTAACATGGAGGTTGAAGAGTCTGGAAATATAGCTAAAGGAGAGAGATCAGAATACAAAATACTTCCATTCTTTTACAAAGGGTAGGAACTTACAAAATTCCATATGGAATATAATGATATATGGTAACATTTTCAATTCCACTGAACAGATTCAAATGGAGGTGGTAAAATACTTTGAAAATGTTTATAAGACGAGAGAGGGATCCTTTGTGGAGGCACAATTATGGGCGGTGGATGATTATCCCCTAATGTTCATGCCTGATGATAATGACCATATATTTAAGTGTGCCAACATGGATGAGGTGGAAGCCATACTTAAATAATTCACCCCAGACAAAAGTCTAGGACCAAATGGATGGACCCCAGACTTCTTCATCCACTTCTCTAACCTTTTATTTCAGGACCTTACTGAAATGGTGGAAGAAATAAGAAATAAAGGAAAAATCTTGGGGGCGATTAACCCTACCTTTCTGGCTCTTATCCCAAAGAAGAAAGGCTCATCAACTTTTGAGGACTATAGGCCTATTTCATTGTGCAATACATTATAAAAAATCACAACCAAACTTATTTATGGAAGAATCAAAGGGGTATTATCCAAAAATATATCCTCGGAACAATTTGGTTTTCTGAATAATTGAATTATTCATGACATTGTGGCCATAGTATAGGATATTTTCCATTCAATTCATAGCAGGTAAAGAGAGGTTGTAATTATGAAAGTGGATCTAAGCAAGGCTTATGATTGCATGGAATGGGATTTTTTTAGAATGCTTCTCCATAAAATTGGGATGCACAAAGACATGGTGGAGTGGGTTATGGGATGTGTATGCAAACATTTGATGGCCATTCTCATAAACAGATCGACCTCCAGATTTTTTAAACTGGGGAGAGGTTTGCGACAGGGTTGGGCACTTTCACCTCTCATGTTTCTACTTGTTATGGACACCTTAAGCATAAATTTAAAAAAGGCTACTTAAGTGGGTTCTTTCTAGGGAATTAAAATTATGGAACATCGGGAGATCTCTCATAGCTTATTTTTAGATGACGTAATGATGTTTGGCCTGTTGATTAGACAATGTTGGGAAACACTTAATCACATCTTCCAAAAGTTTAGTATTGCATTAGGGATTCTTGCAAATGGAGATAAATCATGCATATATTACTCTAATGGGGATATTAGCTACATTAAGCATATTGGGCGGATATTTAATTTCCGAAAAAGACCAATTGCGGATTGACCTATTTAGGTTTCCATTTGAAACCAACGACATATCGGGTGGCAGACTTGCAGTGGCTTATTGATAAATACCGCAAGAGGATCAACAAGTGGTCACTAAAATGGCTATCAAAGGGTGGAAAGGTGACCCTAATACAGGCTATCCTTCAATAGATAATTGTCTATTGGGCCCATCTTTTTATGATTCTGAAAGCCATATTAAATAGAATTAAGACATCCATGACTAAATTTTTGTGGGATGGATTTAAAGGGGAAAGGAAATATCATTTAGAGAGATAGGAATTTCTTATTGTGCCTAAGGATCGAGGGGATTGGGGCCTTCTGAATATCGATTATTTTGGAAAGGCACTGTTGAAGGAATCATTATGGAGATGCTTACACACACAAGGTATATGGTGATATATCATCAGTTTAAAATACTTGAGAACACAAGACATGGAAGATATTTATATTTCGGGCTGGGGGAACTCTAATAAGGGGTCACGCATATGGAGGGGTTTCAAGAAAATGTGGCCTTTGTTTCAACGGAACCTAAAATGGAACTTTGGAAATGGTCAGAAGATAATGATTGGAGAACGGAACATTTAGGGACTACCCATGGAAACCATCATTGGAGAATAATTGGGGAACTTTCTTTGTGGCAGAGGAATTTTATTTCTTGCTCAGGTCATTCAACAATGGCAAGAGGGGGATCAAAGATGGAAAGAGGTTGCTGATTTGGGACTACAAGGACTATTGGCCACAGAGTGGAAAAGATACACGAAATTTATAAGGGGTATGGGATGAGGACGGAACAATGATGGTGACCAGATTACATGGGGTGGAAGTTTATACAAAGGACAAATCAGCACGAGAGAGGCATACTTTAAGTTGATAGACTTCCAATGCGGTCAGACTAGTAACTGCTGGTTCTTGAAGATGTGGAAGGTGAAGACACAGTTAAAGATAATCATATTCTTATGGTGCCAATGGAAGGATAAAAACTTGACTTGGTCGAACCTCATGCGTAGAGGTAAGATTAGGCCTGGAATCTGTGGCCTATGCATGAACAGGGGGGAAGATAACCAACACATTTTTTACAAATGTGTATTCCCGAGGGAGGTTAGAACCCTTTTGTGCCACCATTTTAATTTCGGGGATCACGACTATCAGTCAATTATGGAATGTTCACACTAATGGTTTGCTAAAGGGAAGGAATACTGAATCATCCCTCTTATCTTCCATTGGAGAATATGGAGATGTAGGAACCTGGGGATATTTGAAGACCAACACACCACTCCTATGTGGACTGTGTCACAAATTAATCAAACATGGGAGGAAATGAAAATAAAACAGAATCCTTCTTGGGATTTATCTATTCGACTGAGACCACATGACATTTGTTATCCAGCCGGATTATTCAACGGGGCAACTCAAAATGGTAGATGTGGATGTGGAGCTTGGATGATGATTAATCCACAATTCCATTATAAAATTCACTAGTTCGGAGGACATGGGACCAACACGAGGTCTGAGATGTTGGCGTTATGGGGACTACTATGGTTCACTAAACAATTTTACATCGACAAGTGTTGGCTCAAGGGGTCCTGACCTAGGTTCAGAGGTGAAGGTTTGCCAACAAACTCCTATACTATTGGCCCTTTTGGCAGTGACTCGCTTGCGTAGGTCAAAGTCTCACCCAAAGCAGTATGGGAGGGTGTTGGAACCAGGTTTTCACACCTTGAGAGAGAGTAGGTAATAACACATGCCCACATGTCCTTTGTACATAGTAGGACAAGGATCTTCGTGCACACAGCCAGTAGGAGTCCTCACCCAAACATCCCAACGCAAAATCTAGCAATTCATACTTCACATCAATCTCTATTCATTCTCTGTCTATCAACTAAAAAATGATCAACTATTTATACTAATTTAGCCTACGCATCCAATTGTCCACAAACTATGGTTTGCGGACTCTTGGTCTACCCTTTACCTACTTACAATGCATTAGGGGCTTTGACCCACCCCAAAACCCTTACATTAGACTAAATATAATAAAAAATATACAAAATGGACCAGATTTGCAGCTTTGTAGGAGACCCTATTCCAACAGTCCCCCAACACAATCTTGTGACTCATACCAAGTCACTGAGATGGTGGGGTCTCCACCTACACCTACAACAGTTTGATCGCTTCAGCCAATGGGGGCAGCAGCATTATGGGCGATGTCAACCAATTTCTATGAAATCGAGCCTTCCGTCGTAGCAGTAACACTTTCCAGAGTCTGGTTGAGCTGCTTCACAGCTACATCAACATCTTGTGACAGTTTAAGGGCGTCAGCAGCCGAAGGCTACAGGCGGTCATTGAGGGCCTTCTCCTTCTATCGAAGCTCTTCTATCTCAGCTTGGAGGTCTTGGCTGGTTCGTAGTCGTTCCAAGCGCTGAGCAGTAACCAACGTGGGCAGGGTGGCTTCCAATGTTTCAAATGTCTCCTCTTTCTGCCGCAGGGCCTGGGTTATTTCACGCAGGAGCGGATTGCGTTGGACCTTGGTCCATAGCTGCATGGTAGTTTCCAGTATTTGAGCACCCTACGTGATCTGCCCTGTGATGACGTTTGTAGCTGTGGTGACCAGCACAAATCACTGGACCCGCACCTCCATAAGTGTTTCGGGCTACAATTTAGCCTGCAGATTGGAAATCTTTTGCTCCATCCATGACTTAACCTCCGCAACCTCTGTTTGAGATGACTTCAATGTGACAACCAACCCCTCAACCCTTTCCTGGGGCATAGCGGTAGCCGAAATCTCTACTGGAACTTCTACGCAGAGCCGGTGAATGAAGCTTTCGAGCTCCTTCTGCTGCGTGGTGGCAAGGGCGATGGTGGTGTTGCTTTCGATGATCGTTTTCTTAGCCAAGTCTAGCTATCGGTGAATCTGCAGACCCCAGTGCTGAATCTCCTGTAATATTCCCGTGTGGAGTCCCTGCAAAGAATCTTGGGGTAGTCTGGCTAAGTCTACCTGTACCTCCTAGCAACTATGGACCTGCATGCTCAGGTTGGGCGGATTTATCATAAGGGTAATGCCAGGCAAAGGGCAAAGGCAACTTTCTGTTGTTGTGAGCGTAGCACTGCTGGTGGTTTGTGACGTCCGTACCAAAGCCACACTAGTGTGTAGTGTGTATATCTTTAGTTGTAGCTTGCAGAGCTTGGCCTATAATGTGGTGAGCATAGCCTTCTACTATCCTTCGAGGGCTTCCCATCGATCATGCATAGCTAGAGAGACTGCATCAGTAATTTGTTTAAGGTCACCGTCAGTCAAGGTGACAATTTCATTTTGTTCTGTCCGCTGAGCGCGTTGCTTATTCCGGTGTCCTTTGGTAGGCTCGCCTGTGCGCTTCGTCTTGTGAGGGGAGGCGGTACCTCCGATTTCCAATCCGTCTATGCCCGCATCTGACTGTGAATCGACCTGAGTTTCGGCCTCAACTCCCTTCTCGGTGGTTTGCTTGGGCTGTGTATCCTTTTTCACTGCTGTGCCTGAGTCTTTCCTTGTAGTCTTACTTGGGCCCCCAGTTTCCTTAATGATGACAGGTGGGATCACCTGCGTTGTGCTGGTCCCAGCGGTGCTTCTTGCTCCAGTTTTGAAGCTGATCTTCCAAGCAGGCGGCCATAGCTCGATTAAACTATCAATCTCTTCATCCGCTACCATATAAGGAAGCAAGGTCCAGGTTTTATCCTTGTGGGCTCTGATTTGGATGTTGTGCATGGTAACCTAGAATGCCACAATGCCCTTGTATCTATCGTATGCTGTTGGGGACAACTGAGGTCGAGAATTGACGGTTGCTACCAAGATTCTCTGGAAGAGGACCTATAAGACTTGGATATCCTCCACGCGCTGCGCGTCATTGGAGTCCCACAAATGGGCATAAAGAGCCCCTTCGCACATGTCTGGAGCGAGCTCAGGGAGGACTGACTCCTCAGGGGCTTCCCAAGCGACCAGGGCTATGAGGAACAACAACCAAGAGTAGCAAAAGAATTTTCCCTACTATTGAGATTCGTGAACATTGGCTTATCAACCGTATCAAGTCTATCAGCGACCAATGTATTGGAGATCATACAGATGATACTGGTACAGGTTATAAAAGGGAGGATATTTTGGCTATCTGTAAGGGGCATAATTTCTATTTTTTCTTTTTCTGTTATTTTATTTTGAGTTTTATTATATCTGGTAGAAATTGATGAGCCGATGTATGCATACTACTAAAATGTGAAATGATAGATGAAGAGACAAAAGGATGATGACTGATAGAAAATGGAATCCTGGGAAGGACCAGCTAGGGCTAAGACACATTTTTTTTTAATGATAGACTATAGAGCAGAAGCTTAAAAGACATGATATAATATTTTTCTTCTTACTGATCATCACTGAGACAAATGGGAATGTAATTTTTGCATAGAGAATTTCTATATCTATGAATCTGACAGACAATATGTCTATAGGACTGTATGTAATGACCATAATTTGACATTGTGTTGGTACATTATATATACTAGGAATTTTTTCTTCTAAAAAAAAAAGGATCCTTGATAATGTTACACGTTCTTGATTTCATTCATAGAAGAGATTATATCATTATGATTTTCATGTTTACCCTTTAGGGCTCTGCCTAGAATTGTTTTCATATACCAATGAAGGGTGATGGATTTTAGGTATTGGCTCCATCTTCCCTTGGTGTGTCCAGGGTTAGGACCCTAATTAGATACTTGTGCTTATATTTATGAATCATAATAATCTTGTCAGTCATTGGTGGCCAAGGATTCAATTTGACGAATTTCCTCTCAAATTTCATGGGGAGTGGTAGAGTGGAAGATAACTACGACATCCTGGCCTTAGCCCACTACAAGGAAAAGACCCTCTAGCGGAGGTTATAAAGGAGGTTTTTAGAGTTATAAAATTGGCAAAAATTGTCAAAAAAAAATTGCTACAACATCTATTTATGGTTACAGAGGTTTTGGCGGAGCTTTTAATGGAAATTCAACACAACTAAAAAAAATGGGCGGCCAAAGGTTATTACGGATGTTTTTTTCATCGGTGTGCTACTCTGACTTGAACGCATCGGTGCGTACATAAAGAAGGCACCTCGGGGCGATCAAAGAAAAATGAGTCGAGCCACTATTGTATAAAACCGCACTGGGCGTAGTGTTGGCGATACAACACACGGGGTGGTTCTAATTGGTCTTGGGATTTGTGTGGTGCCCATAGGTCGTATCAACGCACCGACGCATAGATGTATAGAAATGCACCGGTGCGTAGTATCACAGAAAGGCACTAAGATTTATAATTGGTATCAGTATTCGTGCGGTGCCCATAGGTCGTACAAATGCACCGGTGCTTATAGACACTTAAATGCCTCAATGCATAGTATCACACAAACGCATCGAGATTTATAATTGGTATCAGTATTCGTGCGGTGCCCATAGGTCGTACAAATGCACCAGTGCTTATAGACACTTAAACGTCCCGGTGTGCAATATCACACAAACGCACCGAGATTTATAATTTGTATCGGTATTCGTGCAGTGCCCATAGATCGTACAACGGTGCCGGTGCAAATAGACACATAAACGCACCGGTGCGTCATATCGCACAAACACACCGATATTTTTAGTTGGTTTTGGTGCTTTTTCGGTGCTCATAGTTCGTAGAAATGCACCGACGTGCTTCTTAATACAAACGCATCGGTGTACAGTTACTGACACGCACCTATTTTCTTTTTGTATTTTTTAGAAACATCGACCTGTGACAGTGAAATTATTGTGATTGTTTTAAATTCAGTATTCATCAAAATTCGACACATCTTATAACAATATTCATATTAATTAAATTCTTATTAATGCATTTGAATGTGATGTTTGCATTAATTTGTTATATCATATCATAATTATTGTGGTTTTTTAAAATTCATTATTCATCAAAAGTCGACACATATATATCTCATAACAATATTCATATGAATTAAATTTTTATTAGTGCATTTGAGAACGACAATGGAGAACACAATAGAATAAATTAAAACATATTTTATGATATATAATATATATGAATAAGACAGTCTTTATCATACAAAATGGGACAACTATTGGTATCCCTTTGTCTTTCAATTGGGACACTATGTCCATTACATTAAACAAAATGTCTGATTTCACAGACATATTTAAAAAAATACAACGCCTTGCTTTGATATCCAAACATAGTGATCATCATTCTTCGCTTGAATTGTTGTCACCGCTAGAGCTACTTCCATGACTTGGGTTATTTTCAGGAATGTTTTGTTCACGGTGTTGATTGTTTGCTTCTTCTTCACCTTCCATCTACAAACATAAAAATAAATTGAAATGAGTGTATATACATTGGTGAGAATAATTAAAAATGAAATATCAAATAATATACATCAATGTAAATCAAAAAGAAAAATGACGTACCATAGCAACAATTGAATCATAAACTATACACATTCTTTCAAAACCATGTACCATGCCATCTTTCAAAATTTCATCTGTTGGCGCAGTTCCATACTTTGTTTCCTACAAGTTTTATACCCCATAAAAAATCATATATTTAATATAAAAGATGTTTTTGTTCTATTAATTATAGACGGTGCTAAGTAAAACAAGATCTATAGATGCTTACAAATTCCAAAATTAATTTCTGATATGCCAACATATACTCACAACCCATATTTAACCCAATTAAAATCAATTCGTCTGATGGTTCTTCTTTGTATGTTAGCACCTGTTTGAAGACATTCAATGATGATTTTTGTAAAAAAACTTTAAAAATACAAAAATAAAATCTAGTTAAGTTTTTACGGGGAAGTAACAATTACTCACAAACTTCGATATCAACACTTTTCTTCCTTGTCGTCCTGTTTTATGTGCTGAATGGGTTCCATTTTCTTTTATTTTCTGCAAGAAAATTCTTGAGAATTAATATTTAATGCTAAATTTTTTATTTATTGTACCTAATGATCGAAAAATTCAATGATTACATATTACATTTGAAGCACATTGTTGTTGAGATGGCTCCTCCTGCAATGCAATTTTGTCCATTTCTTTGACCATCTCCTTGTACACCTTTTTGGACATTCCTATTGGCATATTTCTGATATCAGCTCTTTCATCTTTTGAGATTTTCATAATCTTCCTGAAAATGTAACATGACAATAAAATATTTAATTTTTATATTGATATCTAAAAAGTAAATATAACAAAAGTGATATTTATAAATAATTCTAGACAAACATTAAAAGGAATATAATTTCTTTTTCATTCCTTCTTTTTTGTTGTTGTACATTTTTTCTATTAAAATTCTGACATGTCTCATTGACCAATTCTCCGGAAACTTTTCCTGTAGTTTAGATAAAATTTGGTTCTTGGAATCATTGGATTGATTTTTGTATTGTAAGTGGAAAGAACGTCTATACATTCATTCCACTAGATCCCTCAAAATTTTGTAAAAAAATATCCCCCTTTCGTTAACTTCCAGCCCCACTCCAGATGAGCTAATGAGCAATTCATTTCATTTGCATGTTCTATTTTTTTTCTTTTCTTAGAACAACATTCCTTTTCTGAGTTGTTGGTCCCTGTAGAACATTAAACAGATGTGAATTAATAGACTGTTTGACACATGTTATCTGTATATATTAATGATAATTAAAAAAGAAACACATTGATCAATAGTTATTTTCCATTCTTATCTATTCCTTTCCAATGTTCTTCTTAATCACATTTTATTTCTCTCGGTCGTAGATAAGAAATAATCATATCGAGCTTCATCATTTTGTGGCTCTGCATGATACATAAATAAATACATATTATTTAAACTTACATATAGTTCAAAAATAATATTTTTTATAAAGAATTTACAAAGAACTTGTCTTTTTTTCTTTTCTTGATGTGTTATCAGTATTTTTGTTACTTGATCTCTTGTCAGTCATTTCTTTATCAATCTAAAACCTATACCATATCATTCATTAATATATTTATAAATAAATTGTCAAATTTTCAGGTAAAAAGTAAATCTCAAGAAACCAGTGCGCCTTTCATGATGTACGCACCGTTGTCGGTGCGTGGTAGTATTAAAAATGCACCGAAAAAGCAGTATAATAGATCGTAAGGTATGTGGGGGTATTATAAACGCACCACAGAAACATTGTAATAGACCGTACGTGCTATCCTCATAACATGAAGCACTGGTGCCCTATTTCAGATATGGCGCACTGATTTAAAAAAAAATTGTTTTCAAAATTTTTATTACAGTACTTGCGCAGTGCGCTGTATAATACAACGCACTAGTGCTCTAGGTTCCACAGGGCGCACCGATAAAACAAAATCCATTTTTTTCAAAATTTCACGCAATGGCCGAATGGAATGGGATCTGACTATGCAAGTCGTCCTGTGGGTTGGATGCCAATCTAAAATGAAAAGCCCTAATTCTGAAATCATAGAAACAGGGAGAAGAAAAGGAAAAAACAAAAAAAATGAAGGTTTTAGGGTAAAAATGGATAAAACTGCAGAAAAAGTAGAAAAACTACAGAAAAAAAGTAAAAAAAATAATCAAATTTAATCACGAGATGGTTTGAAATTCTATGATACAGGGTTTGAATCACCAGATGTTTGATTTCTAATTGTCTAAATACTTATGTTCAAACGTATTTCGCTGCTCCACAGTGCCCTCATGCTCTCTTGCTCCAGGTATCTCTCCTGCAAATATCTGGCTGAAAATTTTAGCAAAAATAGTGAAATAAGGAAAAGTGTTTAGTATTTAAAGAATTATTTTGTGAAATTAGAATTTTGAAAATATTTTTCCACCCATTTTTCAATTTCCCACTTTTTTTTCACTTAAAGAAAATAGAGTTGCGCTTCTTTTATCTGCGTTTATTCATCACCAATGCGTCACTTAATAGCACCGACACCGGTGCGTCATTTTGCAACACCGACACCGGTGTGGTTATATGTACAGTAGCACCGATTTGAGGTTAAGGCACCAAAATTAATTTTAGGTGTGTACACCAAAATTTAGTGAAATCCAACCATAGAAATTGAGAATTATAATTTTGTTTATTCTTGAGAATTAGAATTAGAATTAAAACTGAGAATTGGAATTAGATAAATTCTTGATGGAAATAACTATTCTTCCAATGCATTTTGTTTATTGCAGGACGTCCCCACTGATTATGTGGAGAGAATGCAATGTGGGGCATGTGAAGATGCAATACTATAGGGCCCAAGTGGGAAATTGTGGCATGTCAACCTGTTATAATTGGCACTTAACTATTTGCAACCAATATGTTTTAGAATATGATGGCAACAAGGCCGAAAGTTAGCCCTAAGGAGAACTGGTCTTTCTATTGTCGCTCTGTCAGCATTCCCACAATTAGCTTATGTCACCTCCACGTGGTCTTCTTCCTTGTTTCAGGATTTTATTTATCAAATTCGAGGAATTTGATAAACAAACATTATTAACAGTCTTTGATAATTTAAATTATGTCTCCGAACTTTATATACATGCCCAACGCTTTTATCAAATGACTTTGTAGTAGACCTTTGTTTCCGAGCCCCACCTTTACAATCAATAGTCCAATCAAATGCACACACAGTACCTCAGTTATCGTTCGCGCATCTTTATCAAACAATCACCATCTGATGTCTCCTTCCTAGATCAACGGCGTTCCATGATATCGCTCGGCTTCCTCATATGAACTTTAACATGCGATGGAAACACGGAAAGGCGGTTTTTGAGTTGAGCTCGACGCCACGTGTCGAATACTCAATGGAATCGCTCCCAAAAATTGAATACCGCTCAACCCGCAAAAGCGGTGCGATATGGGAAACTCGGGTTTGCTAAGCCACTCATGGTTTTTGGTACAGTGATTAACCACGGTTCACGTCGGTTTGCGTAATCCTTCGTATGCCTTAACTCAGGTTCACAACTCGGGTTTATTTCAAAAGAGTCCAGTCCGATCATTTGATGGGGAGTTTCATAGTAATACAGACAGAGGACTGCGTTGGGATTCAATTCGCAAAGTTTATCCAACAATTCACGGAAAATAGACAGAGAAAAAGCGAAATTACCAGTACACAATCGCCTCACAGTTAAACAATTCTTCACAATTAACAGTTCAAGACAATTCAATGGCCAACGAGCACTGAGATTATTTAACTGGAAACAATTGTTAACACACAGAGATTTTATTACAGAAAAGCTCTCTTCTCCTTCTCCTCTCTTACATCCGAAGAAAACAATTTATAGACATTACGATGTGACTCTTTGGTTCCTCTGCGAGGACCGTTTTAGAAAATCAAAAGCCTAATTACAATAATTCAATTAACTGAAACATGACAGATGGCCTAACTAAACTATTCGACTTCTACAACTCTAACTACTCTAAATGATACAGTCAGCTGAGGTATTGACACCTATCTATTACAATTTAGATGATTTCGAACCCTCCTAGCCACAACATGTGGACAAAACCTCCTACATTGTTGGCTAGTGTCTAATGCCCCTGCATCAGACTCCCGAGGGCAATTTTCTTCATGGGCTCTTGTCCATGAGCTCTTCCACTGATCTGCCTATCTTTTGCAACATTCCTTCAGTCATCCAAGTGGCATCTTCCTCTGGCTTATCCTTCCATTTGATTAAGTACTGAAAGTACTCTTGTCCTCTGGTCCTCTTGAACACTCTTTTGTCCAATATCTTCTCTGGTTGCAATTGTTGCGCTAGAGGTAGCTATTCTTTCCACTCAATCTGTCCCTTGTCTGCTGATCTTTCTCCTTCACCATCATCTTCATACTTGTACAAATCTGCAATATTAAAAATGGGAGATATTCCAACATCAAGCGGCAATTCAATCTCATAAGCATTTGTAGAAAACTTTCTAAGTATCTTGCATGGCCCAATATTTTTGAACTTCAGTTTGTTATTTTGCTTCTTTGGGAATATCTCCTTTCTCAAGTGTGCCAAAACTAGATCTCCTACTTCAAAATGAACTTCTTTTTTGCTCACTGCTCTGCTTTTGTATTTGATTATGCTGCCTTGTAGTTGTTGTTTCACTTGTTCATGTATGGCCTGGATCTCTGAAGAAAATTCCTCACCATCTGCACTCCTTAACTCTATCTTTCCCAGATTTCTTAGCTCTGATGTTCCTCTGGGGTGCATTCCATAAACAATATGGAATGGGCTCTGCCCTGTGCTCCTATTTGGCGATTCATTATATGCATACTCTGCTTGGGGAAAAATATGATCCCACTGCTTGGGATGCTCTCTTGCAAGACTTCTCAACAAATTTCCCAGACTCCTATTCACTACCTCAGTTTGTCCATCAGTCTGGGGATGATAAGCTGAGCTGAAACTCAGTTTGGTACCAAGTTTCTTCCACAGTGTCCTCCAAAAATGACCCACAAACCTGGTGTCTCTGTCTGAAACAATACTCTTGGGCAACCCATGCAATCTAAAAATTTCTTTGAAAAACAAGTTAGCAACATGGGTGGCATCACTAGTTTTATAGCATGGAATAAAATGTGCCATTTTGGAGAATCTGTCCACCACAACAAAGACTGCATCATTCCCTCTCTGAGTCTTGGGCAATCCTAGAACAAAATCCATACTCACCATGTCCCAAGGCCTATATGGAATAGGCAAGGGAGTGTACAATCCTGTGTTCTGGCTCCTTCCTTTAGCATATTGACAGATTTTGCAATTCTTCAAAAACTTATCCACTTCTGTTCTCATCCTGGGCCAGTAATAGAAGTGACTCAGCTGCTCATAGGTTTTATTAGTACCAAAGTGCCCAGCAAGTCCACCATTATGCTTCTCTTTGATCAAATTTTCTCTCATGGAACATTTTGGTACACACAGTTGGTTTCTTCTGAATAATAAGTCCTCCTGCAAGAAATAATCCAGCCACTGGCTTCTATCTGTTAAAACAGGGTTACAACATGCCTCAAATGCTTCCTTAAAATCTGAATCTGTTTTGTACAATTATTTGAGAAAATCAAACCCCACAACTTCAAAATTAGTTTCTTGAACAAGCATGTGTCTCCTGCTTAAAGCATCAGCTACTTTATTCGCTTAGCCACTCATATGTTTCAAAACAAAATTAAAACCTTGGAGATACTCAACCCATTTAGCATGCTTATGTTTCAACTTGGGCTGCTGTACAATATACTGCAAAGCATGATTGTCAGAATACAATACAAATTCCCTGGACATCAAATAATGTCTCCACTTTTTCAGTGCATGAACAATTGCATAGAATTCCTTCTCATAAGAGGAATACTTTCTTCTGGTGTCATTCATATTTTCACTTAAATATGCTACAGGCCTATCATCTTGACTCAGCACAGCTCCAATGGCTTCCCCACTGGCATCACACTTCAGTTGAAATAATTTAGTAAAAGCAGGAAGAATCAAAACAGGCTTCTCAGTTATCTTTTTCTTCAAAAGTTTAAAGTTTCTTTTTGCTTCAACAGTCCCCTTAAATGGTTGTTTTCTCTTCTTTATTGTCTCAATTATGGGTGCATTGATCTTACTGAAGTTTCTTATAAACTTTCTTTAGAAACTAGAAACTCCATGGAAACTTCTTACCTCAAAGACATTCCTGGGTGAAGGCCACTCCAAAATTTCCTTGACCTTTTCTGGGTCCATCTTCAATCCTTTTGCAGAAACAACAAAACCCAAATACATCAACTCTTCCTTCATGAATGAGCATTTCTTTAAATTTATCAGCAGTTTCTCTTGGTGCAGCTTTTTCAAGACATGATTAAGATGCCTTAAATGTTCTTCTTTAGTTCTGCTCAAAACTAATATATCATCCAGATACACTATCACAAATTTACCAATGAATTCTTTCAATACTTCATTCATAAGTCTCATGAAAGTGATAGGTGCATTTGACAACCCAAAAGGCATTACCATCCATTCATACAATCCTTCATTTGTTTTAAAGGCAGTTTTCCACTCATCACCCTCTCTTATTCTGATCTGATGATATCCACTCTTTAAATCTATCTTTGAAAAATATCTAGCACCACTCAAACAATCCATTAAATCCTCAATCCTAGGCAAAGGGAGTCTGTACCTGATTGTGATCTTATTGATTGCTCTGGAATCAGTACACATCCTCCAACCTCCATCTTTCTTTGGGCTCAATACTGCTGGTACCGCACATGGACTCAAACTTTCTCTGATCAGCCCCTTGTCCACCAATTCCTGTACTTGTCTCCTGATTTCCTCATTTTCCTTGGGAGTCATTCTGTAGGCTGCCTTATTTGGCAGATTTGAACTAGGGATAAAATCTATTTGATGACTAATCTTTCTCACAAGTGGCAGCTCATCAGGTAAATCATCCACAACAATGTCACAGTAATTGTCTAACATCTCTTGTATCTCTACTGGTAAATCAGAAATCTTGGTAGAAGTAAGAACTACTTTAGGTTTGCAAACTAAAGCAAAACTTACCTCTTCTTCTTCTATCTACTGTAGATATTCCTTCCCGCTCAACAACAAGGTCTTTGGATCAATCACTCTACTGGATGGCTCTCCTTATTCCATGGGTATCAATGTATGATGTACCCCATCCTTGAAGAACTTGTAAGTGTTCTTCTTGCCATCATGCACCACTGCTCTGTCAAACTGCCAAGGTCTGCCTAGCAGTATATGACACACATCCATGGGCATTACATCACACATGACCTTATCTTTGTATTTGCCCATTTGCAGCTCTATCTCACACTGCTCTTTTACAACCAGCTGGTGCCCTTTGTGCAGCCAGGACACCCTGTAGGGAGTAGGATGCTCCCTTGTCTTCAAATTCAGCTTCTCTATTACCTCTGAAACGCAGATGTCAAGGGTTGTATGTATAATGGTTTAATTATATACCATTTCCTGGCAAAGATTTTCCCTCTTGGGCTTTGCATATGCTCCTAAACAAAGTCTTCCTTTGTGCAGGCTCAGTGGTCTCTTTGGTTTGCTTCAACAGGACCTTGTTAACCACCAAGGACTCTCCCCTCTCTTGTATAATTTCTTCTTCAATTTCTGCCTCTTCTCCACTGGCAATAACAATATCTTGACCAAAGCACCCACATTCTTCGGGATACCTCAGTGCTATGTCCCACTATTTAACACCTATAACACCTAAACCTTCTACCTCTTCCTCATCTTCTTCCTTTTCCTCTCGTAAGAACCCCTTCTAGCCCTTGTATTTCCTACCCCAGATGCATTCTGAGGTGAGCTACTATTAGCTCCATCCCTGGGTGTAGTAGGCTTTCCTCTACCACCCTGACTTCCCTTTCCACGGAAAGTACCTCTCTTCTTGGCAGACTATTTCCTCGGGAGTTTCTCCTCTACTTTCAAGGCCATCCGGTAGGCCTCTTCCACTGTCTTAAGAGAAAGAAGACCAATCTAATCTTGTATCTCCAGCTTGAGACCATTCACATGTCTGGAAGTCTTCTCTGGTGTGTCTTGGAATTGCCTGTACTCGCTTACTCAGAGAATTCATCTGTATTTGTTTCCTGTATCACAACCTCTCAGTCACTTTTCGTGACGTTCTTGCAATGTTAGCGATAATCACTAGTAACCCTACCTTTTAATTTAGCCATCATTCTGGTCCAACTCTTGATAGGTTTCTTGCCAACTCTCCTTATTTCTGCCTGCACTCCATCCCACCAGAGTGCAGCATGTCCTTTCAGCTTTGTCACCGCAAACTTGACCTTTTTGTCTTCACTTATTTCTTCATAATCGAAGCACTTATTCATTTCATTTATCCAGTCCACCAGCTCCTCTGGATTCAGTCCCCCTGCATAACTCGACACTTCAATTCTGGGCTTAACTGCAGACCCCAGAACAGTCTTGAGGAGCCTCATGTCGGGAGGAATCTCAATATTTTCTTCCGCTTCTTCTATCTCAGGTTCACTGATGTCTTTAGGATCTCTGGGCTGTCTTCGTTCTATGGCATCCATTCTAGCCTCGACCCTCTGCAACATCCCCAACACCTCTGCGTTGGCAACAGATCTCCTTCTGCCAGCACCTCTACCAACTCGGATTTCCATGTCAGCTCTCTGCAAAAACATCTCAAAAACAACAGCTCTGATACCACAAATGACGGCAACAAGGCCGAAAGTCAGCCCCAAGGAGAACTGGTCTTTCTATTGTCACTTAGTCAGCATTCCCACAATTAGCTTATGTCACCTCCACGTGGTCTTCTTCCTTGTTTCGGGATTTTATTTATCAAATTCGAGGAATTTGATAAACAAACATTATTAAAAGTCTTTGAAAATTTAAATTATGTCTCCAAACTTTATATACATGCCCAACGCTTTTATCAAATGACTTTGTAGTAGACCTTTGTTTCCGGGCCCCACCTTTACGATCAATAGTCTAATCAAATGCACGCACATTACCTCGGTTATCATCCGCGCATATTTATCAAACAATCACCGTCCAATGTCTCCTTCCCAAATCAACGGCGTTCCACGATATCACTTGGCTTCCTCATACGAACTTTAATGTGTGATGGCAACACAGAAAGGTAGTTTTTGAGTTGCGCCTGACGCCACGTGTCGAATACTCAATGGAATCACTCCCAAAAATTGAATACCATTCAACCCGCAAAAGTGGTGCGATATGGGCAACTTGGGTTTGCTAATCCACTCGCAGTTTTTGGTATAGTGATTAACCACAGTTCACGTCAGTTTGCATAATCCTTCATATGCCTTAACTCAGGTTCACAACTCGGGTTTATTTCAAAAGAGTTCGGTCCGATCATTCGGTGGGGAGTTTCATAGTAATACAGACAGAGGACTACGTTGGGATTCAATTCGCAGAGTTTATCCAACGATTCACGGAAAATAGACAGAGAAAAAGCGGAATTACCAGTACACAATCGCCTCACAGTTCAACAATTCTTCACAATTAACAGTTCGAGACAATTCAATGGCCAACGAGCACTGAGATTATTTAACTGGAAACAATTGTTAACACACAGAGATTTTATTACAGAAAATCTCTCTTCTCCTTCTCCTCTTTTACATCCGAAGAAAACAATTTATATACATTATGATGTGACTCTTCGGTTCCTCTGCGAGGACCTTTTTATAAAATCAAAATCCTAATTACAATAATTCAACTAACTGAAACATGACAGATGGCCTAACTGAACTATTCGACTTCTACAACTCTAACTACTCTAAATGATATAGTCAGCTGAGGTATTGACACCTAGCTGTTAAAATTTAGATGATTTCGAACCCTCCTAGCCACAACATGTGGACAAAACCTCCTACATTGTTGGCTAGTGTCTAATGCCCCTGCATCAGAATATAATCTGCAGATAGACGGATGGCCTGCCAATAATTAGTACATATAATTTGAATAAGGGCAATGTTCTGGGAGCAATGACAACGAGTCCTTCATTCTACATTTATTAGCAGAAGAAGACTGATTTTCGACTAGACGATGCAGTTATTACATGTGGAGGCAATGGTTTCCCATAGAAAATGAGTATAGGGTTTAGCAGAGGAAAGACATTGCAAAATAGGCTATTACATTAGTTTTTCCAATGGGAGACCGATTTGTAGGTGGAAATATAGTAGTTGCGGGTATCTATGCTTTTCTTCCCACAGAAATGGTCATTGGATTTCCATTTATAATACAAGCAGAATTTTCATTGGTTTCATCCACAGGACCACAGCTCAGACAAGTTAGAGATGCCATTCAAGTTCAATTGAATGCCGAAGATGTGATTTTATGCCAGTAAAAGTTTATGTAAGCCAACCGAAGCTTGGACAATACTCCCAGCTGCTTTTAAACGCATTCTGGAGAATCTTTCCCTTCATGGGACCTACCAGCTCGATCAACAACGTCAATTGATATTTCTTTACTATCCTTAAGGGAATGAGAATTCTTCCCTTCATGGTGCCTCTTGGCTTTATCAACTACCTCGATTGATCTTTCTCTGCCATCAACTCTGCTCTCCATTTCTCCATCAGGGACCTTTTAACCCTATCGTCTGCCTCAACCGAATGCTCTCTGTCGGTCTCAACCTATACTCCTCTTGTACTCTGTCAAGCCCTATAAGTGTCTTTGTTTTTCTTTCTATTTGAATCACTCATTTTCTCTACTATAAACTTCTCAGCCAAAATTCAAACTCTTGTCTTTTCAAACCCTCATCTCCTCAGAAAATTTCTTTCCCATGATTCAAACCCTCCGCTGCTCCAATACTGCACTTTACAGAATAACCCTATTCCGGTGTTCGTTGTTTTATAGGCGCACCAGGGCGGTTTGTAAGATCTAGGTTTTTGTTTTGGCGCAGTGTTTTATGACGCACTGGTGTGGAAGCATTCCGAAGCACCAGTGCATCGGAGTAATAAGATGCACCGATGCGTGTTATGATGATAAGCGCAACAGACTATATAAGTTATTTTTTTTGTATGTAAGATCATAATAAAATAATGATAATTCTAAATTACATGAATTTATTTGCATTATTTTCTAAAATTTATTATGTTACAAAAATTCATATTATTCTAGATTTATTATTTTACAATTATTTACAAATTTACAAATTTAAATATTTTAACAAAACCATTTCAGATTAATACAATTAAAATTTTCACATTAATACAATTAAAATTTTACAAATATTTTACATACAATTACAATTAAAATTACAATTACAATTAGAGTTACAATTTTACAATTTTACATACAATTATGATTAGAATTACAATTACAATTTTAATTTTACATACAATTACACTTAGAATTTTACATACAATTAGAATTAGAATTACAATTTTACAATTTTTCATATATACAATTACAATTACAATCATTTCACCATAAATTAAATATTACAATTATGTAACCACCCTCTTAGCCACTAACAAATGGTTAAGTCTTTTTATTAATTATAGATTAATTATGACTGCTGTTATTTTAAATTGGAATATTAGAACAAAACAAATTTTGATATTTAATAAAAGATTTTCTTGTGGAATTTATTTCCTGAGTAAAAACTAATGGTAAAAGTAAATCAAGATTCTGGAGGCAGTTGAACAGAAAAGCAGTTTCCACAGTTACCCAAGAAAACTTTGGGATAAGTAAAGGATTCCAAGGAGGGTTAGGGGTTCTGTGGAAAAGGGAGAATACAGTCATTCTAGAAAGGATTTCTTTTCAGAATAGACTGTCACTGGAGTCGGAGAACTGGACCGGATTGTCCCGAGTTCTCCTCCAGAATTTACTGCTACCAGAGTTGGAGAAATCGGACCGGAATGTCCAAGTTTCCTCCTTCAGAACTCTATGTTCAACAGAAGGCCCAGACTTGAAGCTAGGGGGGAATTGTGGGACGTAATAGCCCCAGTTCGTGGAAGGGAGGAAAAAGCATACCATCAGAACGTTTGGATTACAGATGAGTAAAAATTGCAGTTAGCATTTCATTCCTGTTTAAATTAGGATATTAATGTATATTCTGCTTATTAAGATTTTGATGTGGAAAAAGTAGTTTCTGTATAACTAAGGTTGTTGAACTAGGTAGAAGGTTTTCAGTACAGTACAATAGTATCTTATGGATAATTTACTCTGAAGAATTATTTCATTAGAAGAAACTGGAAAATTTATTCTGCAAGAAATAAAGAGAAAAAGTGTAACAATGTTGAAATACCAGATTTATTGTACCAGTAGAATATGGGTAGCAACATCAGAGAGAAAGCAAGGGCGGAAATAGATATTTACTTAAATAAGCATTTAACTGTGAAATACAAATGTCCTGAACGAGTTACTGTAGCAGCTAGTTACCATAGAAATAGGAAAATTACTGTTAGGATGGTTGATACCCATAACGCTCGGAAAGCTGAGCCTTTGGGAAGCCTCCTCCTATGATAAGCACGGACAATTGGTGGTCCGGACACCAGAAGTGTTTTCTAGTTAATTAAACAGACCTTTATACAAATATGCGGTGTGGTATAAATCTCCTTCTTAACAAAAATTAACGAACCATGAAACCCTCATGAGCATAGAAGAACCCAACCAGAACAGGCAGAGAGAAATATAAATCCATAAACCGAGACAAGACAGTCATCCAGAGGAAGTTCGCAAGTCAAGCAACTCAGAGATTCATAGTATGCATCAACCTTCATAAGTCAACTGGAAAGCAAATACGCCTTAACACCATCATCTTCTAAAGAAAAATTTATGTAGAGATTGCCGAATAGAACTCCAAGCATTTACAACTTGTTTCATTAATTAAACGAAAAGTATATAAGCAGAAAAGAATCAGTTCTCGCTCTAAGCGATGAAGTTTGTAATACAGTTCAATAAAGAAAGAGAAGAGAGGACGGGTAGCAACCCGGCGTTTCACTGTGACAAAATTTATACATGTCATATAATTTCAAACAGTCTTTAACTTGGCAAAATGGAACCCTCCTAACGGCGGAGCCAGTAGGCTCTTATCCGAACTTAAGCAAGACTTAAGTGCCAAATAGCGTATCATATTTGATAATAAGCCGACGGTGGAATGCAAGGCCGCAGGTTCGAAACCTGGGCAAAAATCCCACAACAATAATCATGAACCCATTCAAGAAGACTAAGAGGAGAGTTTAGGGTTCATGCATGCCAAGTGGTAGATACCTGTATATAGATGCAGAAGTTAGGAACTCGCCCAAGAAATCGAGACTCAGTGGCCAGCCGGAGTTTCTCTGAAGGAAGAAGAGCGTTGGGAATCGATACCTGACAGCAGATTTAAGCATCGTTAAAAGTAGCATAAAACCCTGAACAATTAAACTAGAAATGTAACTTATATTCATAAGAAAATAACCACGAAAGACAGAACCGAGGGTCCAGGGTAGAAAATTACCTGTGGCAAGTGAAAGAGACTACAATCCTTGGTAGAACCAAGATCTCGCTGCCAAATTCAGCAGGGCGCCGCAACGAAGTATGGAAAAGAAAAGGGTTTGATAAGTAAAACAAACAGAAAACCAACAGACTAGAAATGAAAGGGTAAATGTCTGCATAACTTACTCACACAAAATGCTGGAAGTGCCGGAGCGATTACCTATAGACGGGGCCACCTGGAGAATGCCATTCTTCTGAATGCAAAGGGTGAACAGTCGAAATTGTGGGCTAAACCTGGAAAAATCTAACAGAAACCCTCTCTAGAACCTACGCCGAGGCGCAACAATGAGGTATGGTTACGGTTACGATGCCAAGGTCATTAACAATCCCTAGGATGTGACCACCGTAGGATCAAACGCTGATCAACGGTGTATCATATGACAAGTGTCAAGCATTTACCGTAGTCCAGTGGCCAGATCATCAACCTTATTGAATTCGCATTTAATCAAACCTTACAAGTTAAGATCTCCTGTACGTGGTACATCCTATATCACATAAAAAGTATGTGTTGTGGCCAATTAAAATAAGTCACAAGTATGCTATGATAACCAGAATAATTAATGGATAAAAATTCAAGTCGGATCATTGTGCCAGTTCAAAGTTCCACGGGAAATCTAATTAATCCAAACAAAGTTAATATTGTACCAGGGATGCGAGATATATGAAAAAACCCAATCAAAGTGCAAGCGCAATTAAATGCTGTCATAACATATACATTTTCGGTAGGATAAAAACAATTTTTTTTTTTTATACAGTAAGTTTTAACTGTTTGATTGTTACAAGTGGTATCAGAGCAGCGTTACAACGCTGGGCCCTATGGGGTCGACTGATGTTAAACTGTATGTTACTCATGCACAGTTCAGAATTTAGATGGAAAGACAAATGAGACGGACACCCTCACAACCGTCACCGCGAAATGGCAGAGAAATGCAGTCTCCACCAGAGGGTAACCCAGAAATGTGGGTTCCGCTGGGGATAGAACAGCACCAGTGGTCAAACAGACTGATGGAAGAGCAACAACATCAGACTCGCATTTTATTGCACACAATACAACAATTGCAGGAGGAAATGGAAAGAGTACGAAGGGAAAACACAAGAATGATGCAGGAACAGAAGAGGATCTTAAAGAGTCTCTCCGATAAACAGAATCAAAGGAATGAAAACCCCAGTGCTGGCAGAGAATTCCAAGATGGGAACGAACAGCAGACAGATGAACAAGATGTAAGTCGGAAAGAAAAAAGTTTGTCACAACGAAGTAACCTAAACAGAAATTTTAATGAAGCTGAATCTGAGAATGAAACCGAACAGAAGGTAGGTAAAAGGCAGAAAGTGGAATTACATGGAGAATTTAAAAAAATAAAGCCACCTACGTTCGATGGAGAAAAAGAAGAAGTGGCAGAAGCATGGCTGATTAACATGAACAAGTACTTTCAGGTGTATGACTATGACAGTGGTCTTAAAGCACGGTTAGCCATTTACCAGCTGAAAGATAAAGCCACTTTATGGTGGGAAGAAGTGAAGAACGTGCGGGGAATAGAGGATCAGGATGTGACATGGGATAAGTTTCAATAGTACTTCAAGGACAAGTACTTGACTGAGCATTTTTATGATGAAAAGGCTCGAGAATTCCATGACTTGAGGTTAGGACAAATGACCATGGACGAGTTCATCACTAAGTTCACATCATTACTGCGCTACGTACCGTACTTAAGAGACGAGAAGGCCAAAGTCCAAATATTTCTGAGCAGTTTACCTGCTCATATGAAGGAGCGTATCGAATTTGTAAATCCAAAGACAATGGATGAGGCTATTAGAAAGGCGAGGCTGTGTTACCAACAAGCAAAAAACAAGATGGACCAAGGGAAAGGGTGGCAATCAAAGAAAGAAAATAAAAATAGTGCTGGTTTTAAAAGAGGCAAAACCAGTAATTTCAGAAGCTCAGCCAGGAATTCAATTAATAAGCAGTTTGGTAGGAACCATCAGAGGATCAGATGGCCTAGAGAAGACAGAACTGTTGAGGCTTCTAGCAAACCTGAGCAACCTCAAAGTCAGAGGGCACCTCTGCAGTGTTGGGGCTGCGGAGTAGCGCACTACTACTGAGATTGCCCACAGCGGGGTAAAACCGAAGCAGTAACAAATTTACAGGAGGTCTCTACTGTGGGAGATGTTGCCCGAAGCATACCCAGAATTAACGCGGCATTGGAGGACCGGCAAGCTGATTTTCAACCTACCATGATAGAGATGGAAGGTAAATTATTATCCCAAACTGTTTCTGTTTTGATAGACCCAGGAGCAAGTCTAAGTTACATAAGTCCTAAATTAGTAGAAATATGTAAGTTGCCAAGTCAAAAATTTAAGAAGGCCTGGTTGGTTCAGTTAGCTACAGGAGCTAAAAGAAGAGTTAGTGCCAAGATACCAGATTGTGCACTACACATCAGCGGACAGCAATTAATAGTAGACTTAAATATCCTGCCTTGGGATCCTATGATGTGTTGCTGGGAATGGATTGGTTGGAAAAGAATTGGACTCTCCTAGATTGTAAGGAAAAGAAAATTTATTACAGAGATCAGGATGGGAATCGCCAAGAAATTCAAGGCATAAGGAAGCCTATACATCTACGCCCAATTACAGCTTCCCAAATGGGAAAATGCATTAGAAAGGGATGCCGGCTGTATGCCATACAAGTTGGATTACCTAAGGCCAAGGATAAAACTGCTCTGCTGGAGAATATACCTGTAATACAGGAATTTAAGGATGTGTTTCCTGAGGAAGTACCAGGATTACCACCTAAAAGAGATGTTGATTTTACAACAGAACTGCTACCAGGAGCTTCACTAGTTTCCCGGAATCCTTACCGAATGAGTGTACCAGAGTTGACGGAACTGAAGATTCAGCTCTAAGAATTACTGGATAAGGGGTATATACGACCCAGTGTATCCCCTTGGGGGGCACCAGTGCTGTTTGTTAAAAAGAAGGATGGAACCATGCGCATGTGCATAGATTACTGACAGTTAAATAAGCTGACTGTTAAGAACAGGTATCCCTTACCCCGTATTGATGACCTATTTGACCAAGTAAGGGGAGCTACGGTGTTCTCAAAGATTTATTTGCGGTCTGGCTATCACCAGATCAGAATTAAGGACGAAGATATATACAAAACTGCCTTTCGCACAAGGTATGGCCACTATGAATTCGTGGTATTACCTTTTGGGTTAACTAATGCACCAACCACTTTCATGAGACTGATGCATGGTATCTTTCATCCTTATTTGGACAATTTTGTGTTGATCTTCATTGATGACATACTGATTTACTCTAAGAATGTGGAAGAACACAAGGAACATTTGAGAATGGTACTGGAGATGCTAAGGAAGCACCAACTGTACGCAAAGTTTAGTAAATGTGATTTTTTCAAAAGAGAAATACAGTATCTTGGACATGTAATATCTGAAAAAGGTATAGCAGTAGACCCAGAGAAAATTAAAACTATTATGGAATGGAAGGTGCCACAGAATGTGGCAGATATACGGTCTTTTATGGGTCTCGCTGGCTATTACCGGCGATTTATAAAAGGATTTTCAAACATAGCCTTCCCCATTACCTCTTTGCAACGAAAAGGAAAAATTTTTAAATGGACAAAGGAATGTCAAGAGAGTTTTGAGAGATTGAAACAATTATTGACAACAGCACCTGTGTTAAGCGTAGCAGATCCGAATAAGGAATTCGAGGTTTGTACGGATGCATGTAAGGAAGGTGTTGGGGCTGTGTTATCACAAGAAGGGAAGGTAATTGCATACGAATCCCGTAAGCTGAAAGATCATGAGCAGCGATATTCAGCTTATGATTTAGAGCTGACTGCAGTTGTGCACGCTCTCCGGGTATGGAGACATTACTTACTTGGAAAGAGATTTGTATTAAAAACTGATCATAGCAGTCTAACCAGCTACTTTAAGCAAGCTGAATTAAACTCCCGGCAGGCTAGATGGAATGCTTTCTTGAGCGAGTTTGATATTGATCTAAAACACGTAAAAGGGAAGGAGAATAAGGTTGAGGATGCATTAAGTAGAAAACTGCATAACATTTATGAGTTATATGTTAATCAGATTGAAACCAGATTCCTGGAACAAATCAGAAAAGAAGCAGACAAGGATCCTGAGTATAAATATTTGTGGCAGCAAACACAAGAATCTGGAGAACAAGGTGAACCAGGGGAATATGGGATTAACCAGGACGGGTTGCTGATTTTCAAGAAGAGGATATTTATTCCAAAAAGGATGGAATTAAAAACTATGATACTGGATGAATATCATAGAAGCAATTATGCGGGACATCCGGGATATCAAAAAATGCTGACAGCAATAAGGAAGGACTACTGTTGGCCGGGCATGAGGAAGGATATAGCGAATTATCTAAATAGATGTTTAGAGTGCCAGCAGGTGAAGGTAGAGCATCGGCATCCGGCTGGATTAATGCAGCCTATACCTATTCCCGAATGGAAATGGGAGGTGATCTCATTGGATTTTATCACCGGATTACCAAAATCAAAACGAGGTAATGATTCCATAATGGTAGTTGTGGATCGACTAAGTAAGTCGGCACATTTTATACCTGTCCAATCCACTTATAAGACAGTACAGATAGCAGATTTATTTATGCATGAAATCTTCAGACTGCATGGCATTCCTAAGACTGTTATCTCAGATAGAGATGTAAAATTTACATCAGCTTTCTGGAAGACTCTGTTTTCAGGATTGGGAACGCAACTACATTTTAGTACTGCTTACCACCCGCAAACAGACGGTCAAACCGAGCGAGTAAATCAGGTACTGGAGGACATGCTGTGAATGTATGTCATGCAGCAACCAGTTAAATGGGAGGAGTATCTTCATTTGATAGAGTTTGCCTATAACAATGGCTACCAAGAATCATTAAAGATGAGCCCGTTTGAGGCACTATATGGGCGGCAATGCAGAACTCCCATTAATTGGAGCAGTCCCGAGAATAGACTCATGCTGGGACCAGACATGTTAGCAGAAATGGAAGCAGAGGTGAGGAAGATTCGACAGAATTTGAAAGCGGCACAGGACAGGCAAAAAGTGTATGCAGATAAAAAGAGATCGTACCGTGAATATGAGATTAGGGATCATGTATATGTCCAGATTAAACCAAAGAAAAGCACGTTGAGATGGGCATATTGTGCGAAATTAGCACCCCGGTTCTGTGGCCCTTTCCAAATACTGGAGAGAGTAGGACCGGTAGCGTATCGTTTGGCTCTTCCTAGTCACATTCGGGTGCATAATGTCTTTCATGTATCGTTATTAAAACGATATGTTCATGATCCAAGACACATAATACATTGGCAGAACATACAGGTAGTGGATGAGCATGATTATTAAATGTTCATGTGATATTAAAGACTTATTTAATTAACATAGGTTTTCTTTGTGCAGGTAGAACCAGACGGGGAATTTTTGGTCGAACCACACAGTATAATCGATCGGAGGGAAATCATGCTCCGGAGACGAGCCATCGCCCAGGTTAAAGTGAAATGGAAGCACTTTGGACCTGAGGAAGCTACCTGGGAAGACGAAAATTTTGTTCGTGAATCTTATCCTGAGCTTTTTACGGAACTAGAATAATAACACCGAGGACGGTGTTCTCTTCAAGAGGGGGAAAACTGTAACCACCCTCTTAGCCACTAACAAATGTTTAAGTCCTTTTATTAATTATAGATTAATTATGACTGCTGTTATTTTAAATTGGAATATTAGAACAAAACAAATTTTGATATTTCATAAAAGATTTTCTTGTGGAATTTATTTCCCGAGTAAAAACTGATGGTAAAAGTAAATCAAGATTCTGGAGGCAGTTGAACAGAAAAGCAGTTTCCACAGTTACCCAAGAAAACTCTGGGATAAGTAAAGGATTCCAAGGAGGGTTAGGGGTTCTGTGGAAAAGGGAGAATACAGTCATTCTAGAAAGGATTTATTTTCAGAATAGACTGTCACTGGAGTCGGAGAACTGGACCGGATTGTCCCGAGTTCTCCTCCAGAATTTACTGCTACCAGAGTTGGAGAAATCGGACCGGAATGTCCAAGTTTCCTCCTTCAGAATTCTATGTTCAACAGAAGGCCCAGACTTGAAGCTAGGGGGGAATTGTGGGACGTAATAGCCCCAGTTCGTGGAAGGGAGGAAAAAGCGTACCATCAGAACGTTTGGATTACAGATGAGTAAAAATTGCAGTTAGCATTTCATTCCTGTTTAAATTAGGATATTAATGTATATTCTTCTTATTAAGATTTTGATGTGGAAAAAGTAGTTTCTGTATAACTAAGGTTGTTGAACTAGGTAGAAGGTTTTCAGTACAGTACAATAGTATCTTATGGATAATTTACTCTGAAGAATTATTTCATTAGAAGAAACTGGAAAATTTATTCTGCAAGAAATAAAGAGAAAAAGTGTAACAATGTTGAAATACCAGATTTATCGTACCAGTAGAATATGGGTAGCAACATCAGAGAGAAAGCAAGGGAGGAAATAGATATTTACCTAAATAAGCATTTAACTGTGAAATACAAATGTCCTGAACGAGTTACTGTAGCAGCTAGTTACCATAGAAACAGGAAAATTACTGTTGGGATGGCTGATACCCATAACGCTCGGAAAGCCGAGCCTCTGGGAAGCCTCCTCCTATGATAAGCACGGACAATCGGTGGTCTGGACACCAGAAGTGTTTTCTAGTTAATTAAACAGAACTTTATACAAATATGCGGTGCGGTATAAATCTCCTTCTTAACATAAATTAACGAACCATGAAACCCTCATGAGCATAGAAGAACCCAACCAGAACAGGCAGAGAGAAATATAAATCCATAAACCGAGACAAGACAGTCATCCAGAGGAAGTTCGCAAGTCAAGCAACTCAGAGATTCATAGTATGCATCAACCTTCATAAATCAACTGGAAAGCAAATACGCCTTAACACCATCATCTTCTAAAGCAAACTTTATGTAGAGATTGCCGAATAGAACTCCAAGCATTTACAGCTTGTTTCATTAATTAAACGAAAAGTATATAAGTAGAAAAGAATAAGTTCTCGCTCTAAGCGATGAAGTTTGTAATACAGTTCAATAAAGAAAGAGAAGAGAGCACGAGTAGCAACCCGGCGTTTCACTGTGACAAAATTTATACATGTCATATAATTTCAAACAGTCTTTAACTTGGCAAAATGGAACCCTCCTAACGGCGGAGCCAGTAGGCTCTTATCCGAACTCAAGCAAGACTTAAGTGCCGAATAGCGTATCATATTTGATAATAAGCCGACGGCGGAATGCAAGGCCGCAGGTTCGAAACCTGGGCAAAAACCCCACAACAATAATCATGAACCCATTCAAGAAGACTAAGAGGAGAGTTTAGGGTTCATGCACGCCAAGTGGTAGATACCTGTATATAGATGCAGAAGTTAGGAATTCGTCCAAGCAGTCGAGACTCAGTGGCCAGCCGGAGTTTCTCTGAAGGAAGAAGAGCGTTGGGAATCGATACCTGACAGCAGATTTAAGCATCGTTAAAAGTAGCATAAAACCCTGAACAATTAAACTAGAAATGTAACTTATATTCATAAGAAAATAACCACGGAAGACAAAACCGAGGGTCCAGGGTAGAAAATTACCTGTGGCAAGTGAAAGAGACTACAATCCTCGGTAGAACCAAGATCTCGCTGCTAAATTCAGCAGGGCACCGCAACGGAGTATGGAAAAGAAAAGGGTTTGATAAGTAAAACAAACAGAAAACCAACAGACTGGAAATGAAAGGGTAAATGTCTGCATAACTTACTCACACAAAATGCTGGAAGTGTCGGAGCGATTACCTGTAGACGGGGCCACCTGGAGAATGCCATTCTTCTGAATGCAAAGGGTGAATAGTCGAAATTGTGGGCTAAACCTAGAAAAATCTAACAGAAACCCTCTCCAGAACCTACGCCGTGGCGCAACAATGAGGTATGGTTACGGTTACGATGCCAAGGTCATTAACAATCCCTAGGATGTGACCACCGTAGGATCAAACGCTGATCAACGGTGTATCGTATGACAAGTGTCAAGCATTTACCGTAGTCCAGTGGCCAGATCATCAACCTTATTGAATTCGCATTTAATCAAACCTTACAAGTTAAGATCTCCTATACGCGATACATCCTCTATCACATAAAAAGTATGCGTCGTGGCCAATTAAAATAAGTCACAAGTACGCTATGATAACCGGAATAATTAATGGATAAAAATTCAAGTCGGATCATTGTGCCAGTTCAAAGTTCCACGGGAAATCTAATTAATCCAAACAAAGTTAATACTGTACCAGGGATGCGAGATATATGAAAAAACCCAATCAAAGTGCAAGCGCAATTAAATGCTGTCATAACATATACATTTTCGGTAGGATAAAAACAAAAAAAAAATTTATACAGTAAGTTTTAACTGTTTGATTGTTACAAATTACAATTAAAATTTTACATTAAATATTTTACATACAATTACAGTTAAAATTAAAATTAGAATTAAAGTTACAATTACAATTACTATTTTACAATTTCACATACAATTACAATTAAAATTAAAATTACAATCATTTCACAGTAAATTAAATATTACAATTACAATTAAAATTTTACATCAAATATTTTACATACAATTACAGTTAAAATTACAATTACATATACAAATACAATTTTACATACAATTTAAATTTAAATTTCAATTACAAACACGACATAATATTTAATAAATATCATGGTCATTTAATATTAAATTAATTAATAAACATCACGATCATGATAACCATCGTACAAACATTATATTCGACTTAAAAACACATTCAAACATCAAATTAACATTATATATTAACATCATCACAACACAAACATCAAATATATATACATCTCATGTCAAATAACTCATGCTATCACATACATATCTATATGCAAGCTAAACATAAATGAACATATCTAACATGACCTAACAATAGACACATCATGATGATCATCAACATGTAAATTAAGTACAACTGCAACATGAACATAAAATACATGGACCATATATATATATATATATATATATAATGTTAAAAATATACAACTATAATATAAATTTCATGGATCAGCTGGTGGTAGTACGTCAACATCAATAGTAGTATTAGTGGAGGCCTACTCAATTAATCGTGCAGCCTCGACGGTTGATGGTCAAGCCTGCTCATGATCATGACTAGTACTGATGGACGGATCAGCTGGTGGTAGTACAACATCAATATAAGCAGTACTAGTGGAGACATGCTTAGTCAATAGTGTAGCCTTGACACTTGATGGTCTAGTCTGCTCATGATCATGACTAGTACTGATGGATGTTGTAGTCTGCTGATGACTGGACATGGCCGATGGTCCAACCTCATCTCCATGATGACTGATAGATGCTAGTGGAGCCTCATGCTCATTAGGTGCGGTGCGAGGTGAACGATCATGAGATGAGTCACTGCTTGCGGACTATCTATCACGTGCAGCAACTCAACCACGCTTATAACTTGAAACAGTTCTCCTCAGTGACGTAACAACCTTCGTAGCTCCTACGACATGCCGCATTAGGATGTACATGTCACGCAACATGCCTCTCCACATTCGTATTAGCCTATCATCGGCCTATATGTTTCTATAATGAGCGACCCTGATGCTCGCCTCAACAATTAATGCATTGAGTTTGTCACCCAACTCCATCCTATATCGAGTATTAGGTTGACCGCACCTAGAAAAAGGCAGTACCGGTGCACCAGCATGATGAGCATGTCTCTCTCCACCGGCCTCCTGATCATGAGCCACGGCATCTTCCATGTACTGATCGTCATCAGGGTCCACACCTGGATCATGTGGTGGTTTTGACATCTCCTCACCATCAAAAGAGCAAATGTATGCAAAATATATACAAGTACACAACAATAATTAGACAATTTCATTTCACAATTTAATAAAAACAAGTTAAAGAACATGCTAGAATAAATTTAAATATATAAAACAGTAATATTACCTATATCATCTGGCGGCTCATCAGCTGTGAAGAGGATGTTGGCACACCCTCGCCAATCTAATCCATCATACGGATAGGGGACCATAATGAAGGGATGCAGATCATCAACACTGCCTAGTAAGTCTAGTGCATCATGCGATATCCTCATTGGAAACATAGTCTCTTCCCTCTTGGGCATCATCTGCCCCCACATGTGCATCCGGGCCTCCAACATCGGCCTACGAGGCTGCAAAAAAAAAGCAGGTCTCATATCTGGAAACCTTTCAAAAAATTTAAAAAAAAATCTCTAAAGAAACAGGGAAGTTGACCCTCCCTTGTGCATGAGCACGACATCTATATAAGGTCGTACAAAACTGACACAAAAAAATGGTAGACCACCTAACAAGTCGTGGCTCTTGTACTAAATAATCAACATAATATAGAAGTGGGAAATTAATGTGTTTCCTGTCACTGGTGTTGTGTGAAATGGTCGAAATGAGAAGTGAGAGGCACTACACTTCTTGTCTACCAAATGCACCAATACATAGCTAACCTCCAAGGACCTGAAACTCTGAAGGAGACAGTACATTTTCTCCAATGTATCTCTAGGAGTAAGCTAACTGACTCCCTGCTACACAACCAGCTGGAACCTTTGGGAAGGAGGGAAAATCCACCCCTCTCCTCGATAGCCCTGTAATGGCACAAATATCCTCCTCAGTGGGTGTGTACCACTGGTCAGGACCAAACTGGAAAGCCTGTCGGTGGGCATTCCACTTGCGGATAAGATGTATCAAAAAGACATTATGGGCCTTTAGGGAAGTAGCCTCCTCATAGAACTTGAGGAGGCCTACCTGCCTTAGGAGCCCCTGGATATCTGCTGTAATAGGGTGAGGGTACGCATCTCTCTCCCTCTCTTGTGCCTCCCACTGGTGAAGCATGGCATACTGCTCCACCTATTTTTTTTGTTGCTCCTCATC
The DNA here is from genome assembly GCA_034641835.2 of Pinus albicaulis. Taxonomy (NCBI): domain Eukaryota; kingdom Viridiplantae; phylum Streptophyta; class Pinopsida; order Pinales; family Pinaceae; genus Pinus; species Pinus albicaulis. Next base: position 474,729,070 of record CM076581.1, on the reverse strand, counting down.
TTCTCTCTGAATCATTGACATATTAAACAATTCTTTTTTATTAAATCAGACATGTATTTAGGAATATACATATATAATTTTTTTTGGAAAAAAAAAAACAAACCCGTTAGTGTGCCACAAAAATAGTCATGCACTGGTTCTGGTGGGGCTTTTTTTTGTAGAGCACCAGAGGAAGTTCCCCAGATGACATACAACGCACTGTATGTAGTGCACCTAAATTTTTCTCAAGCCTCGTCGACTATATATGGTGTCAGAAGAGCGGTGCGCTGACTAAAATATATGCCCTGACACATATAGTCGTGTCAACGAACCGACTTCCTGACAAATTATATAGTCAACGGTGTGGTCTTTTACCCGGCCGCACCATTGACCTTGTCAGAACGCCAAATGCGGTGCACTGACAGACATCGGGGCAGATATATCCGTCAACGTATCGCGTTTCTATTCCCATGGTCAACGGTGTGCCCAGCTAAATGACCGCACCGCAATTTTTTTTTAAATTTTAAAATAATGTGGGGCGCCTTTTGGTACCACCCTAGAAATGGTGCAAATACCATTAGCACCAGTTGTGGTGCGCCCTGTAAATTTTATAGGCAGCACCGCTTACCAGTGTGAGCCGAACGGTTCATGCGCACCGCGCGACAATTTTATTTTTTTTCCTTTTTAATGGTTAATTTTAAGGTTATTTCAAATTTTAATCTGCTAGAAAGCTTAATTATGGAAAAAATATAAAAATACATGTACAATTCGCCGTCAAAGAGGCATATTGGCTATAGAATTTGCAAAAGAAAATTTTCCCACCGTTTTGCAAAATGCAAGCTAGAGATTGGTGGCCAATGTAGTAGCAGTGTGTGCAATGGGTGCAATGAGAGCACCAATTTCAGGGCGACTCAGAGAAGGAGAAATTTTACCGGTGCTTGAGAGCTCTGCAGTACTGAGAAAATTGAAAAATGCAGTTTTTTGGCCGTATATTTTTTTTTTAATTTAACTCGATTCCGGTGCACGAGGTTTTATAGGCACACTGGTGTGGTTTCTTATGAACACATCAGGCTGTTTCAGATTTGGCACGTTGTTTTATGATGCACCGAGGTAGTTACTTAACACCGCATTGGGTTGTTTCAGTTTTGGCGTGGTGTTTCATGATGCACTGGGGCGAAATAGTGTTGAAGCCTCGGTGCTTTACAGTAATAGGACACACTGAGCATGTCTGAACGGAGCGCATGGTGTCCAGTGTGCCAATTTTTTGTGTGACCGGTGCTTTCTCTTGTCGAGCGCACTGGTGATTGAGAGCGTAAAAGTGAAAAATGCAGTTTTTTAGTAGAATTTTTTATTTTATTTAACCCTTTTTCGGTGCGCGTGTTCTATAAGCACACTAGTGCTATTTCAGACGAATGCATCGGTCCGCTTCTATTTTGACGCAGTGTTTTATGACACATCGACGTGGAAGATTTTGTGCACATTGGTGCCTTCTCTTGTAGAGCGCACCAATAATTGAGAGCTCTAGAGCACTGAAAAAAGTGAAAAATCGGATTTTTTTTGCTGTAATTTTTTTTTTAACCCTTTTCCAGTGCGCATGCTTTATAGGTGCACCTGTGTTGTTTCTTACAAACACATTGGAAAATTTTTGTTTTGGCACATTGTTTTATGATGCACCGGTGCGGGTTCTTAATACCGCACCAGGCATTTTCAGTTTTGGCACAGTGTTTTATGATGCACCAGCGCGGAAGAGTTTTGAAGCGTCGGTGCACTAAAGTATTACGATGCACCGGGTGGGTGTGTACAGAGCACACGGTGTCTGGTGAGCCAATTTTTTGTGCGCACCGGTGCTTTAGCATGTAAGGACCACCGGTGCGATGTTAAATGATAAGCACACCGAGCAGAAAACATCTGCAAAACCCTCTGCCCGCCAACCTCCTCTAGTAACCTCCTCTAGAAATGGATGTATGGGGTATTTTTATAAGGGATTCCTCAAAAACATCTGCTAGATGGTTTTTTCCTTGTAGTGGCGTTAGGCTCATGACCTACCCTAAGGACCCCTACCTATAGATCGCCAAAGGTAGTGCATTTGCTATCAAGACATACTACATTGAATAAGAAATGACAAAGATATATTTCTTACTCGTGGCACCCAGAAACCCAAGGGATTGATATTGAGAGGAATAAATAAAGGAAAAACCCAAGGAACTCTGGGTTTCAAAATAAATATGTGAGGACTTCCAAATGAATACAAATGATAAGGGAGTGTGCTATATAAAAGTCTCATGGAAGGGTCCAATAAGCACTAACAGACACTAGTATTCAATCTGCCACACAACTCGATTGAGCTTAGTACATAACAAGACAACATCCAGTAACTCAAAATAGCACCAAGGAAGGTATTGGAAAACCCAGAAGAATTGGATATATAGGTAATTATCCAATGTTGACCAACTGACTAGACCTGAACCTGTGAGGATGAAGGAGATGGATAAATATTATTTCCTCCCACTCCTACAACATTGAGCTCCAAGGTTGTCATCATCATCCCAAAAAATGCATCCCCTACTTGAATTAGGCATTTATCCTTACCATTTCTCATCAACTATTACATGATCTTAATACCCTTAATCCCTAATGTTGGTTTCCTATAATGTTGATGCATGTCAATTCATTTCCAAGTAAGAATGTTGATGCTTGATCTATAGATAAATCCCACAAACTACGCCCTAGATCTATGATTTTTTCTTCGAATGCAAGCCACATACTATTGGTTTCCCAAGTGAATTGTCCCACCTTCAATGGAGGTGAAGCCCAAGCATAACAAATAAGCTTAAGAGCAAGGAATCTGATCATATATCATTCAAATAGAGTGTTGTTTGTCATATGAATGAAGGGTGGGTAATTTTGTTCCCATGTGTGTTGCATGGGGTGGGTTTGTCACATGACCCCCCCTCTTAAATGTGAAAGGAGGAAGAGGGGTGGTGGGTTCCCCTCTTGCTCCAATGTCATAACTTTCAATACCATAATTAGGGGCCTTATATCTACATCTAAGATGATTTATATTGGTTCCTTCTAGCTTGACCGCACCTCATCAAACCATGTTGTTTCCAGACATATATTTTGAACCTGACACCCCAAGTTACCAAAGAAGTTAGCGACTATATTGCCAGTCATAGGGAATGGATCAAGGAAACTTTTGAATGTGAGAGATAATGTATTCTAGACACCAACTCTTGGACATTTTTTCTGTAAGGGTCCCATAAATTATTTTCTTGGCAGTTGAAATAAATAACTAGTAATCATTATCGATCTACAATTTTGAATTTCCTTCATTAATTTCCAGGCCTTGACCTCTCTCAAAAGTGACGAAATCTTCCACATTATTACTCATGATGCCACAATTTTCAATATATAATTTTAAGACTTGGACCTCCCAGTCAAGGAATATCCCTCCCTAACCTGCCTTTCCAAGATTTCTTTTTGAGGCATCATTGAAATTTAGATTCATAAAACCCATTGGGGGGGTATATATTATATGAGGTTCATTCTGAAAGGTGGAAGTCTTAGAGGATATATTTGAGATCACTGAAGGTGAAATCTCAAGTTTTGTTAATATCTCTGATTCATCACGATTAGTTTTCTAGTCCTCCTAGTTCCATGTTTATGAGAGGATGGACTCCTCAATATTTTTCTCAATAATTTTCCAGATCTTCCCATATTCATTTATGTTTTTCTTGAATATCCTCTTATTTATTTCTTTCCAAGTCACCCACATAACAAAACCAAGAACAAGAATCCATACTCAATTCAAAAAAAGGTTAGTGAATATGATTTTTCTTCATTACGCCAATGTTTCCACGGAGCTATTGTAATCACGGCCTAAGTATCAAAAAGGTGTAAGATTTTCTCCCAAATATAGTCAAAAAAAGTACAAACATTTAAGATATGTTCCATAGTCTCTTCTTGATTCAAGCATAAGGAGCATATCGAAGGGCTCTGGAATCAATTCTTTCTAATTTGATCCCATGAGGTGATCTTCCATTTTCTTATCAGCCAAAAAAATAGTGCAACCTAAAACAAATGGCAATTCATCCAAATTTTTCGCCATTGCGGTTCATGATGAAGATCCTTTTTATTGATTGACAAAGAGTAATATTATTTAAGTGATAACATCCATTTAGTTTGGTAACCCTACCGAAGTTTGTCATGGTCTTGTGCAATGCATATTTTACAATTTTTTTATCTCCTAAGAAAGGATGGGATAGGCTATAAAGGATTGGTTCTTTGGCTAATCTTCCATAGTATTCCACCCTCTCCAAAGAGTAGAATCAAGAGATCATAATTTTTCTACTGTAGAACATTTTTTCTCCGAAGTAAAATCCTCTAACCCTTAGAGTTCCCACTACCCCCAATATGTGGAAATTACTTTCAAGCATCTTTCCAGAGGATGGTAATGCAACTACTCATGATCTCCCATAGGGCATGGTTTTGGATAAGGCTCTATTTTTCCCATGCAAAATTCCACATGGAGGAATCTAATGAATACTCTATAGCTCTTAACTTTTCCGACTTAGATGAGTCAGTGTGATAGTATTTCATGTTCCAAATTTGTTTCCAAAGTTCATTACCTCCATGAAGCCACCTCCATCATAGTTTAGTTCCAAATGCCTTGTTCAAAATATCTAAGTCTTTTACTCCCAAACCCCCATCCAACTTGGGGATGCAAATATTTTCCTAGGTGACTAGTGACCATTTTCTTTCTTTCTTAACTCGTCTTGAGAGTAAATCTCTATAGAGGGTAGTAAAGGATTTGAATGTTACTTTGGTAGCGGCCCATTAGGGGAATTTTGAGGTAAAAATGGGCCTCATAATGAAAAATTTACTAACAAAATCAACTTTAAGAGAACCAATAGAATTCAATATAATGATGTCATCCCCATGGGAGAATATTTTTGGAAGGAAAAGAAGAATTTTTTTTTCAATCATATTTTTTACTTATCTCCTTGTTGGTTTACTCAAATTTCAAGTTTGTACACTCGCTAGATGAAAAATTGGACTCTACATACTTCGAGTACCCACTCTGCATACTATGAAGTAGATCCACATCAATAAAAATTCAAAATACATGAAAACAACATGGTTAAACATGTATTTTGATTTTTTCTCAGTGAAAATATACTCAAAAGTATGCAGAGTGGGTACTAGTTGGTTGCAGAATCTAATTATGCATATAACAAGTGTACCTAATTGAAATTTGAGTAAACCAACAAGGAGATAGGTAAAAAAATCAACAAAAACTGTCCTTTTCTTTCTTTTCTTTTAAAAATCGTAACTCTTATTTTATTATCTTCCCTAGTGTTGAAATTGTAGCAAGTTATGGCTTCCTTCACTACAAGTAAAATACCCTCTAGCGGATTTTTTTGAGGAAACCCTTATGTTGGTCGCTTTAATTGTTTTAACAATTCAAGCTCCACATAAATTGTCAACCCGAGAAGGTTTGTTTATTCCAAAGACAACCACGCACTGGATATGCTCAATTCCAAAAGAAAAATAATGTTGTAGTAAAAGTCACACAATTATCAATCATACAAATCTAATTATTCACACCCTTTTTTAACAAAGCTGAAGTCTACTTATGTTATAGTAGAAGCAATTCCTCTATTGCAGTCTTTTAAGAATCCTAATGAAAGGAAATCACCCTGCAGGAAAGGAAACCAATCAACCATAACAGGGAACAAGACCCTATTCCTCCAAATAGGAACTTCAGCACCTGCTGCCTGACACTAATCACACTGTAGAAAAGATAAATTCAAGAAAACAGGACCCTATTCCCATGAACAGGAACATTCAGCACCTATCTCCTGATACCAATCACACTGCAGGAAAAAGAGAGTCAACCAATGGGGAACAGGACCCTATTCCTTTGCACAGGAATATTCAGCACCTGTTTCCCAACATCAATCATACATTCAAATAGATAACAGAAAAAGATCTCTTGGCTTCTTTAAGAATGAATGTTACCAAACTCATGCAGTGTTTAAGGAAAACAGAATGCTTAAAGAACTACAGAACCATGCAAATGATGTTTCAGCAAACAAAATTAAATTAAGGTGCAAATATCATAAAGAAACTCAACAAACTACAGGAGCAATCGGGTGAATCTTGTGATGAAGGCGGGCCCTTTCCTTCTCACAAGATTCCCCGGGGAAAGAGTTAAATTGAAGCGCTCAAAAGAAACCTTTATTCATCTGTCAAAAAGGAATGATACATTACAATGGAGTCTTGCTCCTTTCCGCTCAAAATAATGTTTCTCTTGTAGTCTCTAACTCCCCTTCTAATGATGATGTCTCCTCTTTTTAAAGAGGAGACATCTATTACAGTTACATCAGAGCAAATCTATGTTTATCCAAATCTGTTCTTCTTTCTTAAAACAGGGCCCTTCTATTCTTCCATAGAAAAATATTGTTACAACAGATACAGAAAAAGTACTGGCTTCAGAACAATCCGTGTAACCACTTCCTTGCTTGTCTTCATCTTGTTGCCATTGTTCCCAAAATACTCTTCCAGAATCGCAAATCACGAGTAGTGACGGAATTTGTGTGCCCGCTGACTGTTTCAGCAACGGTCGATTGTTTCAGCACAGCACGTACCTTATCATAAATTATCTGCGATCTTTTAGACTTGTGTTAGCAACAATCTACCTTCGATTAAAGATGAAATATAAGAGTAATGTGGAATTATATGTAAACAGATTAAATATATAGTAAAGAGGAGGATTTCATATACCTTTGGATAAAGTGAATGAAAATGATGATGGAACCCTTTTTAAATATAGTTATAAAAGGTAAGGTGGTGTCAAAATGTATGGTAAAAATGGTACATTGTGAGGTCCTAACATCCCCCCCAGCTGAAAGGGTTGCATGTCCTCAGGCAACTCCTAGTCTGAGTCAGAGTCTGAGTACTGACTCTGTGCATGCAAGTTGCTCAAGCAGTAACTAGAGAAGGTGGCTTCTGTCGAAGCTCGGAATCCTCGATTGTTTTGCAATTTCTGCCATGCTACTGCCTCGTCCCTGTTAGCCAATTGGTAGTGAGACTGGTATTTTTCTGTCGGCATCCATAGGATTGGAAAGTGAAAATGATAACCAATCCAGTTCTCTCCACAATGCCGAATGCATCTGATGTAGTTTGGTACCCTGGATAGTGTAGCTTGAAGATTATCAGGGCTAAAAGGGTGATACTCTTGTCTTTCCTTACATGACTGTTGCCAGAACATGGTGTTGGCCTTCAAGGCAGCAGTTTCCTTAACTCCGATTAACTGATGACACTTTAGAAGTGTTGAGGCTTGCAGTTGTTGTATGTAGTGGCGCATTCCAGGCTTCTGCAAAAATCGGTGATATTCTTCTACAAAAATGGTCAGATTTGAAGGTTCTAGTCTAATCCAAAGGAGGCGATTCTCCTCATTATGCCTACTTGCAATAAAAGCAGTTTGCCATGTGATTTGATTGGCAATAAATGAAACAAATTCCCTAATATGTACATCACCAACAATTGGAGTAAGGTTGACCTATCTATTTTCAGGCATAGCCTCATTATGAAGATAAAGTTCACATAACAAATGTTGGTCACTAGCGGGGGCCTCAGCAAATGTTTTGACAAATTGTTCCGCTATGATCAATTCATGAGGTCTCCCATCCTTAATTGCCTTCAATTGAAAATAAACAAGACGTTCAGAAAGGAACAAAGAATAATTCAAGAAGGGTTTCCGTGTGGCTAACAATTTTTGCACTAATGAAAACATCAAAACCAGTTTCTCTTTTAATTCCTTGATTTCTTTCTTAGAATCCTTGAGCTGTTGCAGTGTTTGCTCCCAATTATCCCAGTTGGCATACATCTGATTCTGCCAGGCCAACTTATGCTGTTGTAATATTTTATCTTGATCCACAACATACTGCTTCTTCCAGTTATTCATTATTTCTAATTGTTTCCATGGTGGAGTCTGTGTCCCGGCATTATAAGTACTGGGTTGGGGCATTGTCTGAGTAGCTAAGCTGACTAACACAGGGCAGGATATCTGTGGTTTGGTTTCTTTTTCCGGACTTTTTGAGGGCCCTACTGGTTCTTGTGTGACAGTAGGGCATTCTTCTTTAATTGTAACTGATGTGGATGCCTCAGGCACTGGAATTTTGACTATTTTGTATCCTGCCTGTTGGTAAATGTTTCCACATTCATGGCACATGTATTCTCTGCATGGATCCTTGTTTTGTGCTGATGCTGTGTGTGCCAACATGTAGAGATTTAATTCTCTATCAAAGGCTTCCCTTGCTATTATCAATTCTTTCTTATAGGCCTCTAGTTCTGACTTCAAAAACTCATTTTCCTCCAATAAAGATGCCATAGTGGGTGAACCCTGTGTGCTGGTTGATTCTGCTGGAGTTGTCTGCTGATCCACAACTGTAGCTGGTTCTTGTGTTGCAGCTACAGTTGGTTTCCTTGTATTATCATGCTTGGTGTATGATTTTTGTACCTCAGTAGCTGGTTCTTGTGTTTCAGCTTTTGGGTAAGTAACTGGTTCTTGTGGAGCAGTTACTGTTTGAGTAGTAAACGATGTCATCTTACCCCGGGCATCTAGTTCTTGTGGAGCAGTGCCACAGGACGAGACGGGTAATGGCTGGGGAATTTGGAATGGTGATGAGGATTGAAGTTTTAACAGGATAGTCGCAGGGTCAGGGGAAATGGGAGTGACTTCAGTTTCAACAGTCATTTTCATTTTCCTCCTAGGTAGGAAAGCAGAAAAGTCAGTGACTTTCCTTTTCTTTTTAGGAGAAGATTCTTTTCTAGGGGAAGGGCTTTCAGAAGAGGTGACAGCTTGGGATGTGGCCCTTGTTTGTCATTTTGAGACAGAGACTGTTGGGGTTCGTCTTTTCCTTTTATGAGTAGGGGGAGATGGGGGTGTTTCAACTTGAGAGTCATCGCTAGAGATATGAACAGTGGGAAGGGGTGACTCTGCTAAATGGGATGAACTTGGGGATAGGTCAACTGGTTCTGAGGATGGAATCAATGGGGGGTCAGGGATATCTTCCAGTTTCCTTTCATAAGAACTTTCGGGAGTTTCTTGGGAACTTCCGGCTTGTTGGGGAATTTCGGCTTGCTGGGGAATTTCGGCTTGCTAGAGGAGGAGTGGATTATTCAGAGGGGGATTTTGCTGAGCAAAACCCCTCTGAATTAATAATTGACATAAGCGATGATGGGTAAGGGATAGTAATGGGAATTTTACCCATCTACAGTAATATGACATGTTTTTAATACATCCAAGCAGATAATAAGGAATATTAACTAATCGACCATGCTGCAAATGATTCATTAAAACAAAGTCGTGTTGATAAACTACCTGGTAATGCCCCTCGCATGTCAAATAGTGCTTGATGAATTCAGCTACTGTTGGCCATGGGCGAGGTAATGAATGCAGACTTGTACTGCGGCCTTTATGCTCAACCTATTCCTCTGGAAGAAGGAAGTCTTGCTGTGCATTTAAAATGACTTGTTTCCTGTTGAACTAGCGAGCACCTGTGACCGGCAACCCTGAAACTTGTGCTATATCTTCCTCTATGACCGAAATTCGGACCCCTTTAACCACTGAGTAGTCTTCCTGAAAATTCTGCGCAAACTCTAAAACTTGCTGAGGATCAAATTCTTCTAACCTTTCGAAGTATGTTATCCATCCTGCCTGCTGAAAAATTTGGTAGGCCTCCGGGAACAATTCAAGAAGAGTTATCGAACCAGGCTCATGTCTGATAGCCAAACCTCTCATAGCTACTAACTTGAGTCACATGCAGAGGCGCAGAGAACAGAAACACAGGCTTTGTTCAGGCTAATCGTTGCAACAGAGGATATGGAGTCTCAATGACGGCGGAAATAATGGATATGAAGAGTGACGGTGGATTGGATGGTGTGGAATGATGATTCAGTTTTCGAAATTCCCCCCTTACGTATGATGAAATGATGTTTAAGTGTGTGGGGATTGTAATCATTATGAGCAAGATCCTCTCTTTAAAATATTATTTAACTGTATTACATAAAAACCACATACCTTATATTTTTACCTTTGTTTTTATAATTCGAAGTATAGAGTGCTTCATAATGGTTTGATATTGATGGAAGAATCTTTAAATTTCTCTGGAATGTAGAAACAGGAGCATATCAGGATTTGCTCAATACTGAATAATATTCACCCAAGGGATCTGAAGAATAAAAGTGGGGAACTGAAAAACTTTTATAGCAGAGGAAAGAAATGGTGTTTTAATAATGAAAAGATGAATGACAGGTTGCTGAAAGTGGTGTTTCAGCAATGGAAAAATGAGTGACATGTTGCTGAAAGTGGTGTTTCAGCAAAGGGAAAAATAAGGAGAATGGGATATAATGACTTGGGTTTAAGACAAGTGGGGGAAGTATTTGCTAAGGGATAATTTCAGCAGTAAGGAACGGGAAATACTAGCTGAAGGATGATATTTCAGGAATGGTAGAAGTGGGGAAAAAAATGGAAAAAGGGAAAAATGTAGAAATGGGATAAGTAATAAAAGGGATATTGCTAGGAAATGGGTTGAAATGAAGGGAACAAAGCTTCTGTGATTGAAGCTTCAGATCTTCTTGTGATGAATCTGTCCTCCTTAATGAGTTCTTCCATAATCTACAAAATTCAATTGTAACATGCCAACCCTTGACAGGGATTATTAGTTTTAAATCTAATCTAATGCTAGAAATTCAGTGCAGAAAATTAAATGATGTGAGGAGCAGAAGACTCCCCTAGAAAAAGATAATGTGTATCAGTCATGCAAGCAGCCTTGAAATCCTCTTTAAAAACAGGGCGCTGGTACAAACGAAGCCTATGACCATTTACTAGTAGAGGTGTTTTAGAATCATCAATTGTTAAAAGTCTTACTATTCCATTAGGAAAAACAACATCTACTTCATATGGTCCAAGCCAACGTGTACATAGCTTACCCTGAAAATTTTCAAACCGAGAGTCATACAATAAGGCCCAATTACCTTTTTGGAACTGCTTGTGTTTGATAATTTTATCATGCCACTTCATTATTTGTTGTTGAATCATGGTTGTTTGGTGAATGGCATCTAATCTCTTTTCATCCAATTCAAGAAGCTGCTGCAACCTAGCTGTCTGCACATCAGTCAAATCAAGATTAACAGCTAAAGCAGTTCTTAGAGTTTTAATTTCAAATTCCACGGGAAAAACAACATTTTTACCATAAACCAATTCATAGGGAGAAAAACCTGTAGTGTTTCTCCAAGTAGTTCTGTAAGCCCATAGTGCTTCAGGGAGCCTTTGAGACCAATCCTTCTGGTTATCCTTCACTGTTTTAGTTAGAATGGCTTATAATACTTTATTTGTGCTTTCCATCTACCCATTGGCCTCGGGGTGGTATGGTGTAGTCATTCTATGATGAATATGATATTTCTGAAGGGTAGACTTAAAACCATGAGAATTGAATGGAGGTCCTCCATCTGTAACTAGCTCTCTAGGAATTCCAAATCTAGTGAATATTTCTTCAAATAAGAAAGCTAGGACAGCCTCTTCATTGGCTCTAATAAGTGCTTTGGCCTCCACCCATTTAGTCATATAGTCTGTAGAGAATAATATATAAGTTCTTTGATTGGATGGAGGATTAATGGGTCCTATGAAATCCAAGGCCCATCTTTCAAATGGTTCGGAAACTACCTGGGGGTTTAATGGCATTTGATCTCTATGATTGGGTTGACCCATTCGCTGGCAGCTGTCACAAGCCCTCACATATTTCTTTGCATCCTTAAATAATGAGGTCCAATAGTAACCCATCCTCAAAATTTTGTGTGTTGTTCTTTTATCAGCAAAATTCCCTCCGCAAGGGCCATCATGACAAGATTTTAGTATATCATACACTTCATCTTCCTTAATGCATCTTCGGATTTCCTGATCAAGCCCTGTGTAGAAAAGACACCCACTTATCCAGCTATACCTAGCACTTTGTTGAACAATTATTCTCTTTTCTCTGCATGATAGGTGTGATGGTAATTTTCCTGCAACCAAATAATTGGCAATATCTGCATACCACGGAGAGTGAGCAGAAACTGCAAATAAATACTCATCGGGAAAAGAATCATCTACTGGAATATTATTATCAGTTTTTAACCGTGAAAGGAAATCAACCACCACATTTTCTTTACCAGGCCGATCTACAATTGTGATATCAAACTCCTGCAGTAATAATAGCCATCTAGTAACTCGAGCATTTGTGACAGATTTTTTCATTAAATACTTAATAGCCGAGTGGTCAGTGTGGACAAAAGTAGAATAACCAGTGATATAATGTCGGAATTTATTAATGGCATAAATTACTGCAAGAAACTCTTTTTCGGTAACTGTATAATTAAGCTCAGCAGGGGTCATGTTCTTACTGATAAAGTAGATAGCATAAGGAAGATGATTCTCCTCTTGTCCCAAGACAGCTCCAATTGCAGTGTCTGAAGCATCAGAAGATATATGAAAAGGGAGGGCCCAATCAGGTCCCCTCAAAATAGGAGTGATAGATAACTGATGCTTGAGTTCTACAAAGGCTTTCTGACAAGGATTAGTCCACTTAAATTCAACATTTTTCATAAGCAACACAAATAATGGAGAAGCTATCTTAGAAAAATCTTTAATAAATCTTCTGTAATATCCAACATGTCCTAGAAAACTTCTCACATTAGTTTGTGTTTTAGGAACACGAAGATTCTGAATGACCAGTATTTTAGATGGGTCTACCTGAATACCTTGAGATGAAATAAAATTTCCAAGCACTACTCCTTCACTCATCATCATATGACATTTTTCAGTACTTAGGGAGAGGTGAGCTTGTATACAACGTTTAAGTACCTTCTCAAGATTTTGTAATGCATCTTCAAAAGACACCATAAGGAGTAAAATCATCCATAAATATTTCCATAGAGTCATTCAGCATATCAGAAAATATTCCTATAACAGCCCTCTGAAAATTTGCTGGTGCATTACATAGCCCAAATGGAAGAACTCTATAAGCAAAAGTTCCCCAAGGACTAGTGAAAGTGGTCTTGTCCTGGTCTTGGGGTGCAATTCTAATTTGGTTATACCCACTGAATCCATCTAGAAAAGAAAATAATTTCTTCCCTGACAGACTATCCAACACCTGATCAATGAAAGGCAAAGGAAAGTGATCCTTTTGAGTAGCTTTGTTTAAGGCTCTGTAATCAACACACACTCTCCATTTCCCCTTTTTCTTAGGGACAATTACCAATGGGGAAACCCATTCACTGTCAAATATGGGGTATATAAATCCTGCATTAAGAAATTTCTGAAGTTCTTCTTTAACAATTTCTCTTAAATTAGGGTTCATTCATCTTTGGGGTTGACAGACTGGTCGGCATCCTTCCTTAATATAAATTCGGTGAGTACATAATTCAGAAGAGATTCCTTTCATATCCGTGTAATCCCATGCAAATGCTTCCTTATTTTCACGTAATAACTTCATTAACTGCTGTGTTTCAGCAACTGTTAGATCAGGATTTATGTTTAATGTCTTGCCAGGTTCGATTTTGACTATTATGCTTTTAGATGAGATGGTGGTTAATGTCTGAGATAAGTCTTCAGATTCAATATTTTCCTGGGTATCCGTTTCAAAAATTGCAGTCAATTGATTGTGTGTTTCAGCAATTACAGAGGAAGGTTCACAAATAAAATTATTAATTATTTCATCCTCTGTATTGTCTTTAAGATTTAAGGCTTGTCCGATAGTTAAAATGGGCTGAATAGAATTATCATCATAATCCATCCACATAGAATCTTCATTATTATTTATGGGTGTAGCATGAGGATAAAGAGTAAGCTGTTTGGTTTCATAACCATTAGAAATTGTCATTGAACCAGATCTGCAACTGATAAAGGCATCGGCTGTGGCTAGCCATGGCCTACCCAGAATTAAAGGATGTCCCCCCAGCTTCGTTTTAGTTTGCAATACGACAAAATTAGCTGGGTAATTCCAGGATTCAACTGAGATAACTAGATCTTCAACAACTCCTTCTGGTTTAATTGTAGAATGGTCAGCTAACTCTAGGATAGTTGGTGTATCTTTGAATGTGTTATTCAGCTGTAACAACTGTGAAGTTTCAAGAGTCATTATGTTTATTGCAGCACCTAGATCTACCAGAACTTGAGGAATCATTGTTTTACCAATTTGAACTGTCACGGTAGGATGGCCGGGATCACCATATTTCACAGGTGGGGTTTTTCCGGACATTAATGCAGATAAGTCAGCCATCACATGCACTGTAAGGGGATCTTTAGTTTTCCTACCAGGTTTCTTAACACAAATATCCCTTATGGTTCTGGCATAAATTGGTACATCTCTCAGTCCCTGTAAAAGTGGAATTTTAACATACAAGTTTTGCAATTCCCCTAAAAGATTAAAAGCAGGTGTTTCAGGCGTTCTAGTTAAAACTAAACGCTCGGGGAAAGGTGGTTCTGTTATTTCAATACCCTTGTTAGAGGGTGGTTGTGCTTTCTTATGTTTCTCAGTTTCATCTTTATCAGAATCAGAAGAGGTTATGTCATTAATAATAGGTTCTACTATTTTCCTGGATCTCAAATGAATATCATTACATTGCATAGTAGGAAATATAGGTTGATTCTGAATATCAATGACTTGCACAACTTTATTATTGGGGTTAGGATTTGGTTGCACAGGTAGCTGGGGTCTCATTTGATTATTTTTTGGAGCATTTGATGGCAGAGGAAGTGGTTGTTGAAATTGAGGAAATTGATTTGGATACGGGAGTTGTTGGCTTCTCCAATTTGAATTCCAAGGGTTAAAAGAAGATGGCTGCTGTGGGGGCCAAGGAGTCCACATTGTAGGATCAAAAAAGGGAGGGTTTGATTGTTGCATGGGTGGGAAATTCATTTGATTAAAGGGTGGGTATTGCATTTGATTAAAGGGAGGGTAATTTGTTTGACTGAAAGCAGAATAATTATTCCAACGATTAAATGGCATACTAGAATTCATACCTTGTCCTTTTGGTTGCCATTGTCTTCTTTGAGTTAGCAGGTAAACTGCTTCAGCTTCTTCTTCCGTTGGCTGCAATGCTGCCTTTATTCCTGGTAGAGAAGGGCATTGTTGTGTTTCATGATCTTTCTCACAAAGGGTGCAGATTGGTATTTTGTCCAATGGGCATTCCCTTAGTGGATGTTTGTCTCTGCACTTCGGGAAAAAGACAGCCATAGCTGCTTCTGCTTCAGCCTGCTTCTTTTTAACCTGCAAAGTGTCAATTTGTGAAGCAAAATAACTTAACATCTCAGTTTTAAATTCTTCAAGTAAATTACCTATTTCAGCTCTTGTTGCTCCCCCACTGGCTGATTTCTGCATTCTTGAATAGGTGGGATCTCTATTACTTACTATGTTCTTTGCAGCTCCCCTTGAACATCTTTTACAAAGTTAAACAATCTCATCATATGATTATTTAGATATATCTCCCTTCCCAAGCATGTTTAACATGTCTAAACAATCATCCCTTAATCCTCTAAGTAATATTGTTTTGCGAATTTCCTTACTTATATTCGGATGATCAGATCTCTGTAGATTATACTGCAACCTTTCTACATAGTCCTCCAGATTCTCGTTCGGCTTTTGTGCCATATTGAATAGTTTGTCCCTCTTTTCTCTCGTCCGATAGTAGTCTTGATATTTAAGTAGAAACTTTTGTTTCATCTGTTCCCATGTTGTGATTACCTGACTTCCAAGGCTCATGAACCATCTTAAAGCATTTCCTTTTAATGTTGCTGGAAACAGTTTCAACTTTTGAGCATTAGTAACATAATCATAACTTCTGCATAATATATCAAATTCAAAAAGAAATTCATCCGGATATTCAGAGGATAACCCATGGAAGTTGGATAAAGCTGACAATGGAATATTCTTCATAGGAGTTGTTCCTCTAGGGAGATCACTGATAGGAAAGCCCAAGGTAGAGAGAGAATTTTCATCCCTTCCTTCTCCTTCAGGATCTACACGTCCTCCACCAAAGAATTCTTCGTTGTTTCCTTCCATTGGCTGTTCTCCTATTGCACTTGCTCGATCCTCAAGATCTTCTACTGGCTCCTCAATGTTTTCCACTGGTCGTCCAACACTCTCTATTAGTTCCTCAACGTGCTATGCTGATTTGCTAGCACTTTCTTCTGACTCTCCAGCACTGATTGCTGGTCCTTTAATATCCGTTACCGGCTCCTCTATGTTTTCAGGGCCCACAACTTCCTCTGTTTTGTAATCCGATTGAGGGGAGTGCTGAAGTTTTGGTCTTCGAGAACTTAATCTCTGTGATGATTCAGCCTTTGATACAATATCGTCAATGAAAGTTTCTTCCTCCCCTTCCTTTGCCCTTGCCACCCGTAGGATTAGTTTTCTTCTGGGTTCCGCGTCCTCTCATACAATCTGCACATCTAGAAAGAAAATATTAATGCTTTTGAAATCTATAATTGCCTTCCCCGGCAACGGCGCCAAAATGTTGGTCGCTTTAATTGTTATAACAATTCAAGCTCCACATAAATTGTCAACCTGAGAAGGTCTGTTTATTCCAAAGACAACCATGCACTAGATATGCTCAATTCCAAAAGCAAAATAATGTTGTAGTAAAAGTCACACAATTATCAATCATACAAATCTAATTATTCACACCCTGTTTTAACAAAGCTGAAGTCTACTTGTGTTATAGTGGAAGCAATTCCTATATTGCAGTCTTTCAAGAATTCTAATGAAAGGAAATCACCCTGCAGGAAAGGAAACCAATCAACCATAATAGGGAATAGGACCCTATTCCTTCAAATAGGAACTTCAGCACCTGCTGTCTGACACTAATCACACTGTAGAAAAGATAAATTCAAGAAAACAGGACCCTATTCCCATGAACAGGAACCTTCAGCACCTGTCTCCTGATACTAATCACACTGCATGAAAAAGAGAGTCAACCAATGGGGAACAAGACCCTATTCCTTTGCACAGGAATATTCAGCACCTGTTTCCCAACATCAATCATACATTCAAACAGATAACGGAAAAATATCTCTTGGCTTCTTTAAGAATGAATGTTACCAAACTCATGCAGCGTTTAAGGAAAACAGAATGCTTAAAGAACTACAGAACTATGCAAATGATGTTTCAGCAAACAGAATTAAATTAAGGTGCAAATATCATAAAGAAACTCAACAAACTACAGGAGCATTCGGGTGAATCTTGTGATGAAGGCGGGCCCATTCCTTCTCACAAGATTCCCCAGGGAAAGAGTTAAATTGAAGCGCTCAAAATAAACCTTTATTCATCTGTCAAAAAGGAATGATACATTACAATGGAGTCTAGCTCCTTTCCGCTCAAAATAATGTTTCTGCTGTAGTCTCTAACTCCCCTTCTAATGATGATGTCTCCTCTTTTTAAAGAGGAGACATCTATTACAGTTACATCAGAGCAAATCTATGTTTATCCAAATCTGTTCTTCTTTCTTAAAACAGGGCCCTTCTATTCTTCCATAGAAAAATATCGTTACAACAGATACAGAAAAATTACTGGCTTCAGAATAATCCGTGTAACCACTTCCTTGCTTGTATTCATCTTGTTGCCATTGTTCCCAAAATACTCTTCCAGAATCGCAATTCACGAGTAGTGAAGGAATTTGCGTGCCCGCTGACTGTTTCAGCAACGGAGTCGACTGTTTCAACAACGGCCGATTGTTTCAGCACAGCACGTACCTTATCATAAATTATCTGCGATCTTTTAGACTTGTGTTAGCAACAATCTACCTTCGATTAATGATGAAATATAAGAGTAATGTGGAATTATATGTAAACAGATTAAATATATAGTAAAGAGGAGGATTGCATATACCTTTGGATAAAATGGATGAAAATGATAATGGAACTCTTTTTAAATATAGTTATAAAGGGTAAGGTGGTGTCAATATGTATGGTAAAAATGGTACATTGTGAGGTCCTAACACCTTATAAAAATAGCCCAAATATCTGTTTGTAGCGGAGGTTTCTAGAGGAGGTTGGCGGGTAGAGGTTTTTGCGGATGTTTTTTTTTCCGATGTGTTTCTCATCCTACATTGCACCGGTGCGTTTAACTAGAAAATCACTGGTACATACTACAAATTGGCACATCGAGACACCGTGCTCTCCACACAAACCCTCTCGGTGTGTCTCATTATTGTAGCGCACTAGTGCGCTCCACAGATTCTGGCCTGGTGCATCATAAAATCCTGCACTAAATTGAAACAACCACGGTGCGCTTGGAAGAAATCGCCCGGTGCGCCTCAAAAACCCACGCACCAGAACAGGGTTAAATAAAAAAAAACTATGACACAAAAATCCACATTTTCACTTATTTAGTGCTCTAGAGCTCTCAATCACCGGTGCAAATTTCCCTTGTGTGAGGCGCTCTGCAATCGGTGCTCCCATTGCACGCACTGATACCCTCCATTGCCCACCATCTCGATTCGAATTTTGGAAAATGGTGCGAAAATTTAGTTTTGAAAATTCTTCAACAAATATGCCTTCTCGACACCCAAATGTATAGGTATTTTAATTTTTAATCCATAATTAAACTTTTTAGCGGATTAGATTTCTATAAAACTTAAAATTTACCCTTACAAAAAAAAAAAAAAAAAAAAAAATCTCGCGCGGTTTGCTCGAGCCGTTCAGCTCGCACTGGTTTTCGGTGCTGCCTATAAATTTACAGCTGCACTGCGACTGGTGCTAATGGAAACTACACAGGTTCCGGTGTGGTACCGAAAAGGCGCACCATGTTTTTAAAAAAATACATAAATGGCGGTGCAGTCAGTTAACCGACCGCACCGATGACTATGTCCATGTTCAGGAGGGCAGTGCACTGACCAAACTATGCGCCTCGGGGAAAATATTTTAGTCAGCGCACCACCAGGGGTGCATAGTTTGGTCACCGCATGACCCTCTAGTGCAGTCATTTAAATGACCACACCGTTGACCATGTACTTACTAATGTCAGGAGGGCAGTGTGCTGACTAAACTATATGCCCCGGGGCACATAGTTTGGTCAGTGCACTACCCTCCCGATACTAGTACATAGTCAATGTGCGGTAGGTTAAACCACTGCACCGTTGACTATGTAATGATGCCATGAGGGGGGTATGTTGATAAAACTATCCGCCTCGGGGCAAGTAGTTTGGTCAGTGCACCACCCTCCCGAACTTTTACATAGTCAACGGTGCGATCTGTTAAACAACTACACCATTGAACATTAAGTAATGTTTTCCAATGTGTGCACGTAATTATCAGCCCTGGGATGGATATTTTTTTCAATGCACCGCAGGAGAAAATTTCCAGGCGCACCGCGGACGGTGCCCGATAAAAACAGACGCACCGGTACTGCTGCATGACTGTTTTTTGTAGCGCACCAACTGTTTTTTTTTTCAAAAAAAATTATATATATATATATATATATATATATATATCTCATTTAATAAAAAAAATTGTATTTAATATGTGAATCATTCAATGACTTCAAAGGAGATAAGAGAGGGAACAACAGGAACATATGGTGGACCAGTATAACAGTTCACATGTTTATTAGGGGAATTTTGAGGTCTAAAATGGGCCTCCTAAGAAAAATGTACAACCAAAATAAACTTTATAAGAACCAATAGGATTCAAGATGATGATGTCATCCATAATGGATGATTCACCATTTTTGGAGTAAAAAAGTAAAAATATTAAAAAAAATAAAATAATAAAACTACTTTTTCAACTCGTATTTTAAACTTATCTCCCAAAATTTTTACTCAAATTTCGAGCGGGAGTACTCGTTGGATGCGGAATTTAATTCCTCATCCAAGGAGTACCCATGTTGCATACTTTCAATGAACTCTTCTACACGAAAAATGAGAAATACATAAAAAACGTGATTGTAATCACGTTTTTTTATGTATTTCTCATTTTTCGTGTAGTAGGACCGATCGAAAGTATGCAACATGGGTACTCCTTAGATGAGGAATTAAATTCCACATCCAACGAGTACTCCCGCTCGAAATTTGAGTAAAAACTTTGGGAGATAAGTTGAAAATATGAATTGAAAAAATAGTTTTTTCATTTTTCCCTCTAAAATTTGATGATGTCATCAAATCTTATTTGATTTTTTCTACTATTATTTTATAATTTCCTTAGGAGGCCCATTTTAGACCTCAAAATTCCCCTAATGTGGAAGCATGAGAGAGGGAGAGACTTATGTACCCTAAACCTATTATGGCAACCACCCAGTTTCTCCTAAGGGAGGTAGGCCTCCTCAAGTTGTATGAGGAGGCCTCATCCCTGAAGGGCCATAATGGGTTATTGTGAAAACTTATTTTTAGGTCGAATTTCCACCGACAGGCTTTTCTGGTTGGTCCTAACCAGTGGTACGTGCCCACTGATGAGGACATGTATTTTATTACTAGCATATCTAAGAGAGGGCAGGATTTTCCCTCATTCCCAGAGGTCCCCGTCAGCTATGTAACAGGGAGTCAGTTGGTGTACTCCTAGAGATACATTAGCGCTGATATACTATCTCCTACAGATTTTCAGGTCTCCAGTGGTCAGTTATATATTTCTTCGTTTGGTGCAAAGGAGGTGAGGTGCCTCTTACTACCATTTTCAACCATTGCACACCATACTAGTGACGGGCAATGCATTAATTTCCTGCCTTTATTTTATGTTGATTCTTTATTACATGCACCACAACTTGTGAGGTGGTCTGTGATTTTTTTGCGATAGTTCTGTACAACTTTAGATAGATGTCGTTCTCAGGCACAAGGGAGGGTGAACTTCCCTTTCACTTCAAAGCTATTTTGTTTATTTTTTGAAAGTTTTCCAGAGACAAGGCCTACTTTTGTTCGACATCCTCGTAGGCTGATGTTGCACGTACAGATGGAGATGTGGGGCCATATGATGCCTAAGAGGGGAGAGTCTGAGTTTTCTGCGAGGATATCTCATGATGCACTAGAGTTGCTATCCAGTGTTGATGATCACACCTTCGTTCTGGTGTCATGTCAGTATGCTCATCTGGATTGGCAAGGGTGTGCCAACATCCTCTACGTAGTTGACGAGTTGTTGGATGAGAGAGGTAAGATTAATGTTTTCTTTAAATTTATTCTAACATGTTCTTTAACTTTTTTTTATTAAATTGTTTAATGAAATTGTCTAATTATTGTTGTGTACTTATATATATATATATATTGGATCATTTGTTGGTGATGAGATGCCATCGCCACCAAATGATTCAGGTGTAGATCCTGTTGACGATCAGGAGATGACAAATGCGGAGGATAAGGTCGGTGATAGACCTAGTCCTCATGATCTGTCATCTCCTGATCGTCAACAGGATCTACACCTGAATCATTTGGTGGTGGTGGCATCTCATCACCAACAAATGACCCAATATCTACAAAATATATATATATATATATATAAGTACACAATAATAATTAGACAGTTTCATTAAACAATTTAATAAAAACAAGTTAAAGAACATCTTAGAATAAATTTAAAGAAAACACTAATCTTACCTCTCTCATCCGACAACTCTTCAACTTCACAGAGGATGTTGGCACACCCTTGCAAATCCTCATGATCATGCATAGGTATCAGCGGGTGTGAGGTGTAGGACTCACACTAGATTTAAGATGGAGTTGGGAGACCGACTTTGTCGACTCCTAGTGGAGGAGGGAGTCAGGTCGGTCACTATCGGAGAGATATAGGTTGATGATAGGCTGGCAACGATATGGAGAGGCACGCCACATGATATGTTGAACCTGATACAACATGTCATGGGAGCTACCAGACTAGTGCAGCAGTTGAGGAGGGCTGGTCGACGTAGGTGTGGTGGAAATGTAGTACGTCGACAGTCGAGAAACACATCATTTGATGATCATGATCAGGGGAGTGATCATCGTTCAACTATTACTCCACCTCCTCCTTCACCTTGCACCATAGATGAGCAACCTACAACATCCAGCGGTCGTAATCATGAGCATCCAACAATCATGATCATAAGCATCCAACAATCATGATCATGAGCAGGCACCTGATCTTGAGGAGGGCACAGGTCCATCAAGTGAGCAGGTTGCCACACCATCCACATATCAGTAGGCTGGAACATCCACATCGAGTCATCATGAGTAGGCAGTTGATCCTGCTTAGCATGGGGTACCTCCAGATCAGCAAGCACGTGATGATCAACATCTATCTGAGCATGTCAAGGCTACACCATTGACTAAGAAGGCCTCGACTAGTACTACTATTGATGTACCACTAGTTGATATTTGACATTTATATGCAGTTATATTGTAGTTGTATATTTTTGACATTATATATATATGGTCCATGTATTATATGTTCATGTTGCAGTTGTACTTAATCCACATTTTGTTGTTCATAATGATGTGTATATTGTTAGGTCATGTTAGATATGTTCATTTAATTTACAGCTTGCAGATAGATGTGTATGTGATAGCAGTTATTTGACATGAGATGTATATTTGATGTTTGTGTTGTGATGATGTGATGCAATGCTTGTGTTTTATTATATGATCAAGATCACAATGATTAGATGATGTTAGCTAATTTGAATCTGTTTTTTAGTCGAATATGATCTTTGTACAATGGTTATCATGATCGTGATGTTTATTCTTATTATTAAATCATGATATTTATTAAATATTATGTCATGATTGTAATTGAAATTTTAATTTTAATTGTATTTAAAATTGTAATTGTATTTCCAATTGTAATTGTATGTAAAACATTTGTAAAATTTTAATTGTAATTGTAATATTTAATTTATTGTGAAATGATTGTAGTTGTAATTTTAATTGTAACTGTATATGTGTAAAATTGTAAAATTGTAATTGTAATTGTAATTGTATGTGAAATTGTAAAATTGTAATTGTAATTGTAATTTTAATTTTAATTGTATGTAAACTATTTGTAAAATTTTAATTGTATTAATGTGAAATAATTGTAATTTTAATTTTAATTGTAAAATTGTAGTTGTATGTAAAATTCTAAAATTGTAATTGTAATTGTAATTGTAATTATATGTGATTGTAAAATTTTAATTGTAATTCTAATTCTAATTGCAATTGTAATTGTATGTAAAATATTTGTAAAATTTTAATTGTATTAGTGTGAAATGATTGTAATTGTAATTTTAATTGTAATTGTATGTAAAATTCTAAAATTGTAATTGTAATTGTATTGTAAAATTGTGAAATTGCAATTGTAATTGTATGTATTGTCATCATTCAATTTTATTAAAATTTTTAAATTTGTAAAATTGTAAATTAATTGTCAATTTTGAACCCAACTACCGTAAGTATAATGTATACCGTAAATATTGTTAAATTTCCATAATTGTAAATTTGTATGAATATAAATAATTGTAAAATAATAAATCTAGAATAATATGAATTTTTGTAACATAATAAAGTTTCAAAACAACTTTATACAGTGCACCATTGTTTTCGAGATCAACATAATTGCAAATTATCAAGTGAAATGACTTTAACATTAACATAATACAAATTACCAATTAATTCAAAATACATATTATAATGTTTCGAAAAAAAAGAGTCTTTGTTATAAGGTAATTAAGTCCTCTTCTTTATAAAAACGCATCTTAAAAAGTATAAATGATGAAATAACACATGTATCATATCACTCTCAGTTCTCATGATCACCCTCATTGTCTTCCATCTCGCTTGGCATGACAACACTATTTTTCCCAAAAATATGCTTTTATCTAGGGTCATGTCTCAATATGAACCACCAATCCCTATCCAATACATATGGGTAAAAAAACCTAGTTGTAGTGTTTGGGGAAAACATAGGGCTCCTTAGCTTCATCCCACATATTTTTAGAGTTCATACATATCATCCTGCTACTGTGATCTTCCTTTACATTATTCCGATCAAAGGTGTCCCACCACTTGCACCTAAAAATAACACATTGGAAAGAAGAGAAATCCACTTCAATGATCTCTTGTATATTTCCGACGTAACCTAATGTCCTTCGTGCTAGGTTTTGATCACGGTGGCTAGATCAACTAGATTGATCGAATTCAACTTCCACTCCATAGTCTTGTGTCATGTTTCCATCATCGGCATTTTCTGTACGAAAAAGGTGTCCATATGCCCACATATATGGGAACAAATGAACCTATAAAAAAGTTAAAAAAACATAGTGTCATGTGTCTTATAATAACCCAACAATTAAAATATGAAATATAGATGTAATTACATTTCAAAGGTGCATTATTAAGTTTAAAATTTACATAAATATATTATTACCGAGTGGGTGCACCCAATCCCTACGTTTAGCGCATCCTCTTCAGGACGCGGATAACAACCAGTTGCACTGTATTTCTCTCTGACTTGGTTAGCAACCCAAATATTGGGGCATAATTTATTTTAAATGATCGGGATAAGGCACACTTCTACCATTCAATTGTCTAAATTCTTTCCTGTAACTATCCCATTTCATCCACTTTTATTCGTACATTGTGACCCACGATTGTGTCGCTTTGAAATTGTAAAGAACAAATTTATTGATTGCTTCAATTTTTTCATTCGCTGATGAAATCAAACTAACATATAGTGCATATGAGATCAAAATATACATTATATCGAAGCTCAACATGAATATTTACTTTATGTAAATTTGGAAATTTATAAAGTCGCTTACACTTTATCAAGCACCTTTTTCCATTTGTTTAGAGCAACTCCCCTTCTCTTTTCTCTTAATCCCTTTCATCATCCCAAATCACTGAACCTGGTTTGTTGTCGATCTGCTTGATGTAATCACTGGCATAATAGAAATACTCATACAATATGTACCCCTCTTCTATAGACCCCTCGGTTTTTCCCTTTGTCGAACAAAAAATTTCAATTTCTTCATGTACCTTTCTAAGAAGAACATCCAACGACAAGAAACCACCCCAACTAATTCAACCTCATCTACTAGGTGGATTAGAAGATGAACCTGCAAGTCCATGAAACGCATCAGCAGTTCTTTATCAAACATACAAACAATCTCAACTATCTCTTTGCGCCATTGTGGAATGCTAGCCACATGAATCTCCTTTGACGTGATCCAACGTACAAATGTAGATAATTTAAATATGGCATGTCCTAGGTCTTGGGGGAATTCATTTTTCACACACCCACACATGAACAAGGGATAATGACACTGCAAAGCTATAAACACGTGCAATAATATAGAAAATTAGTTATGTTTCATGATCTCTGCATGGGATAAAATCTATTAATATAACAAATAATAAAATCATGCTTTTGACATTATATGTACTCTTAGAATATTCAAATGGTTATGCAATTTCAACCTCGAAAAATGGTAATCCATGGTGAATCAGTGTCGTAGTGAAGAGCCATATGAAGATGGCACCCTCACACCCATTATAGCTTCCTTTTCCAAAGAAAGATAATCTTTTTTTTAAATCCATGGGACATCACCTTCTTTGAAATACTATGAATCAAAGGGATTAGCGCCTGCCTCCGATTCTGTACTTTATAATCGTCTTGGCCAATGTTTCTTTTTTGTTTTTGAAGTAATAATATATTTCCTAAGAGAAAATGTGTCACTTTGTTTCGATGATATATGCCTCCATAAAGACGCTAAAACATTTTTAAATATATGAATGAGATCTAATAAGTGGGTAACCTTAAGATGCTCCCAATATGGGAGGTTATAAGAGATAGATTTCCTTTTCATCCCAATGGGAAATTTCTCAACAGAAGTGTCGAAGAATTCTGGATCATTGAACATAGGCTCCCCATTTGAATAGAACATTTCTATGAACTCCTTCTCCCTCTCTCTATCATATGCTCTAAGCCATTCAGCTGGTGTCGTTATTTGAGGACTTTGGGTTCTCTCTCGTTTAACATTGAAAGCAGATGCTGCTCTTCTGTAAGGGTGTTCTTGTGGGAGGAATACCATGGAGTAGTCATACATTGGATTTCTTAGGTCGTTAGAACATTTACCTTTTAGAGAAGGTCCAAAATATTTACATCCAAAATACCCTTTTGTTACAAGACCTGCGATATTATTGTATACAATATATATATGCATGGCACGTTAAAGAATATCATGAAGATCAAAATAATTACAATGAATTAAATAAATAATATGCGAAATAATATTGCTATGTATATAAATAAATCAATAAACATGTAATTTACCAGAGAAAACTCCTAAGCCTGGATAATCATATGTCGTGTAAGCACATATTTCATACAACATAAAACTTCTGTCTGTTGTGATGGGTCTTGATACATCGTATACATTTATCCCATCCCATAATTCCTTCAATTCATCTACAAGTGGTTGTAAGTAGATATCCATATTCTTCACTTGTCTTCTACCAGGTACTATGAGAGCCAACATAAGATGTTCATTATTCACGGACAACCATGGGGGGATATTGTTATTGATCACTACTATAGGCCAAATAAAATAGTTGGTGTTCTGGAGGGAATATGGGTTGAAACCATCCATGGTTATGCTGAGTCGTAGACTTCGTACTTCATCCTTGAATTTTTCAGGCCATGTATCGTCTATATGCTTCATGGCTATTGAATCTGTTGGGATTCACATAACTCCCAACTCACTTCTGTGTGAGGCATGCCATTCCTGCAACATAGTTAATTCTTTGCAATGAAAAAGCCTTTGAATCCTTGGGATTACAGGCATGTGGCTCAATATCTTAAAAGGAGGACCACATGATTTACCCTTATTTTTTATTTATCATTACTGTCATGCCCACATTTCAGACATATCTCTTTGTCTGCATATTCTCCTCTATATATAATACAATCATTTGGACATGCATGATATGATATGTACTCAACACCCAACATTTTCAACAAATTCTTTGCCTCTTCATAGCTACCAGGCAAGACATTATCACTTGGAAGATCCTTATCTTTGAATAACCTATAATTGGTGATCATGGACAAGTTAAATGTACATTAATGCAGATATAATTATTAACGTTCATAAAATTGACCATTTGTAATGTTTATTGTGTGATTATATTTCTCAAAATATACAAGAGGACTTTATGGTAACTTACCTCAAAATTTCCAAGAAACATTCATTCAAAAAGCCAAACTTTGCTTTCAAGTTGTATAGTAACACCGTTGTCCTCAACTGGGTAGAATTTGACTGATCACCAAGTCCAAAGAGAGGGGTGGTGGAAGAAAATTTAAGGCTTTCGAAAAAAGTGTCAGCGATATGAGCATCATCCCCTCGCTGATCATCATTCTAGAATGCATCTAACAACATTGTCTCCAAGGCAATCATATCTCTTAAGTAATCATCCATACCAACCCCTATTTTATTGCCTCCATTTCTAGCTTGTGGAGAACTACTATTGATGTAGTCATTCATAATTGGTGAATCTGGACGTGTTGGTAATTGAATAGGTGGTTAATTCAACCATTCTTGGTATCGTTCCTCTCTGATTTTTCTCTTAATTCAGCCTTATCTCGATTTGACATTGTCGTGGGGTGCAACGAAAGATGGTAGGTAGGTTTCTCATCATCACTAGAATCCTAATAATTTCAAAAAATATATTTGAACATGATTAGTACAAAATATATGATATCAATTAGTAAGCATGTTGACAATGCATGATTAATTGGTTTGACGTTGAAATAATTACATTAATATACCAAACAATTATTATTATCATCATTGTCCCAGGATTGTGGCTAGAAGATGCAATATTTTTACAATTGGTAGGGTGAAGTGGTTGTCCATTTTCATCTACCAAATACGCCTTGCAGTATGCTGCTCCTAGTAAGAGCTTCTAATGTTTTGGAGCTGTTTGAATATTTTGTGCATCTGAACTCGATTTTGAATCTGCATGAACCTGCAAATTTTTATACATTATAAATTTTATTAAGCTGATTGACATGGATAAAAAACATAAATTCAATTAGATAATGAAAATATAAATAAAAATTGAAGTAAATATTACATATCGAGATGGATAGGGAGAACTCCGTGATGGACTTTGAGAAATATTATGGAACGATTTGGATTTTGAAGAATTTTCCATTCGATATAATTATGATATTTTCTCCCTGCATTTGAGCAAAATCAACAATAAATTTTTGTGTACACACCTAAAAGTAATTTCGATGCCTTAAAAATGGACTTATTGTTATTGGCGCTAATGTACAGTTAATCGCATCGGTGCGTTTTAGTTACGACACACCAGTGTTGTGTTAGTAATCGTCGCACCGGTGTCGAATAGCCGCAAATTAAAAAAAAGTGCAACTTTATTTTTTTCAAGTGGAAAAAAGCGGTAAATTGAAAAATGGGTGGCAAATTATTTTTGAAAATATAATTTCATAAAAAAATTCTTTAAATACTAAAAACTTTTCATTATTTCGTTATTTTTGCAAAAAAATTTAGAGATATATTTTCACGAGAGACATACTTGGAGCAAGAGAGCACGAGAGCATTGTGGAGCAGCGAAATACTTTCGAACATAACTATTCAGACAATCAGAATTCCAAACCTCTGGTGATTCAAACCCTATAGCATAGAATTTCAAATCATTTGGTGATTAAATTTTACTGTAATAATCGGTTTTTTTACATTTTCTGTTTGATTTAATACATGGTAAGTAAAAAATTTAAATTTTACTATTCATTTTCAGAAAAAATAAAAATAAAAAAACCCACTGGATGAGATTTGAATCCCAATCCATGTAGGCCCTGTTGTGAATTTTTCAAAAACATAATTTTTTAATTGGTGCGCCCTATGTAAAATAGTGCACCGGTGCACTATTTTATCACATCGCACCATGCACGTACTGTTTCATAAAAACAATTTAAAACATATTTTTTTAAATTCATGTGCCATATGTAAAATAGAGCACTGGTGCACTATTTCATTATAGCGTATTGCGCATGTACTATTTGACAAAAACAAATTTTTATTTTGTATCTATGTTAATCGGTGCACCATTTAACATATAATGCATTGGATCTCCTTGTTGACAGAGAGCTTCGTACGGTGGTCCCCCGTTTTTGCAATGCGTTTATAATAATATGTTGCACCGCACCCTCCATGACATCATATACTACAAAAACTAACACTAGAGGATTTTTATTAATTTTTTTGTGTTAATCGGTGCGTTGGTTAACAAATAACACACCGGTCCGCCTTGTTGATAGAGAGCATCGTATGGTGTTTCTACTGTTTTGGTGGTGCGTTTATAAGAACACGTCACACCGACGTCAGTGCGTACATCATTAAAGGCGCACCGTTTTCTTGATTTTTTTCTTACCTGAAAATTCTATGATTTATTTATAAAATATATTAATGAATGGTATGGTACAGGTTTTATATTGATAAATAAATGGATGATAAGAGATCAAGTAACAAAAATACTGATAACACATCAAGAAAAGAAAAAAAGGCAAGTTCTTTGTAAATTATTTACAAAAATTATTATTTTTGAACTATATGTAAATTTTACTAATATGTCTTGTTTACTGTGTATCATGCAGAGCCACAAAATGACGAAGCTTGATAAGATTATTTCTAATCTAGGACCAGAAGAGTGTAAAAGCTTGATGGAAAAATTGCAAAATGATGAATCAAGTGAATGAAAAAATATTATCGATCCAATATGAGTTTCTTTTTTTAATTTTAATTAATAATATACTTAAAAATATTAGATAATATGTTTCAAACAATCTATTAATTCACATATATTTAATGTTCTACAGGGACCAACAACTCAGAAAATAAATTTTGTTCTAATTTAAAAAAAAAAAATAGAACATGCAAATCAAAGTGAATTTCTCCTTAGCTCATCTGGAGTGGTGCTGGAGGTTAACGAAAGGGGGACAAATTTTTACAAAACTTTGAGGTATCTAGTGGAACGAATGTATAAACTTTCTTTCCACTTACAATACAAAAATAAATCCAATGATTTCAAGAACCAAATTTTATCTAAACTACTGGATGAGTTTCCATAGAATTGGTCAATGAGACATGTTAGACTTTTAATAGCAAAAATGTACAACAACGAAAAAGAAGGAATGAAAAAGTAATATTCCTTTAAATGTTTTTCTATAATTATATGTATATATTACTAGAATGAAATCATTTATAAATATCACTTTTGTTATATTTACTTTTCATATATCAATATAAAAATTAAATAGTTTATTGTCATGTTACATTTTCAAGAAGATTATGAAAATCTCAAAGGATGAATGAGCTGATATCAGCAATATGCCAGTAGGAATGTCCAAAAAGGTGTACAAGGAGATGGTGAAAGAAATGGACATAATTGCATTGCACGAGGAGCCATCTCAACAACAACGTGCTTCAAATGTACTATGTAATCATTGAATTTTTCAATTAGGTACAATAAATAAACAATTTAGTATTAAATATTAATTTTCAAGTATTTTCTTGCAGAAAAGAAAAGAAAATGGAATCCATTCAGCACATAAAATAGGACGACAAGGAAGAAAAGGGTTGATATCTAAGTTTTTGAGTAATTGTTACTTCCTTATAACAAATTAACTAGATTTCATTTTTGTATATTTTAAGTTGTTTTACAACAATCATCATTGAATGTCTTCAAACATGTGCTAACACACAAAGAAGAACCATCAGACAAATCGATTGACATTGGGTTAAATATGGGTTGTCAGTATATATTGGCATATCATAAATTAATTGTGGAATTTGTAAGCATCTATCGATCTTGTTTTACTTAGCTCCATATATAATTAATAGAACAAAAAAAACTTTTATATTAAATATATGATTTGTTATGGGGTATAAAACTTGCAAGAAACAAAGTATGGAACTACGCCAACAAATGAAATGATGAAAGATGGCATGAAATTTGGTTTCGAAAGAATGCTTATAGTTCATGTGTGTATAGTTCATGTGAGTCAATTCTTGTTGTAGTACTGATCTCATTTCTTTTGAGATTTCATTGAGTATATTTTTTATCTGCAATTTTCATTATTCTCACCAATGTATATACACTCATTACATTTATTTTTATGTTTTTAGATGGAAGGTGAAGAAGAAGAAAACAATCAACACCATGAAAAAACATTCTCAAAATAATCCAAGTCATGGAAGTAGCTCGAGCAATGGACACGAGTTCAAGCGAAGAATGATGATCATTATGTTTAGATATCAAGCAGAGGCGTTGTATTTTTTGAAATATATGTTTATGAAATCGGACATTTTTTAATGTAATGGACATAGTGTCCCAATTTAAGAAAGACATAGGGATACCAATAAGCCATTACATTAAGTATGACAAAGAGTGTCTTATATATATATATATATATATATATATATATATATATATATACATATATATAATAAAATATGTTTTAATTTATTCTATTGCATTCTCCATTGTCCCTGTGAAATGTAACACCAATAATTAAACATATGGATGATTAAGTATTATAATGAAGAGATGTGAAATCTGATGATATGATATAAAAAATTAATCCAAACATCACATTCAAATGCACTAATAAAAACTTAATTTATATGAATACTATTATAAGATATTTTTCGACTTTTGATGAATATTGAATTTTAAAAAATCACGATAATTGCACTGTCACAGGTCGATGTTTCTAAAAAATAAAAAATGAACACCGGTGTGTGTTAGTTACTGTGCATCGATGAATTTGTATACTAATGCGCACTGGTGCGTTTCTACAACCTATGGGCACCTCACAAATACCAATACCAATTAGAACGCTCGGTGCATTTGTGTGATACTTTGCACCAATTCGTTGTATAATACTATGCACCAGTTCGTTGTATAATACTACGTATCGGTGCGTTTCTATGACCTATGGGTACCGCACAAATACCAATACCAATTAGAATGCTCGATGTGTTTGTGTGATATTGCGTGTCGGTGCATTTGTATAATGCTACACACCGGTGCATTTATACGACCTATGGAAACCACACAAATACCAATACCAATTATAACAACCTAGTGCGTTGTATCACCTATAGTGCACCCCGTGTGGTTTTACACCTTAACAGCCCGATGCATGCACCTTCGACCGCCACAGTGCGACTGTCTGGATGACAGACACCGAGACGTTACTAAACGCCTCGGGTGTCCTAATTTTTTTTTCCATCCCAGTTCTTGGTAGGTTTACAGTACTGGTGCGTTCACTATACAATGCACTAGTGCGTTGACACCCGATTAGCGCACGGATGAGAAAAACATTTGTAACAACCTTCGACCACCTAGTTTTTTTAGTTGTGTTGAAATTCTATTAGAAGCTCTGCCAAAACCTCCATTTTCGAAAATGGATGTTGTAGCAAATGTTTTTTTGGAAATTTTGGCCAACTTTATAACACTAAAAACCTCTGTTATAACCTCCACTAGAGGGTCTTTTCCTTGTAGTGTTTGACTTGTGCCTTATTCAAAGTTTCTAATTCGAATTCATTTGCATAGATACTTGAGTTAGTTGTTATTTAACATGATTAATGTGGCCTATCACTAGTTTATTGTCAGTTAATTTGAGTTATATGGATTTCAGTGAGTTGTGTACTAGTTTATAGCTAAAATTTAGCTATCTAGTGGAGTTAAACTCTAGTATATTTTAGTTAATTGATCTCTAGTTCTAGAATAGAGATAGACTTGAGTTCTTGAGTTTAGTTGAGTAGTTTTACTTTTTTCAACTCAACTGACACTTAGTTAACTAGTTACAACTACTAAAATTAAACCTAGTAGGTCATGCAATTCGAATTTCCTATTGAGTATGAATGAAGGAAAAAATCTATTTATTCATTGTACACAGGATTTTGTGTAGAGGCTTGAGGATTGTATATAGTTAATAAATGATTTCCATATATGGATGCATCAGTGTAGGAGTTTCTTTTATTTTACAGGATTTATTGTATAACTTATTTCTCTTATCTAACTTCTCAATTCACGAAGCAGCTTCTCATAAAAAAATCCCACAGTAACGTTTTCCATTGTTGAAGCTAACTGTGAGAACATGCTCAAGGAAAAGATGCATTTCTCAGGATGTCAGTTGATCCCTCTCTGGAATTTCAGATCAAAACAATATCAGAGAGAATTCCAATGGATTTTTACCACTCCAAGTACTTAGACTTAGTGATGGACATATTTTGTAATATGGGATCCCTATTCTTGTCAAATATTATAGAGAGGCTAAACAGACAAGGGAACATTATAGCTTGCATTATTTACAATTTCATTCTTCCCTAGATTCTCGAAGTTGGATAAAATTTTTGTATTCCTCTTTCATTTTTTTGGACACAATCCTCTGCAATTTACTCCATCTATTGCCATTATAGCAGTATACATGGATTGGTTATGCTTTCTCTTTCTCATTTCTCTTCATTTTTTTTCTATTAGTTATTATAGTGTATCTATCTTAGAAATATGGTGTTAGATTTTAAATTTTTCTATTATTTTTTATTTATTATTAAGATATAAGGTCATATTTTTAAGTGATGATATTAGTAGTTCATTTGTAACAATAAAACTTGAATTTTTTCCAACTCTATTTCCATTATATGTTGGAAATACTGATTCACCACCCCCCTCCCCCCCGGGTCAGTATTTCCAACAATTGGTATCAGAGCTTGGTTCCTTCAATAGCAGTTTAACAGCTGGAAGGAGGTCATGGAGCATACCAAGAATGGTGTACCTCTATTCAATGAAAATAATTATGCACTATGGAAAGGAAGAATGGAGGTATATCTCTTGGTGCAAGGTTACGAAGTATGGGACACTATTCAAAATGGATTTACATCAACTACGGATGAACAAGGTAAGAAGAATTTGGTAAATGATGCAAAAGAAAAGAATATTATTATTAGTGGACTTATTGAATCTGCTTATCATAAGGTGTTGGGTTGTAAAACTGCCAAAAATGTATGGGACAAGCTTGAGAATATATATGCAGGTGACTCAAATGTCAAAGAAGCAAAGCTTCAAATCTATAGATAAAAATTTGAGCAACTCATAATGAAAGAAGATTTCAACATTGTTGCATACTTCCAATACGTTGATGAAATAACCAATACTCTGGAAGGATTGGGAGAGCCAGTTGATGAGAAGACTATTATATGGAAGATTCTTAGAACGTTACCAGGGAGATTCAACCCAAAGGTATCGGTCTTAGAATACAGTGCAAATCTGGAAAAACTTGGCAAAGAGGAATTACATGGAGTTCTCATAGCATATGAAATGAGACTTGATGAAGAAGAGGGTACTTCGCATCTAGAAACTGCGTTCGTTGCATCTAAGAAAACCAATAAAGATAAACAACCTTCAATTGAAAATACATGCACCTGCAAGTGTGAAGAAAAGGGAGATGATGAAGAAGGTCTTTCAGATGAAGAATATGCTTACTTCACGAGAAAACTAAAAATTGGTAAGGGAAAATTCAAAGGTAAAATTCCATTGATATGTTTCAGTTGTAATGAGGTTGGGCATTTTGCAGAAAAATGTCCAAACAAAAGTAATGGCAACTCAAAAAGAAAGAAAGGCTTTAAGAAATTCAACAAGCAAGGATCCAAAAGGAACTTTCTCTCTAAAGAAGATAGCTCATCATCCGATGAAGAAAATGACAGCGAAGAAGAAGCCAATGAGAGAGTATTGTTTATGGCCAAGCATAATAAACAAGAGGTATCAAACAACGAAGAAGAAGGATTGACCATAGAATAATTTTATAAGGAAGCAATCAAGCTTATAAAAGATCTCAAGGCAGAGAAGATCTGTTCCAATACTCTTGAAGAACAAGTTCAAGGTCTCAAAATTGAAATTGAAGAACAAAAATGCATTGAAGAGTCACTTCAAAAGAAGTTGGAAGAAAGCAACCAAGAAAGGGAAGAATTAGAAGCCGAAGTAGTCTCGCTGTGTGAGGAAGTGAAGAAAGGAAAAACTATCCAAAACTATGCCAACAGCTCAAGGGCATTGGAAGAACTCATCAACAATCAACGATCTTACAATGACAAAACTGGCATCGGTTACAAAGAATAAGAAGCAGGACCTTCTACAACAAAATACAATGAACCTATGAGATCTGACATGCATGTAGACTTCATTGGACAAGATTCACAAGAACAACCTTGGAAGACAATTCCTCGACGAAAATTTCCATCCAGGTACCAACATATTTTTTATGGCTACTGTTATTCATGTGGAAAATTTGGTCATAAAGCTATAGAATGTCGCACGTACCCTAGGAACGAATACAATTCCAGGAGATCTATCAAATATGAACCTCCCAGGGCTCAGCGAAACATCAATAGATTTGAACAGTTAAGAAATAATATTTAACGTTACAAATGTTGAAACTTTGGACACATAGCCAAAGACTGCAGACTGAAAATGTGGCCTGTCACTAGTTTATTGTCAGTTAATTTGAGTTATATGGATTTCAGTGAGTTGTGTACTAGTTTATAGCTAAAATTTAGCTATCTAGTGGAGTTAAACTCTAGTATCTTTTAGTTAACTGATCTCTATTTCTAGAATAGAGATAGACTTGAGTTCTTGAGTTTAGTTGAGTAGTTTTACTTTTGTCAACTCAACTGACACTTAGCTAACTAGTTACAACTACTAAAATTAGACCTAGTAGGTTATGAAATTCGAATTTCCTATTGATTATGAATGAAGGCACAAATCTATTTATTCATTGTACACAAGATTTTGTGTAGAGGCTTGAGGATTGTATATAGTTAATAAATTATTTCCAAATATGGATGCATCAGTGTATGAGTTTCTTTTATTTTACGGGATTTATTATATAACTTATTTCTCTTATCTAACTTCTCAATTCACGAAGCAGCTTCTCACAAAAAAAATCCACAGTAATGTTTTCCATTGTCGAAGCTAACTATGAGAACATGCTAAAAAAAAAAGATGCATTTCTCAGGATGTCAGTTGATGCCTCTCTGGAATTTCAGATCAAAACAATATTAGAGAGAATTCCTATGGATTTTTACCACTCCAAGTACTTAGACTTAGTGATGGACATATTTTGTAAGATGGGATCCGTCTTCTTATCAAATATTATAGAGAGGCTAAATGGCCCAGGGAACATTATAGCTTGCATTGTTTACAACTTCATCCTTCCGTAGATTCTCAAAGTTGGATAAAATTTTTGTATTCCTCTTTCATTTTTGTGGAGACAATCCTCTACAGTTTACTCCATCTATTACCATTACAGCAGTATACATGGATTGGGTATGCTTTCTCTTTCTCATTTCTCTTCAAATTTTTTCTGTTAGTTATTATAGTGTATCTATCTTAGAAATATGATGTTAGATTTTAAATTTTTCTATTAGTTGTTATTTATTATTAAGATATAAGGTCATATTTTTAAGTGACGATATTAGTAGCTAATTTGTAACACTAAAATTTTAATTTTTTTCCAACTCTATTTCCATTATATGTATGCTTAAGACATACCAAAAAATAATATTTCTCATGATCATGTTTAATAAAAGGTTGTGATTAAAGTTAACAAGCCACCTGCATTTGTATTTTGAAAAAATGTTATAACTCATTTCCAATACTTCAATTCGAATTCTTGTCAACCCTATCACCACAATTATCTTTCTTGCATGTGTCAAATTCTTAAGCCTATAGTAGTTCATCAAATCTAAATAGAAAGGTTAAACTATCAAGGAAACATTATAACTTGCATTATTTATGATTCCATTCTTGCATGGGTTCCGGAAGTTGCAAAAATGTTTGATATTCCTCTTGTGTGTTTTTGGACGCAATCTTTAGAAGCTTAATCCTTATATTACCATTAAAACAAACATGGATTGGGTATGCTTTCTCTTTCTCATTTCTCTTTTGTGTTTTTCTTTAATCATTATAGGGTATCTATATTAGAAATAGGATGTCATTTTTTAAAGTTTTCCGTTACAGTTTATTTATTATTTTGATAGGTAAAAATAGAGTAGCGTATTTTAAAGTTTTTTTATTACAAATAGTATGTTTTAACATTGAATAAAAATAATATTCTTAGTAAACATATTTAATGCAAGGTTATCATTAAATTTATTAAGTTACTTGCATTTTGTAAATGGAGAGTTTAGTAGGTGATTTGTAATTCTTAAATTTAAAGTCTTACCAAGCCTATTGCTACTATGTGTATGTTCAAGAATTAATTAGGGAAAAAAATCATCGTAGCCATGTTTAATGAAAATTTGTGATTCAGTTGATCAAGTTACATGCATTTGCATTTTATAAGAATACCACTTCCAACACTAAAATTTGATTTTTTTTTCTTTTACTGAAACTTGAATTTTATAGGAATTCCACTTCGAACACTAATATTTGAATTTTTGTGCCGAGAGGCACATTCTATAGCCCAATATGACCCCAATGTGTAAGCATGTCACGTCCTAAAAAAATAAAAAATAAAAAAATTTGGCTAATGTCGGCCAAAACATTAACTTCAATCTTAAATCATATATAACTTATATATAACTTTTTTATCTTATTTATAGGCTAAGACTAATTATTAAAATAAAAATATGTATTATTGTGTCACGGGCTCTCTACAACCAAATATGGGGGTAGATCAACGTAGATCTCATGTAAACATGTAAACGTAAATGTAATGTTTAACATTTAACATTTTTGATCCAATGTCGTCCTATTTAAAAATAAACCTGATTATTATTATGTATAAAACACAATATAATTTTAAAATATAAGGAGGTTTAGGTATGGTAAATAAATAAAACTACTTTTTATATTTACTCCATAAACCTCTTTATATTTACAAAAACTCAAAACATAGTTTTATTTAGGTGAAGCCTATAGGCCAAATACCATGGGACAAATTATTATTAATACCATGATCCAAATACCATAGGACAAACACCATATTTATAAAATATGTATGGTAACTAAATAATTATAAAAGAGGTATAAAGAGGCATGATAAATATATAAAAATATATCAAATACTATTATAAATCAACATCTAATTATATACCAAGCCTATGGATCAAATGCCATAGTAAATAAAAGAGGTATGGTAAATATATAAAAAATCTTTTTATATTTACTCCATAAATCTCTTTATATTTAAAGAACATCAAAAAAAGAGGTTTTATTTAGGTGAAGCCTATGGACCAAATACCATGGGCTAAATCATTACTAATACCATGAAAAAAATCATTATTAATCCTAATATATATTAACTATAGATATATATGGGAGGAAAGAACAAAGACATAGAGGTGGAGAGATGGGGGCGGTGACAAGGGAGAGATGGGGATAAACTGAAGGAGAGAGGAGAGGAGGAATGAATATAGAGAGAGAGGGAGAGGAGTGAGAGGTAGGGAAGGGTAAGAGAGGGAGAGGGAGACATAAAGATGGAGGGGGGAGAGAGGAGGAGAGAGGGAGGCAGATAGTGAGAGGATTGGAGGAGAGAGAGAGAGAGAGGAAGGAAGAGAGAGAGGACTTGAGAGAGAGGAAGGGATAGAGAGATGGAGTTGGAGGGGGATAGAGGGAGGGAAGAATAAATACATAGAGAGTGATAAGTGGAGAGAGAGAGAGGGAGTTTCAAGGAAGAGATGGAAAAAGAGTGTGTATATTTAGGGTGAGATAAAGAGACAAATAAGGAGAGATGGAGAGAAGGGGGAAAGAAAGAAAGAGAATTATAAAAGGAGGGATATAGTAACATAGTTGGAGAGAGAGAGAGAGAGAGAGGGAGAGAGAGAGGATTGGATGGCAGAGAGAGAGAGAGGTAGGTGAGAAAGGGAGAGAGACGATTTGATGGCAAAGAGAGAGAGAGAGAGAGATTACAAGATAGAGGACTTGAGAGAGAGGAAGAGAGTGATTGGGGAAGAGATAGGGTTAGAGAGAGAGGTGGGGGGGGAGGTAGGAGAGAAATGGAGAGAGAGGGAGGTATGAGAGAAAGGAGAGAGAGGAAGGACAAGAGAGAGGAGGAGAGAGGGAGGGATAAAGAGTTTGAGTTGGAGGGGGAGAGAGGGAGGGAAGAGGAAATACATAGAAAGTGAGAAGTGAAGAGAGAGAGGGAGTGACAAGGAATGAATGGAGAGAGAGTGTGTATGTTTGGGGGTGAGATAAAGATAAAAAGGAGATATGTAGGGAAGGGGGGGATAAGGAGAGAGAGAGGGATATAGTAACAGAGTTGGAGAGAGAGAGATAGATGTGGGAGAGAAAGGGAGAGAAAGGAAGGAAGATAGAGATGATGTGAGAGAGTGAAGAGAGGGAGGGAAAGAGAGATGGAGTTTGAGGGGGGAGAAAGGGAAGAATATTTCTTGCACTAGATTCATTTCTTTGAGCATTGATAGTGATTTCTAATCCTATTTTATTTCTTGCACTATATGCATTGATTTTAGTGTAGATGTTAAGAGAGAGAGAGAGAGAGAGAGAGAGAGAGAGATAGGGGAAGATAGAGAGAGGTAGGAGAGAAATGGATAGAGAGGACTTGAGAGAGAGGAAGAGAGTGATGGGGGAAGAGAGAAAATTGGAGGGAAAAGAGAGAGGGAGGGAGGTAGGAGAGAAAATGAGAGAGAGGAGGATAAAGGGAGGAAGATAAGAGGAGAGAGTGAGGGATAGAGATATGGATTTGGAGGGGGAGAGAGGGAGGGAAGAAGAAAGACATAGAGAGTGAGAAGTGGAGAGAGAGAGGGAGTGACAAGGGAGAGATGGAGAGAGAGTGTGTATGTTTTGGGGTGAGATAAAAAGACAAAGAAGGAGAGTGTGGAGAGAACAGAGGATAAAATGAGAGAAGGAGGGATATAGTAACATTGTTGGAGGGTGAAGAGAGAGAGAGAGAGAGAGAGAGAGGTGGGAAATAAAACGAGAGAGAGGAAGGAAGAGAGAGGATGTGATATAGTGGAGAGAGGAAGGGAAAGAGAGACAGAGTTGTAGGGGGGGGGGGGAGAGAGGAGGGAAGAAGATTTATTTCACTAGATGCATTGATTTTAGTGTAGAGGGTGATTTCTAATCCTATTTGATTATTTGCACTAGATGCATTGATTTTAGTGTAGATGTTGATTTCTAATGATATTTAAACGTTTGCACTAGATGCATTGATTTCAATGTAGGTGATTTATAATCCTATATGATTGCTCGCACTAAATGCATTGATTTCAATGTAGATGATGATTTCTAATCCTATTTGATTGCTTGCACTAGATGCATTAACTTCATTGTAGATGTTGATTTCAAATTATATTTGACTACTTTCACTAGATACATTGATTTCAATGTATATGATTTCTAATCATATTTGATTTCCTCCACTATGTGCATTGATTTCTGCGTAGATGGTGATTTCTAATCCTATTTGATTGCTTGCACTAGATGCATTGATTTTAGTGTATATGTTGGTTTCTAATATTATTTGCTTACTTGCATTGAATGCATTGATTTCAGTGTAGATGTTGATTTCTTATCCTATTTGATTACTTGCATTAGATACATTGATTTAAATGTAGATGTTGTTTTCTAATCTTATTTGATTTCTTGCATTAGATGCATTGATTTCAGTGTAGACATTGATTTCTAATTTTATGTAATTGGACGTATGATGGTACATTAATTTTAAAGTGATTGGATTAACACTGTGCATTGATTTCAATGTAAGAACACAAATTTATTGACAATGTACATTGATTTTTGTGTTATAGTAATTCAACCTATTAATATTGGAGAGAAAGAGTGACAATGTATGATGTTTAGTACAACAACTCTAGCTAAATATTTAAATGGTTTACGATTTCAAATTCCCTTTTCATCATAATCCATATGAAAATATGACAAAACTAGCAAGGGTGACAATAAGAAGAGTAGAAGAAAATAGTTTGAGATTGATCACAATTAATAGTCTTTGTAATTGGATGCATTCTTATTATTTACATTTTCAATCATTAAACACTATTACATTGTCACTTTTCATTCAAAATTTTTATTTCATCATTTTTCATCATTAAATTTATTAACAAGATTTATCATCTCAACAAACTAAGGTAACTAAGAAAAATTAGAATTAAAATGACAAGATAAATATCAGACATATTGAGCATATATCAAATGATTATATTAATATTAGATGTATTTACATATTATCAATAAAATTAATTATATGTTCTAAGAAAAATTAAAATTAAAATGATCAAACAAATATCAGACATGTTGAGCATATATCAAGTGATTATATTAATATTAGATGTATTTATATATTATTGATCAAATTAATTAAAATGAACAAATAAATATGACACTTATTGAGCATATATAAAATGATTATATTAATATTAGATGTATTTACATATTATTGATAAAATTAATCATATGTTCGATATAGTTTCCTTGGACGCACATGAGTGAAACCAGCCTAGATCCATCTTAACTTTGGATCTATCAAGGGTTGAGAGGGATTAAAACTCTCGAGCTGCAAACCTTTCCTCAAGTTTTACACTCAAAAAAGAGGTTTTCACCTTGAGAGATTTGATCCCTCTCGACGCTTGATAGATTCTGAGTTAATATGGATCTAGGATGGTTTCCAACGTTATTACCAAGGTTTTCTTCTTTTACTCATGTTGATGTCCTATGTCTGGCCTATTTTTTTTTATATTTTCTGGTTTATAGTCCACATCGGCTAAGAGTGAACAAACATAAGAAATGTCATATAAATTCTATGATTTTTGCTACTCAACAATATGTCGACCTTTCTGCATCCTTCCAATGTTTAAGCATTTCTACTGCGATTCTTTATGGAATATTTCAATTCCTTTTCAGAGGAAACATGGATTCTAATAAATTATTTTCGTGGAGATTGAATATGAAGAAATAAATTCAATGAAATCGATAGCTTTGATTCGCACATTCAACCCCCTCTTATCCCCGACTTTCTTGGACGAATGAAATCCTAGAGAGACAAAATAGTGCATGGCTTGGATGAATATGAAGGAACCCATGAGTGTTCTTTGTGTTTCCTTTGGAATCTTCGGGGTTCTTCCAAAAGAAAAAAATTTATGAAATATCCCTAGGGTTGAAGGCGAGTGTATATCCCTAGGGTCCTCCGCCCCTCTACTTTCGAGGGTGGGAGTAACAGTGAAAAAACTTTCTAGAAGGTTTCTTGAAGGAAACGTCCTCATAAAGGTTGGTCATTCCCCAGGGTTCTCAGCTACAAATGCTTTCTCATGTGTATGTGGGTGCATTTATGAGTCCTCCACCCCTCTGCTTTCGAGGGTGGGAGTAACATTGAAAAAGCTTGCCATAAGGTTTCTTGAAGGAAACATCCTCATAAAGGTTGGTCGTTCTCCGGGGTTCTCAACTACAAATTCTTTCTCATGTGAGTAAGGGTGCATTTATGATGCACTATGGATGGAATTCTGTGTTGGAAAGCCTCGCCCTAGGGGTTCTGGTGCTAGTGGTTCCTCAATGGAACGACCATACCACTAATTTTGCATATGTTTTATATAAATGGAAGACAAGGTTGAGATTGAATAAACCTTCATGAGAAGGGAATAATAGGGAAGGAGGAAGTGCAGAAATATGTCAAGATGATTATGGATGACAAACTAGATGTTGAGTTGAGGAAGAATGCTTTGCGATGGAAGAAATAATTGAGGGAGGAAATAATGGAAGGAAAATATTCTTACAATATTATTCAATAATTTGTTGACAAGATTGTTGGCAATGCATGGTTATTGTCACTATCACTCATGTGGGGTTTCACTGGAGAGAAATACCATACTATGTCATTATCACTCATGGGGTTTTATTGGGGAGAAATACCATACCACGTGATATATATATATATATATATATATATATATATAGGGTAAAGGGTTTTTATATGTTTTGTATAAAAAATGAGGCTCAAAGTTAATGAAAAAATACAAAGAGGTATTTAAAAAGTGAATAAAAAAAAGATACTTGATTTTTTAAATTGAGAAGATGTATTGGGTTAGTATTGATAAGGGGTTAAACAAAATGAATTTTAGAAGTATTTTCAAATTTTTAGTCAATTTAAAGACATTGTTAAGTATTGTTTAATATTCTGAAAGTTTGTCAAGTTTATTACATGCTCATATCAAGAAGAAAGATGAATATTAGAAATTCCTATCGTAATATGCCAATTAAATTTGCATATTACTTAAATATAGAGATTGTTGTTGAGTATAATAATCGAAATTTTTCAGAATCATGCTTATACGAAGAGTGTTTCTATTTAACGTCTTGAATTTGGTTGTCGTTTTTACAATTGTGTTCCTCAGATTTTTAACAGGCAGCCAATGAACGAATTATATCCAGCAGCATCAGCCGCAGGGACAAAAGCAAAAGTTGGAATATGTACTTCATCTACCAGAAACCCATTAACTTATTTTGACTGTGGGTAAATATTCTTGAATTGGTGGAACGGGAGCAAGGGATCAAGAATCCTCATTTCCCACTTAAAGTAAT
This sequence comes from Pinus albicaulis, assembly GCA_034641835.2. Lineage (NCBI taxonomy): Eukaryota > Viridiplantae > Streptophyta > Pinopsida > Pinales > Pinaceae > Pinus > Pinus albicaulis. The sequence goes on along the minus strand of CM076581.1, from coordinate 474,685,483 downwards.
TTGTACACATATACGGTAACCCTCAGCATCGAGTATAATTTTTATAATATCATAGATTTTATGATATTTTGATTAAATAGATATGAATACATTAAAAAAACAAAGTTATTCATGTTTGTTTTTTATATTTAAAATATTTTATAATTTATAATGAAAATAAATATAACCAAATATATATTTAAATGAACTAAAATGTAATTGTAAAACTACTTGAAATGTTTTAGCTATCAATCAAGATTCATCTTAACCCGATATCTATTAAGTCTAGAGAAGGATCAAATATCTAGAGGTGCAAACCTCTTTTTTTACTACAAAACTTATGGAAAGGTTTTCACCTCGAGAGATTTGATCCCTCTCAGCGCTTGATAAATCTGGGTTTAATATGGATCTATGTTGGTTTCAGTCGCGTGTGTTTATAGAAAATTTGTTGAACATCTAATTATTTTGATCATTTTAAATATGCTAAATATGTCTAAGATTAATTTGGTCAATTTAATTTTAAATTTGGTTAGTTACCTCAGTGTGTTGAAATGAGAGAGATTGTTAGTAACTTGAATGATGAAAAAAGATGAAAGTGCAAAGTGACAATGTAACAATAGATAGATAGATATGGACATAGAGTGTGTATGTTTGGGGGGTGAGATAGAGAGATAAATAATGAGAGGCAATGTGAGATAGAGATATAAATGGAGTGGGCAGAGATGTGCTTACACTAAAATCAATGCGCACTATTAATATAATTACTTTGAAATTAATGTACATCGTACATCTATTTGAATCAAATCAGAAATCAACATCTACACTTAAATCAATGCATCAAGTGCAAGAAATTAAATAGGATTAGAAATCAATATCTACACTGAAACTAATGCATCCAGTGCAAGAAACTAAAAAGGAGTAGAAAGAACCATCGACAATGAAATCAATGCATCTAGTTTAAGGTATCAAATAGGATTAGAAAACGACATCTACACTAAAATCAATGAATTTAGTGCAAGCGATGAAATAGGATTATAAATCAAAATGTACACTAAAACCAATGCATCCAGCGCAAGCAAACAAATAGGAGTAGAAATCAACATTTACATTGAAATCAATGCATATAGTGTAAGGTATTAAATAGTGTTAGAAATCGAAATCTACACTAAAATCAATGCATCTAGTGCAAACGATCAAATAGATTGAAAAATAAACAAATACACTGAAATCAATACATCTATTTTAGTGAAAAACCAAAATATTCATGAATTTCTAGATTTAACTTCTATGTCTATAATTGTCTATGTGTGCCTCTTTATTCTTCCCTCTCTCTCCACCTTCCATTATGTGTCTATCTCCCTCACTCTCTCCTCTCTCTCCCCCTCCCTCTCTCCCTTGCCTCTCTTTCTCCGCCTCTCCCTCCCTTTCTCTATATTTATCTTCTTCCCTCTCTCTCCCTGCCATCTATATCTATACCTCGCTCCATCTCTCCTCTCTCTCTCTCTCTCTCTCTCTCTCTCTCTCTAGCGTCCTCCATCTATATCTTTATCTCCCTTTGTATCTCCTTCTTTATCTCTCTATTTCAGCGCACAAACATACTCTCTCTCTCTCTCTCTCTCTCTCTCTATATATATATATATATATATATATATATATATATATCTCCCATTGTCTCTATCTGCCATTGCATCTCTATCTCAGCCCCCCAAAAAATGTACTCTCTCTCTCTCTCTCTCTCTCTCTCTCTCTCTTGTTCCACTCTCTCTCTCTCTTTCCTTATCCCTCTCTCTCTCTCTTCCCTGTTTCTCTCCTCTCTCCCTCACCATCTATCCATCTCACCCTTGTAACTCCCTCTCTCTTGTAGGTTTTAACCCTGACCAAAAATTACTTGCAAACAAATTCTTTAAAAAAAAATTAAACAATGGTGACAACATAAAACAAATACACACAAAGATTTTCCCCTGGATCCCAAAACCGAGACTACCGGATAATATTTTCATTATGTTCCTTTCAATGTTACAACACATATGTATATACATGTCGAAGCATTCATAAACCCCAATCCATTAACCTTGGATTAGAACATAGTCGTAGCTCCATTGACCATATCTACAAAATAACATGGAAAAAAAACCATCATGCCCAAAACCATGTGCAAAACCCATGCAAAAAACCATAGGTATGTCTGCCCACCTATTATAAGTTCTAAACAAAATTTCCCGAGTTGCTACCTCGGACCTCATGCATTGGGGCTATCGCCCCCCTACAAACCCCCAAAAGGGCGGGCGGAATGTTGCGCCTGGCACAACGAACAAGGTATAAATCTCATCCCCCCTACTTTGACCGACACAACAAACAGGGTAGACATCCCATCCCCCTATGACCCCCGCATGTGCAACTAGTCGTGGAATGAATATAACACATACCCAACATTCTCCCACTTCGTTTATCTTTTCCGTAAAGGGGGTCACAAGAGAGACTTAGTCACTGGTCTAGCTTTTCAATGCCCATTAATTCTCTACACCAAGAAAACTTCTCAGTTCTCACAGATTTTGTCAATGCATCTACAACATTCTTCAAAATGTCCAACTTGACCAAAAACACCTATTTTTCCTCAACCATATCCCTCACAAAGTGATATTGAATATCAATGTACTTTTTCTTTGAATGATAAGTGGGTTTCTTTTCCAACTAAATTTCACTTTGGTTGTCATGGTCTATCCGTATATCTTGTTGTATCAACCTCATACTTGAACACAATCTTTGCAACCAAATTTCTTCATTGCTTGCATGAATGGTTTCCATGTATTCAACCTCTGTAGTTGAAAGATCCATCACATACTGTCTTTTTCTCATCCAACTGACTACTCCTCCAAATAGGTTAAACACATACCCACTTTTATATATTCTCTTATATATATCTCTAGCCTAGTCTGCATAAAAAAATCCAAGGATGTCCAAAACTTTGTCCATTCCTAGTCTTCCTTGGTGGAACATACAATAGTCATTAGTGCCATGTAAATACCTAAAAACCCACTTCACTATTGTCCAATTCTACTTCCCTATTTTTGACATAAACCTTCTCAATACTCCCACTGCATGTGCTATGTCTGATCTAGTACAAACCATTGCATACATCAGGCTACCGACTAAACTTGCATATGGAAAACTGGACATGTCCTCTTCCTCTTCTTGTGTCTTGGGACATTGTTCAACAATTAGCTTTGCACCTACAGGAATAGGAACTTTCACCAGTTTACTATCCTGCATATTAAACCTCTGCAATATTGTCTCGAAATACTTCCTTTGATGCCACAACATGATATTTTCTCTAGAGACCATAATGTTTTCAACTCTACGTTTAGGGACCACAAAATTATTTCACCCATCAGTAATAGTGCTACTGAGAAGCTCTTACACAGTTCAAATCCAAACCCCCCGCATCAATACCAATTCTCCTCGAACCATCTTGAACCTGTATCTTTATCGAACACTATTTTTACACCTGCATCATCCATCTTTCTTACAAAAATCATATTTCTAGCTAATGAAGGAATATGAAAAATACCAGGAAGTGTTCTAATCCTTCCACCTTGTAGCTCCATCTTTACTTTTCCACATCTGACGATTCTGGCCTTTCTGTCATCCCCTAGGAATACATCACCACCATCATATTTCTTATACTCACAGAACCACTCCCTATGGGGAGTGAAGTGAAAGGATGCACCTGATTCAATCAAACATGCCTCATGATGTACATGTATACTTGAAGAAGAAGCCAAGTACACATCCCCACCTTCATCTGAGGTAATTTTTGCCTCTGTATATGGAGAATCATCAGATCCCTTTCCTTTCTCAGGAGATTTAGATCTATAGTCCTTTTTTAAATGTCCTTCCTTTCCGCATTTCTAGCACACCTTTACATGTTTTCCTAAAGATTTTGATCTCCCTCTAGATTTAGATCTCCCACTCGAGGAATTATTTTTATTTCTGTTCTAGGACTGTCCTCATATAGAAAAGGAATCTCCATTCTGGCCCTCCATATTTTTCTTTCTCGTCTCCTCTGACAAAAAGGATGAGATAATTTCATCAAAATTCAAGGTAGTTGTATTGCTACCTATTGAAACAACCTGGTTATCCCACGAATATGGTAGAAAACAAAAAACTGATGCACTTATCTTGATCTGAAATTTTAATATCAATAGATAAAAATTGAGTAACCACAGTATTAAAGGTGTTCATATGCTCTGTCACCGAGTCTCCATCCTTCATCCTCAGGTTATACAACTTTTTCCATAGGAAAATTCTGTTCAACAGAGACTTAGATTGGCACAAAGTCCCTAAATTCTCCCACAAAGCATTTTTTGTAGCTTCCCCAGACACATTCAACAATACCAAATCTAAGATACACAACCATATTGTGCTATTTTATTTTCTATCCAACTTCGCCCAATTTTCATCTAGCATTGTTGTCGGTTTAGTACCAGGATCTATCGTGATCCATTGATATTTATCCACTAGAAGATCCTCCATCTTGAACTTCCACAACTCAAAAATCTGACCATTAAATTTCTCGATCTATATATTTCCACTGCTCGTCATCTTCTTTCATCGTAAGAATTGATCTCGCAGATCTCCCACTAAACAGCATCTGCCATAGGCCCAAGAAAAACCCCTCAGAATCAAAGGCATCCCCTTGAATCTGAAACAAATTCGATACTAAATGTAGGTTTTAACCTTGTACAGAAATGACCCTGTAAACGAATTCTTAAAACATAGAATAAATAATGGCAACAACATAAAACAAATACACACAGATATTTTCCCCTGGATCCAAAAACTGGGACTAGCAGATAGACTTTTCATTATGTTCCTTTCAATGTTACAATACATATATATATACATGAAAAATAATTCATAAACCCCAATCCATTTACCCTGGATTAGAACATAACCATAGTTCTCTTTACCAAATCTAAAAAATACCATGGACAGAAAACCATCATGCCCAAAACCATGTGCAAAACCCATGCAAAAAACCATAGGTAGGTATGCCCACCTATTATAGGGTCCAAAAAAAATTTCTCAGACCACCGCCCCAAACCTCATGCAAGGGGGATACCTCCTCCCTGCAAACCCCCTGACAAGGGGGCTTCCACCCCCCTATGACCCACTTGCTTGTGCGACTAGTTGTCGAAATAATATAACACACACCCAACATCCCTCTCCACCTTTCTCACTCTATGTATTTCTTCCCCTTCCAACTCCATCTTTCTCCCCCTCTCTCTCCTCTCTCTCAAATCCTCTCTCTCTCTACCTTCCTCTCCCTCTCTTTCTCTCGCACCTCCCTCTCTCTCTCCCCACCATCGCACTCTCTCTTTCTCTCCACGTTCCAACTATGCCACTATATCCCTCCCTCTCTCCTTCTCGCTCTCCCCCTCGCTACCCCCTCCATATCTATGTCTCCCTATCTCTCTCTTCCCCTTCTTTCCATATCTATATCCCCTCCTTTTTTCTCTCTCCCCACATCTCCTCTCTCCTTCGTTCCATCTTCATCTCTCCCTTGTCACTCCCTCCTCTATCCACCTCTATTTCTCAATGTCTTTGTTCTTCCCTCTATCTCTTCCCCCCTCCAAATCCATCTCTCTCCCTCTATCTCTCCTCCTCTCTCCCCCCTCCTCCTTCTCTTCCTTCCTCTCTTTCCCCGTCTCTCCCACCTGTATGTCTCTTTCCCCCACTCTATTCCTCCTCTATCTCACTCACTCTCTTAAGAAAGTATCTAATTAAAAAAAAATGGTTGTAAAATATTAAACCTACATTTTGGATCAATTATGTCAAAGAAAATACAATAATAAAAAACTTAAATGAATAATGCACTATCTTACCTCTATCATTGTTAGTCCCTTTGATTTCTCTTTTCACTTGGATCCTTGGTTAAGATGCATCTCTCTCTCTCTCTCTCTCTCTCTCTCTCTCTCTCTATATATATATATATATATATATATATATCATTTTAATTTATTAAAACCTCAATTTAATCTCTATGGAAATATTTTTTGTAGTCGTGAGGATGGATGGTTTAGATATACCTCAAAATTAATTATAACCTTTTTTCTTTTAGATTTAATTAAAAAATGTTATAAAATTAAATTAAAATAAAGTATTTGTAAAATATTTTGATTTTGAAATAATTTATGGCTTTTGGGCATGTGGTATTGATAAGCCATGGTATTGGACCATGGTATTTTAACAGAATAATTAAAAGCCTAGATCTGTAACATAATAATGAAAAGCCTAGATGACATGAACCATGGTATTATCCCATGGTATTATTATTTTCTTCCCTCCTCTCGCTCTCTCCCCCCTCTTCCTCTATCTATCTTTCTCTTCTCGGTAATGGCCCATGATATTGTAAAAAAACATATTTAGAATTTAATAATACCCATGGTAAATATTCGTCTCGTATTGTAAATATTATGTTTTTATCAAATTATTAATTAAATTTCTAGATGGTTATGGAATCATTATTTTAATTTATATGGTAAAATGGATGTTAATTTATAAGTATTATTTATGTGCTAGATATTTTAATGTGATATGCATTTTATATTTTCTTTTATCTAAAACATTTCTTGTAATTTTATTAATAAAAAACAAAATTACAATAAAAAAATTGTATTTAAAAAATGTCTAACATCTCACATCTAACATCTAACACCTACACATCTAATTCCTAACATCTAACACTCACATGATATAATGTAACACCCAAATTTATTGTCATTTAACTTTAAGACAATTTTAATTTAGATATTGGTTTATTTTAAATTAATGGGATTAACATGTATGTTAATCAAGTTATGAACTAAGGCTTTTCTTTTGAATAAATATTTTATTTTGGATTTTTTTTCCATAATCCTCATGGTAAAAGTTTTCCAAGATTCCAAAGTAGTTGATTAAGGAGTTACTAGCAGTTACCTTTCCTCTAGGAATAAAAGGAAAATCCTAGAGGAGGAAAGGGGTTCTATGTAGGTGATCAGAAATATCTAAGGGCTCAAAGGAGTGAGTATCCAGAGATGAAGGAAAAACAGTGGAACTCTACTACTTGTTTTAGGAGACGAGACTGGACAAGAGTCCTGAGGTCCATCTCCTTGAAAACACTGCTCGAATTCCTACTTTGGTGAGGAGAATGGGGGGAGCTGATGACGTCATTTCCTTGCTCAAGGTTGGGCGATTGCTATCAGTCATACTTACTGACATAAGTAAACTATACTAGAAAGAAAAGAAAATAACTCCTCTTTGTCTGTTTGGTCTTATTCTTTTTAACAGAATTTTCAGAGAATGTGAAAATCAGTTGCAGAGATAGAAATAGAACTCTGAGTATGTGATTATTTGAATTACAGGAGTAGTAATGAATTCTAAGAATGTATACTCAAACAATATTTATTTTCTTTTTGAAATTATTACTGTAAATGAGATTTTTAGAAGAAAGAGTAATACAAAGTTCATAGGTAAACCTCACTGGAATATGGGTAAATCACTATCAAGTTGGACAGTTAGTCCATTTGGGAGAAGCACCCAAATTCGACAGTCTGACCTGTAGAAGGGAATAAACTATACACGGATAGAGGATGAAACCCCTTGAGGTGGTTCGGTCACCTATGAATAGTGTGTTATTACCAGGAATAGAAAGAAACAAAATTACAAGAAACTAACTGTCATGATAAGAAAAAATACTGAGAATCCATATGTCGAACATTTCAATCAGTGATAGAAAAGATCTATTTAATTCTAGAAATTCAAAGATCTGTTTTATACTGTTTCTATACTTAAATAAGAAACGCATTCATGTTCTGAGTAGAAAGGAAAATACAAAAATGTAGAATTCAGAACTCATAAAACATAGGGAAAACAGAGAGCTTAAAGCTTGAGAAAATAATTATGGTGAATCTAACAAAATTCACCACAAGTCTGAAAACAACATTTTTTTTTATCTTCTTGAAAATAAAAGAGAGCTCAACTAAAAGACATGACGGAGAGACTGGAAGTTAAATATAAAACTACGGTAAAAACTCTATAAATACGACATGAAAGTTATTGATAGAGCCGAACTGAAAAAGAATGCTCGAACCAGAAAAGATAACTTTGATGGTCCACACAAATTATATCTATAATTCATTATAAGAGAATGCCTATGCCAGTTGAGCCGGAAGAGCAAAAAAAAATCACATTTATAAATATATATGTATATAAATAACCTGGAAAATCCATGGAAAAGTTAAACGCAGTTCAACAAACTGATAGCAATATTCTTCATGAAAAACTGACGGTAACAAGAAACTTGACCAACAGTATGATGCCCTCATAGCCATGAATAAGGCAAGTCGAGAAACTGTAATTAAAAAATGCATAAACTATAGAAGTGGAAAATCCCTTATGGGTATTTACAATATTGCAAAAATCAAACCGATAAACCATTGTTAAACGCAATGGAGCCAAAACTATAATTTAAGTAATATCATAATCAACTGAACCCTCGAAGGATGGAAACAATATAAACTGCTCAACACTCAAGAGAGAAACAACATTACTAAACCTTTAAGAGTGAATATGAGATGAAGGAGTAAAGTTAGCCTGGAGAGATGTATTGCACCTGTAAGGGGAACAAAATGCATCAGTTGAATAGGTCGCGGAGAGCTTGTCGACACAAAGGGCGCAAAAGCAAAAGGGGTTTTACTTGTACAATAATTCAACAGTACATTAGTACTGGAATATGAAACCATGAACTATTAAGTAAGACTACAAGGAATCATCAGGTCTTATACTTTAAATCCATTTGGGTAGCGAACTCCACGCGCCTGCACCAATAAAGAACCATTAAAAATCTTGAAGAAAAGAACATGTTGTTATAAAAATAAACAAAATAAACTATGTAGTCGAGACTGTGAGCTTATGATTGACAGGGTCTACGGAGTAATCCCTCCCAACCTAGCATTTGAACGAAGAACACAAAACGAGCCAGATTTCTTCCTAAGCCCGCAGTCTGCAAACCAACTATTTGCACCAGGAGCTCAACAACCCACAGATATGTCAGTTCCATAGTCGAGACAACTTAAAGACTTAACAACAAGAATGGACAGAGAATACTGAGCATATTATGTAAACGCATATGGGTCGTTGCCATACCTAGGTAAAGATCATGGGAGGAACAATGAAAGGCTTACCGGAGTTGCAGAGTGCCAACGGACAAGACAACAGAACAACGAGGGAGGCAGTTAGGGTTTGGGGGATAGGGTAATACCCTAACCACCCTGACAACCTTACTAGCCATAGATCTCAATCGCACATCGATGACGGAGAGGCTCACCCATGGAACCTTAAACATTAAAGTGTAAGGATGGTGGATACAGCGGATTCAGCAGGATGTAATTAAATTAATCATCAAATTAATATTACATGCCAGTTGATAGAGCCATAATCTGTGAAATCCTGAAATTACTAGAACAATAATGAATATAATAATCGACTAACATCATATCCACGGAGGGATTGATTAATGATAAATTTTTTATAAATTATATGTATAATGATAATGTCAAATATAAAGTGTATGGATGAGACATAGCATAGCATCGTAAAAAGGAAACTTACCATTGTGCTTAAGTTCTATTGCAAGGAGTGACTAACCTAACTTTTTAGTTAAACAATGATTGAGGTCATTGTCATTAAGATTATAATGGACTTAATTTCCAATAGTAAAAAAAACTATGATGAAAGGTAAATATTGTGGTTGGACAGTACAGGTGGTATCAGAGCAATGTTCAAATGTTGGGACCTAAAAGGGATCACCTAAATAACAATTGGTGTGTGTAAATGTGCATAAAATTGAAAGGAAGATTTGACCGAGTAAAATGAGGAGGGGGTCTGTGCATCCAACACCAACACCCAGGACTTTAGGAGAAATTCACCCCAAGCCTAACCAATAAATCAATCCCAAGATGTGGGTACAACTAACTATAGACCAACATCAGCAAACTAGCAGATTTCTCGAAGAATAACAATGACAAACCAATAGACTTCTGGATACTGTAAGACAATTACAAGAGGAAATTTTGAGAGTCAAAAGTGATAATGAGAGGTTGATGCAGGAGCAGGAGAATATGCTTAAAATCCTCTCAGATACACGGAATCAAGGGATAAATCAACCAAGCCCAGAACGGAACACCCAAGAAGAGGGTGAGCAGCAACAAACAACAAATGACAAGTTCAAAGGCACTCAAACCCAACGGAGTAATAAACATAAGTCTTGTAATGAAGAAGAGTCGGGAAATTTCTATGAACAATAAGAGATAAAGAAACATTTTGTAGAACTGCAAGGTGAATTCCCAAATATTAAACCTCCCACATTCGATATAGAAACTGAAGAAGTAGCTGAAGCATGGATAATAAACATGAATAAATGTTTTCAACTCTATGAGTGTAGCAGTAAACTAAAGCCTCATTTAGCCATCTATCAATTGCGTGAAAAAGCCACCTTATGGTGGGAAGAAGTTAAAAATGTGCGAGGAATTGAAGATCCGAATGTGACCTAGGACGAGTTCCTGCAGTACTTTAAAGATAAATATCTAATAGAGCATTTTTATGATGAAAAATATCAGGAGTTTCATGACTTGAGGTTGGGATAGCTATCCATGGATGAATTTGTATCTAAATTTACTTCATTATTGCGATATGTGCCATATCTAAGGGATGAAAAGGTGAAAGTACAATGATTTCTAAGCAGTCTACCTACTCATATGAAGGAGAAAATTGAATTTTTAAACCCAAATACCATGGATGAAGTGATTCGAATGGCACGTATGTGCTATCAGCAATCCAAGGTAAAAGGAGAAGTTGGACAGAGTTGGCTGCCTAAGAAAGGGCAGAGAAGTAATTCCAAATTTAAAAACAACAGATATGGTAATTTTAAGGGTGCAACCAGAAATCCAGAAAATAGACAGTCAGTAAGAAATCAATAGAGAACTAAGTGGCCAACAAAAGAACGACCCACTAAAGCATCCAGCAGATCAGATCATGGACAGACCCAGAAACAACCATTGCAATGTTGGGGATGCGGTGAGGCGCATTATTATATGAATTTCCCTCACTGTGGAAGAAACAAAATTGTAGCTAATGTGCAAGAAGAATCCACTCTGGGGGATGTGGTGCGAAACATACCCAGAATCAACGCTGCACTTGAATATCGGCAAGCGAATTACCAACCAACCATGATAGAACTGGAAGGTAAGATGCACTCCCACTTTGTATCTATTTTGGTTGATCCTGGTGCTAGTTTAAGCTACATGAATCCAAATATTTGGGGAAAATGTGACTTACAAAGCTAGAAGTTTAAAAATCCTTGGTTAGTATAGTTGGACACTGGAGCAAAGTGAAGAGTCAATGCCAAAGTTTCAAACTGTCCTCTGGAAGTTGGAAACCATCATATAAATGTTGAATTAAATATTCTACCTTTAGGCCCATATGATATACTACTGGGGATGGACTGGTTGGAAGTGAATTGGTCATTAGTGGAATACAAGGATACAATTATTTATTAAAAGGCTAAAGATGGAACATGTCAAGGGTTGCAAGGAATTAAAAATCCACTTCATTTGCATCCTATCACAACATCTCAGTTGGGAAAATGCATTAGGAAGGGGTGCCAAATCTAAGCAATCCAAGTAGAATTTTCTAACTCTAAAGATAAGACTCCTATGATGGAAAATATTCCAGTGGTGCAGGATTTTATGGATGTATTTCTAGAAAGCATACTAGGACTGCCACCAAAGCAGGACATAGATTTCACCATCGAACTAATGCCAAGGATAGCACCAGTATCATGAGCACCATACCGAATGAGTGTGCCTGAATTGACAGAACTGAAAATGCAATTAGAAGAATTGTTGGATAAGGGATATATTCGTTCTAGTGTGTCACCCTGGGGGGCATCGATGTTGTTTGTGAAGAAGAAGGATGGTACAATGCGAATGTGCATGGACTACAGACAACTTAACAAATTAACTGTTAAGAAAAAATACCCACTACCTCAAATCGATGATCTCTTCGACCAGGTAAATGGGCAACTGCCTTTTCAAAAATAGATCTAAGTTTTGGGTATCATCAGATACGAAGAAAGGATGAAGAAATCTATAAAACAACTTTTCGAACCAGGTAAGGGCACTATGAATTTGTGGTTTTACCGTTTGAATTGACCAACACACCAGCAACATTCATGAGTTTGATGCATGGCATATTTCACCCATATTTAGAAAATTTGTCCTTATTTTTATAGATGATATATTAATATATTCAAAGAATATGGAGGAACATAAGGAACATTTGCATATAATGCTGAAAATGTTAAGAGACCATTAGCTATATGCCAAATTCAACAAGTGTGATTTCTATAAAGAGAAAATCTAGTATTTAGGCCATATCATTTCAGATGAAGGAATAACAGTAGACCCTAAAAAGATAAATACTATTATGGAATGGAGGGTGCCGAAGAACATAGAATACATATGGTCATTTATGGGACTGACTGGATACTATACGTGTTGTATAGAAGAATTTTCAAAAATTTCATTTCCCATAACCTCCTTGCAGTGAAAGGGGCGAGTGTTTAAATGGACTAGTGAATGCCAATATAGTTTTGAAAAGTTAAAACAATTGCTGACCACAAATCCTATTTTGGAAGTGGCATATCCAAATTTAGAGTTTGAAGTTTGCACCGACGTTAGCAAAGGAGTAGGAGTGGTGTTATCACAAGATCGGAAAGTTGTGGCATATGAATCAATAAAGTTGAAAGATCATGAACAACGATACTCCGCATATGATCTAGAGTTGACCACAGTAGTGCATGCACTCAAAACATGGAGGCAATACTTATTGGGAAAGAAGTTTGTGCTGAAAAATTACCATAGTAGCTTGACCAACTATGTTAAACAAACTGACTTAAATGCTCACTAGGCTAGGTGGAATGCATTCCTAAGCGAATTTGACTTTGAAATGTAGCACGCTAAGGGAAAGGAAATCGGGTTGTTGATGCATTAAGCATAAAGTTGCATTATGTATATGAGTTATACTTTAATCATGTGGAATTCAAATTCCAAGAACAGGTGAAGGAGGCTACAACAAAAGATCCTGGATATCAGTTTTTATGGAAGCAAACACAAGTTGTAGAAGATAAAGGAAAACAATCAAACTATACCATCAATAATGAACAAATATTTCTCGAAAATATATATATTCCTAATCAACTGAGACACAATGAATCTATAATGGTAGTTGTTGATCCTTTAATCAAATCAGTTCATTTTATTCCTGTACAATCCAATTTTAAAACTATCTAGATTCCTGACATCTTCATGAGAGAAATATGCAGATTACATGGCATTCCAAAAACAGTCACCTTAGACATAGATGTGAAGTTTACCTCAGCTTTTTGGAAGGCACTATTTACTGGACAAGGCACACAAGTCTAGTTTAGCACAACATACCAACCTCAAATGGTTGAGAAAATGGAATAGGTAAACCAGATACTAGAGAATAGGCTAAGAATGTATGTGATGCAGCAACCGAAAAAATGGGAATATTATCTACATCTGGTGGAATTTGCCTACAACAACGGGTATCAGGAATTACTCAAGATGAGTTCATTTGAAGCTTTATATGGTAGGCAGTGCCAAACCCCCATTCATTGGAGCAGTCCAGAAACAAAGCTAATGCTCAGATCATAAGAGAAAGAAACCATCACATGTAATCCGGAAAATCCATGGAAAAGTTAAACAAAGTTCAAAAAACTGATAACAATATCCTTCTTGACAAACTGACGGTGACAAGAAAGTCGACCAATAGAATGATTCCCTCACAGCCGGGAAAAAGGAAAGTCGAGAAACTGTAATAAACCAAATGCATAAACTATAGCAGCATAAATTCCCTTATGGGTATTTACACTATTGCAAAAATGAAACCGATAAGCCCTTGCTGAGCACAACAGAGCCAAAACTATAATTTAAGTAACAGTCTCATAATCAACCGAACCCTCGAAGGGTGGAAACAATCTAAACCTCTCAATACTAGAGAGAGAAACAACATTACTAAACTCTTAAGAGTGAATATGAGACAGAGGATTAAAGTTATCCTGGAGCAATGTATTGCACCTGTAAGGGGAGAATAGGCCTTGGAGAGCTTGTCAACACAAAGGGTGCAAAAACAAAAGGTGTTTACCTGTACAAGAATTCAACAGTGCATTAGTACTGGAAAATGAAACCATGAACTATAAGGAAGACTACAAGGAATCATCAAGTCTCTTACCTTAAATCCATGTGGGTAGCGAACTCCTCGCACATGTACCAATAAAGAACCATTAAAAATATTGAAGAAAAGAAAATGCTGTTATAAAAATAAAAAAAATAAATTGTGCAGTCGAGACTGTGAGCTTACCATTGACGGGGTCTGCAGAGTAATCCCTCCCAACCAAGCATTTGAACAGAGAGCATGAAATGAGCAAAATTTCTTCCTAAGCCCGTAGTTTGCAAACCAAGTATCTACACCAGGAGCCCAACAACCCACAGATCTCTCAGTTCTATAGTCGAGACAACTTAAAGACTTAACAACAAGAATGGACAGAGCATACTAAGCATATTGTGTAAACGCACAGGGGTCGTTGCCTTACCCAAGTCAAGATCTCCGTAGGAACAACGAAAGGCTCGCTGGAGTTGCAGAGCGCGAGAAGATGAGACAACAGAACAATGAGGGAGGTTGTTAGGGTTCCGGGGGTAGGGTAATACCCTAACCTCCTTAGCACCTTACTAGCCCTAGATCCCAGTCGCACATTGATGACGGGGAGGTTCACACATGGAGCCTTAAACATTAAAGTGTAAGGATTTTGGATATGACGAATCCGACGGGATCTAATTAAATTAATCATCAAATAAATATTATGTGACAGCTGACAGAACCATAATCTGTGAAATCCCAAATGTACTAGAACAATAATGAACATATAATAATCGACTAACATCATATCCGCAAAGGGATTGATTAACAACGAAATTTGTATAAATTATATGTATAATGATAATGTCAAATATAAGTGTATGAATGAGACATAGCATAGCATCGTAAAAAGGAAACTTACCATTGTGCTTAATCTCTATTGCAAGGAGTGACTAACCTAACTTTTTAGTTAAACAATGATTGAGGTTATTGTCGTTAAGATTATAATGGACTTAATTTCCAATAGTAAAAAAAATTTTATGATGAAAGGTAAATAATGTGGTTGGACATTACATATAATATATAATATATAATTGAAATATTTTACTTAATTATGAACATTAATATATCTTATTTATGAATTGCATTGTCCATATTAATATATTTTTTTATTATTGATATATTTTTAAATATATATGAATATTATTACATAATCATGCATAGTGAAAATTTTTAATTATAACTTGTTAGTAATATTTTTTTTGAATATATCATTAATCATTTATGCAACTAATATTTTTAATTACCTTTTTTTTTTGGATATTGAAATATTTAAAAAAGAGTTTTGTTAGAATATCCATATATATAAATGCACACATACATGAACATTCTAATAGTTTATTTAATTTTTATATTGAAATATTTATAAGGCAAATCATATTTTTGTTTTTTTAAAATAATTTTAATTATTGTTGATATAAAATTATGTTATTTAACATATAAATCAAAATATAATATATTTATTTATGCTTTCTAGAGTGAAAGTGAAATATTTTTACAACATTTCATTCATATTGTAATTATTGATGATTTATAATACTTTTAATTAAAACTACTTAAATTTGTATATTTATTTTTGTTTTTATTAAACACAACATTATTATATATATATATAGATATATGAATTTCCCTATTCTAATTTTTTTTAAAGTCGATAAGTTTCCTTATTAAAATTTTGAATTCTCATGTTGATAGGAGTTTTCCTATTGAAAAGTTTTAAATTTTTGAATAAAAAATATGCAATCTTGGTTTTGATTCAATAAAGAGGAATATTTTCACATTGTTTTAATAATATGTAAAGAAAAAAAACAAAATTTATATTAAAATTAAATTAATAATAAAGTTGTTTAGATTTATTTTAAAATATTAAATATTGTTAATTATATATATTTTATTTATTTTATTTTTAATTATATGATAAGGAGGTGTGTATGTTTTTTTTTTTATTTTTTTTATGAGTTGACATTGTATTTTAATAATAATGGTGAAACCATAAAGTATTAGATAAGTATTAATAAATATATTAGGAAATATGTCACACAAGAAGTATTTGAAGAACTTCTTTCAAATGAATGGATAAAATATACAAAAGTGAATACATTGAATTAAATTCAAAATGAATTAAAAGAAGCTAATGAATAAATCAAGAAGAAGCATGATGATCCATTTGAGATACAAAACATTAATGAAGAACTTAAAGAACTAATTAAAACATGGACAACGTAGCAAGAAAAAAATAGGAAAATGAAGGATTCAAATGCCAAATTTAAAAAATAAAATAAAATGAAGAAATATGTAGATTATGAAACTATAATCTAAAGATATTGAATAATGACAAGAGATTGAAGGAAGAAAAGAAACATTATCAAAGTCAAGAAGAAACAAGGATCATAGATGAAGAGATTACAAAAAAGCTTGAAAAGGAAATTTGCATGACAAAGCCCTAAACAAAAATGAGGTAAAATTAGAAATGCATTCTAGAATTGAAGACTCCATATAGATGAGGTGCATGCCAAATATGATGGAATTATCTTCTACGTTAGAGTAATTGAAGATCACTTAAAGAGGATAGAGGAGGTCATTTCTTGGAAAATAAGCAAGAAGAAATGATTGTGCATAGTGAAGGGAAACTATCAAATGTGAAACCATATCAACACCCTCATTACCATAAAATCAATGTCAACATTATCATGGAAGACAAGTAGATTGATATTAGCATAGGAAGAATATGGAATATTGGTTAATATTCATGGAAGAGGGCATTACCAAATTGTTATTCAATAGGAGTTTTGTAAAGATCAACAAATGCTATAATTTGGAGAAGTCACCACAACAATATATAGAATCAAATGAAATAAAATTATGCAACAACGAACCATAAAAAATAGATAATGAAAGGAATTGAGTTTGGATAGATGTTTCATCATCAATGGCAATAAGAAAGTAAGAATAATGAAATTATATTATTTGGTTCATCACATTAACACCCTTAATAGAAAAGCTTTGAAGACAAAGTTTTTTGAAAAAAAGTACTATAATAAATGTCAAAAAAGATATATATGGTGTTAGATATGTTTAATATGACTCTAAATAAGACATATATATAAAATTAAATGCACATGTATTGTGTAAATATATATGTAATAAGATCAACTTAATAATAAAAGAGTCACACATACAATAAGTGTAATATAAAAAATAAATAATTAAATGTATAAATGCATTGAGGTATTTAGACTTGAGTTTCTTCTATTTTATAAAATCTATTATATAACTTATTGTTTTCATCTGATTTCTCACTTATATTATATTGATCTACCTAATATATACCTTTAGTTTAATGTATTCAATAGTTTTTTAAAAATATTTTAAAAACATTATTCATAATAAACATGCCAATTTCTCAATCACAAGTATCCTTTCAATCACAAGGCCTTATGATTTTTTTGCTTTTCACGTACATTAAGACTATTCATTCCATTTTCATAGCAAGAATGTTTATCTTAATATCGTGAAGAGTGTTTATCTTAATATCGTGAAGAGCACCTATTGCCTGCATATTATTTCTCCATTTTCTAGAAGCATGCACTCATTATTCTTCGATTTTCCAGAAGTAATGACGCATTCATCATTCTATGATCAGGAAAGAAACACATAAATCCTATGCATTTTCGAACTTTTATATATACCATATGACGACCTTTTTTCTAGTTTAAATGTTAAAAACAGCACTTTACATATTTGATGATTTTCAAATTTACAGAGATTCATCATACCACATTACTCATTTTTTACAAAGATTCATCATACCACATTACTCTTTTTTTTTTAAACTTTAAAGACACGCTTCACATATTTACACAAGTTGAATTACTCAATTTTTTTTTAAAACTTTAAAGAGACACTTCACATATTTACACAAGTTGAATGATTGATGTTTATATTTCTAAATGGACGAGTAAGTGCAGTGCGAAGTCATGATCATAACATATACGGTAACTAAAGCTCTGAGCCACTATGGAAGACAGCGAGTTGAAACCCCGGGAACTGGTGGTGATGGCGTCTGTTAAGTTTTTTTATCCCTTTTTTATGTTTCATTCTCTGTGTTTTTAGTTTGAAGGATACTTCCGAGTTTTGTCTGCGGACATTTCCCGGTTGGAGTGCCTTTGTCTTTTTCTGCTGCATGGCCTGGTTCTTTTGTCTTTAGGGTGGTTTGATCTGGGGTGACAGACACGATTCCACTAGTCTTTATGAAGTGCAGCATGTCGGAGGAGGTAGTTTTGGCATAAAGGAACGCTGCACTTTTCTCACAAATGTTTTGGTGCATAAGGGAGGTCATAAAGGTTTTCCTTCCCACAGCGGACGCCCCCCAGATTACTGAAAATCCTTCCAGGAAGTCTTATGGCTGATTTCGGTCTGTGATTATCTACAGGCCCTGGAAGAGCCGTAAGGTGTTTCTGTGGGAGAGGTGGTGGAACCTCGGGTGCTGTCTTTGCTGCTGCTGTGCCGAAGCATAAGACTGTAATGCCGATGGCTGGTTCACGGAGTTTCGATCCCTGAATCCCCTGGTTTCTGGATAGGGGCCGACCTTTTTCCGGTACCGGTATTTTTTTAAATTCTTTCGGGGGATGGGCTGACGGCGTGGAGTGGTATGTGGGCAGCATGGTAATTAAGAGAAGGCGTAGTTGTTACGTTGGCGGAGGATCAACTCTGTTTTGATTTTACGGCTGTGAGGATTCGACGATTGTGAAGTTACCCACTATTCTGACACTCTTAACTCCACCCCAACTACCTTCCCACCTGGATTAACGATCATAGGCTATCATTTTGTTTATCAGGGTGATGATGTGTCGGGTTTAGGTCGTCCGGTAGCATAATGGGGGATCTCGGAACGGAGATCTGGGATGCAGAATTTCTGCAGGCTCTGGAGCTGGCGGAAGCGGGCTACAAGGCAGACAGTTGTAATTTACAGCGGGAACAACATCAACGCTTTTGCCAAACATTCCATGCATCACTTCCTGACTTTCCGACTTTCGAGAATGGAACAGGTAGGGTGGAGGCTCTTGAGAAGAAGGCCGATTTTCACCGGCTGAAGGTGACGAAACCGTTTAAACCAGCTACAGATAGAAGGTTACTTAGTTTCGGCAATGACTTGATGTGGGAGCAGGCCGAAAGCTTGCTCACAAGGGGACTGGTGGGTCGCTGGCAATTTGCCGGACAAAGCTCGGTCGACTTACAGAAGTCGCTGATGGAGGCTTGGGTAAAGGCAATTGGGTATGAACCTAGAATAAGCAAGCTCCCTAAGGGATGGTTCTGCTTCCATTTCTTGAAGGCAGAGGATGCACAAGAAATACTTCTGAAAACTTGGGTGAAGGGGAGATCCTTCTTACCTCTGTATTAGTGGACGACAGATTTCCACCCTGTCGACAACGCACCGCGGAACCATTTATTATGGGTTAAACTACCGGGATTACCCATACAGTTCCGGACGCTCGGGGTGCTGCAACAGATTGGTGCCAGTATCGAGGTCTGCAGATTCATTGATCCTAAGGTAAAAGGTGTCTTTGACAAGAGAGTGGCCTGGATACTGGTGGAGGTTTTTTTCGCGGGAGGACTTCTGGAGGACGTGGACCTAGAGTGGGAGGGCACGACGTACCGTCAATGCCTCGATTACTTGAACGCACCCTTTAGATGCTTTTTATGCCATGCTACTGGGCACCTCATGCGCTCCTGTGATAGATGGCATCCAGTTTATGGCGGTGGCAAGTCCGGCGCAACGGGTGCTCGGAAGGCAATGTGTCGTGGCGCAAAGATGACGGAGCATCAACCATCGGGGATCTCTTCCTCGGGTAAGTCTCGTGATCTTAGTCACTTGCTTTCTGTTGATGGTTTTTGTGGGGATCATGAATTAGGGGTATCGGGTGGGGGTTGCAGCGCTGACGGTAAGGGGGAGGTTTTGCACACAGAGTCTGTGAGGGGTGAACAGATCTCAGATGAAGTGGTGGGGAGTGTTAGTGATGACAGGGTATCAGACCCTTTGTTCATTCCCCATCCACGCTCTTTCTGCTAGGATGTTTTGGCACCCTCGAACTCGGGCGCTGTTTTCTCGGAACAACAAGGCTTTTCTTTACCTCCACTCAACAAAGATTATGTCGAACCCGACCCTGATTCATCCATCATCCCTGTATCCCCCTCACAGTCACCTCGGGACTCAGTCGGGAGCTCCCGACTTGGAGTTATTACTGTTGGAATTGGAAGCTAATTTGGTTCCTCTAACAGTGGACAAAGGAACGAAAGCCTCTCCTCCGCCAATTATCAGTCCTTCTTCCACTACTAATGTATAATCCGTCGAGGGAAAGGAAGGCCCATAGTAAAAAAGAAGTCAGTTTCTTCGTAGTCGGTACTGACTTTCCGGGAGGTGGACAATTCAGATACGTTCTGCTTACTATGGCACTTGATAGGGTTCTTAGAGATTTAAACCCTCAAGGGAAGTGCCATGATTAGCTTGTTTTCACTGAATATCAGGGGGCGAGGGGGTGAATTTTTTTTTTCTAATCGCCAATTTTTTTATATTTAAATAAACCTACTTTTGTTTTTCTACAAGAAACCATGCATAGCACTGAAAAATCCATTTCATGTTTCCACGCCATGTTCCTAGATTGGCATCTGGCGGCGAGGGATGCAGACGGTAAATCAGGTGGCGAAATTGTTATGTGGGATCCATCTGATGCCTCTTTCAAGGCCTATGGATTTGTTGGAGGGATTCTCCTCTCTGGCTTTGTTAGGGGTTTTGAGCACAAAATTCATCTCATCAACCTCTATGCCCCATACCAAGATCGTTTGTCTTTCTGGCGCAGACTGGAGAGTTGTAAGATCCCAAACCTTTAGTCAGATCTAGCACATTGTAGTGTTCTCAATAAAATTACATTCAGTAAAAACCATGAACATAGATGGGATCTAGAAATGCAGCTTTTTTTATTTATATTATTAGCTGAAAATAAAATACATGCCCATGCAATAAAAATATCTGAGCCTTTGCAGTGGCATGCTTGGTTGCTCGTTAAACAGAAAAATTACATTGAAGCACAATCATGGACCCTGGATGGATCCACCAGACAAAATTTACCACGGGTTTTCGTCCTGGGATCAATGCTAGAACTGGCCAGGCCAAGTTCTCAACCCAAACATAATAAAATAGATATTATCAGAATGATTCTAAATGCCTAGCTTCTCTCTCTTTTTATTGGCTTGATGGACTTTCTAGAGACCTTATTTTATTATTTTTCTCGGAAACCGACAACAAATACTATGGGAAAATACCACGGTAAGTACCATGGATGGATTTTATCTACTTTGACTAGATCAAGAAAGGGAATATTACAAGAGTTGTGGAACTTTACTTTTGGATAATTTTGGATAATTTGTTGATTGCAGGAGATTTTAATTTAGCGCTACAGGAAGACGAGATTTGGGGGACTACTGGTAGAAAGGACACGCTGGCTAGTCCTATTCTGAATATCTTTAAAGCACATAACCTTTGTGATTTAATGATGAAAGACCAGGGGCTATCTTGGTTTAATGGCAGACAGGGTAGGGACGCCATCTGCAAAAGGATAGACATATTTGTGGTAAAGACAAGCTTATTGACAAGGATGGGGGATTGGGTGGCGACTATCGGAGATATTCTCATCTCTGACCATAGACTGATTCGGTTGGACTAGAGGTTTGAGAAGAAAACAGGAGGGTACCCTTTCAAATTCAACCGGACTTTGCTCCAAGACCCCTCTTTTGTTTCCTTGGTGACACAGCATATGGAACAAAACCCGAGGGTCGTCAATATCTCTGCGATGGATCACCTGTCCCGAACCCTGCGGGAATTGAAAAGTAAGGTGAAAAGATGGGAATGAGCAAAGAAGATCCAATTGAAAGACAAACTTTGTTTTTATGAGGAGGAGACTGCTCGGCTGCTGAAAGAGAAGGAAAAGGACTCTCCTAGAGTCGGCAGTTGGGAGAGGCTGAAGGAGGTGGAAGAGGAGAGAAGGAAGATTCTTGTTATAGAGGAGCAGATGTGGTATCTTAAAAGCAGAGTGATATGGCTTTGGGAAGGAGACAAAAATACGAAGTTTTTCCATGTATTTGCGTTTGGGCGAAAAAACAAAAATTCTATTTGGAAGTTGAAGGTTAATGGTTCCTACTTTACCTCATCACAGGACATCCAAAATGAGGCTATGAAACATTTCAATCATATTTTTAAGAGTCGGTCGTTGATGGCTCAAGCGGAACATTTGTGGGCGGTTGAAGAGATACTGACAATGTTTGATGAAGGGGAACTGGAGGATTTTAAGAAACCGATTGGCAGAAAGGAGGTAATGTGGGTACTAAAATACTTAGCGACAGATAAGAGTCCGGGGCCCGACGATTGGACCCCAGATTTCTTCATTTTCTTTGTTGATTTATTAGTCGATCTCATCGTCACAATGGTGGCGGAAGCGCAGACCACTGGCAAGATCAGCAGGGCCTTGAATTCTAAATTTTTGGTATTAATCCCGAAAGAGAAAGGTACAGAAACTCTGGATGACTATCGCCCCATCTCGTTATGAATACTTTGTATAAAGTAATCTCGAAGATCATAGCAGAAAGGCTCAAGAAAGTGCTTTCTAGATTTATTTCTCCCGAGCAAGCAAGTTTTCTGAAGGATAGAAATATTCATGATGCAGTGGCCACAACACAGAAATTCATACAATCCATCCACTCTAAAAAAATGAAGGCTATGGTGTTGAAGCTTGACCTTAGTAAAGCCTATGACAAGGTCGACTGGGGACTGCTAACGCTGATTCTATTCAAGATTGGACTTGATAGGGAATCTGTCAATTGGATCATGGGGTGCGTAAATAATACTTTGATGGCTATCTTTATTAATGGTGTGGCTTCCTCCTTTTTTAAGCCAGGTTGTGGTCTGAGATAGGGTTGTGCCCTTTCGCCACTCCTGTTCATATTGGTGATGGTGGATACCTTAAGCACAAAAATTAGCCAGGCAGTTATTAGAGTCAATTTTAGAGGCATCAAAATCTCTCACCATAGAGAAATCTCCCACAACGTTTTCATGGATGACATACTGCTTTTTGGTCTGCTCATCAAGGATATATGGAGGGTCTTTTATGACATTTTTGATAATTTCTGCAACGCTTCTGGTATGTTAGCAAACTATGGCAAGTCATGTATCTACCATCAGGAGGATGGTAAGGAAATTGCAGCATCGATCAGAGCAATGTTCAACGTCAGGTTTTCTCCTCTAGGGCCGGGATTCAAATACCTGGGATTCCACATGAAACCCAATAATTACGGCATTAAGGATTGGACTTGAATGATTGAAAAAGCAGAAAGGAGAATTCGGGGATGGTTTACCAAATGGCTGTCGAAAGGAGGGAGACTAATATTGGTAGAGGCAGTTTTACAGCAAATTATGGTGTATTGGGCCCATTTATATGTGATTCCTTCGAAGATTCTAAACAGCATAAGGAGTATTATGATCAACTTTCTCTGGGATGGAGGCAAGGAGACTGGCAAGTACCACTTGGCTAGATGGGACCTGATAATGAGACCTAAAGAATTGGGAGGCTAGGGCCTCAAAGACCTGCACATTTTTGGAAAGGCTCTCATCATGAAGTCCCTCTAGAGGGGCATAACTTCTAGGAGTATTTGGAGTGAGATTTTAAAGTTCAAGTATCTGAAAGAGATGGGTTTGGAGGACCTTTATTTAAAGGAATGGCAGAACACGACCGAGGGAGTTGACCATCTGGAATGGGTTAAAAAACACATGGCCGTCCTTTTTAAAATGGCAGTATGGAGAAGGCGCGAAAATTCTTATTGGCCACTTATGTTTGCGTTGTGATCCAGCTCGGGCTCCTCTTAGCAATGACCTTATTAGACAGCTAAATGGCAGGGGTCTTTTCTACATGGCACAAATCATTAAGGGGTCGAACAATGGAATACCAGAGTGGTTGACAACAGAAAATCTGACGTTGTCGAATCACATGGAGGAGGAATGGAACGTGTACAGTGAAGACTTAAGGAGTTAGGGTTGGCACAATGTTATCGAGGGAGATAGGGTCATCTGGAGTTGTCCGAAATATAACAAATTGCCGAAGGTGACTGAGATTTAACAGGAGCTATCCTCATCGTCGTCCTCGCTTGCTGAAATTTGTGTATTTCGAAGCATCTGGGCAAACTCGGCTCAACTGAAAATGAAGATTTTAGTTTGGTTGGTTTTGATGGAGAAAAATCTCACATGGGACATACTACAAATAAAAGGTTGGATTGGACCTGGATGCTGTCGTTTTTGTTTGGCTAGTGAAGAGAACCACACTCACCTTTTTTATTCTTGTTCATTTGCAAGGAAAGTTCTGGAGTTAATCTGTCAGTTTTTTAATCTCAAGGCTCCTACTTTTACGAGAACCACAGATTTTATTTTATGGTGGCACAAAAGAAACCCTTCTCGGAGGATTATCTCGGTCATCTTCCATTGGTTCATCTGGTGTGGAAGGAATAGGAGCATTTTCAAGGGGGAGAGATGCAGCCCCGAGAGGAGTGCTCATTACAACATTGCAAACTGGGAAACCCTCAGAACCTCGCAGAAACCTCCATTGGACCTTTCTATCCGACTCAGGCCCATGGAAAGAATTTACCCAGCTGGTTCCTTTGATGGAGCCTCACAACTTTCCAGTTGTGGGTGCGGTGCGTGGTTAATGTTATCGCCAAATTGCCACCACAAGATTTACTGGCATGGTGGTTTGGGACCAAACATGCGTGCTGAAGTCCTGGCCCTTTGGGGTCTTTTGTGGTTTGCCACTCAGTTGTGCATCGAGTTTTTATGGGTATATGGAGACTCTAAAGTCCTGATCGATCATATCAACAAGGGAACTGTCCTTAACCCAGGTAATCTGAAGTCTTGGTTGAGACACATTAATTTTTTAAGAGATGATTTATCCTCCATAAGTTTCAATCATATCTTCAGGGAGAAAAATGATGAAGCCAACAGATTATCTAAAAAAGGTTTAAATGGTGTTTTTGGACAAATGCATTATGAACTGGCTGACTCAAATGGAAGGGGGGCAACTCGTATGGTGAATTTCAGCTGAGAGAGGTTTTCCAGAACTTCACAGCCAATAATCACGTTTAATCTCTACATAAATAGTTTTTTTTTTTTGCCTTTCTGGAACTTTTTTAATGTGTTATCATAATATGTCAAAAACTTTTTGCTTTTCGGAGAAGATAATCATGCCTGCTGGAGGGCGGATTACGAACACTGTGCAATGTTCCTACTCTAAAAACTAGTTTTTGTGCTACCTCTTCCATCTTTGTCTGAAGGAAGAAGAAGATTTAACTACATTTGGTGAATGATCGACTAATTATATGTAAACAGTGTTTATTTTCTGTATGTTCCTAATGATGGACTTTTCATAAAACTAAGATGTAAGACTCACTTTTGGGTAAACTTATTGATCTGGTACATGATATATATCAGAGATTTTTCTACAGGAAAAATAAAGATTGATGTTTATATTTCTATTGTATCATCAACTCTCTGAAACTTATTGTCCTCGAGTGGGAACCAAGTTTTGGCATCCTCCCCTATTAAAAACTGACATAATTATCCATCATTACAAGGGATGATTGCTTGTCGTCTGGGTACCGTGCTGGGCTGCAGCAGTTGGTAAAGCACGCCATTATTTACTATTTGTTTAGTTATGACAATTTACATCATATTATCATATTGACGCGCCAATATTCTGTACTTTTTTTCGTTTAGCTATGGAAATGTTTCCACCCGGGGCTGGAATTTGACATTCTACAAAACATTTTTTTGGATTTTTAAATGTATTGGACAGTAAACAAAAAAAATTCACAAGTAAACAAAATTGCAAACCATAAATTTGACATCCAAATATTTTCGCTATCCAATAAGCGGTTTAAATTCTAATAACTAGTTTATAGATAAATGCTAAGGCAAATAATCTATACAGAAAAAAATAAAGTATTGTTATTCTCTAGTTACACATTGTGGATATACATTTCATAAACTATCCAGTGAAAAAACTTGTCAAAAGGTTTCTTGAAGGAAACATCCTCATAAAGGTTGGTCATTTCCTGGTGTTCTCAGCTGCAAATTCTTTCTCATGTGTCTATGGGTGCATTTATAATGCACTATGGATGGAATTCTACGTTGGAAATGATAAAAAACTGGTTTACATTAGCTAAATGACTCTCCAGGTGAGAACCTGGAGAGTGTACAAACACTCATACACACACTCTATTACATTGAATCAGATGAGCCTTAATTATATAGGCTTTCACACTAACGGGATGGTTTCAACCACTCCCGAGATATTAGGACTTGAGATCTAATCTTAGCATCTCAATCCTATCATCATCATAACAATAACCTAATTATGAAGTTCTCCATTAATTCCAACACTCCTCCTTAATGGAGAAAGGGTACTGAATAATAACATATGCCTGCTGGTCTAGTCTCAGCTAGGCTTACAATAAAAGCATGAAAAAAACTTGGTAACAGAGTTTTCATTTTTGTATTTATGCTTGTGACTACATACTTGTTCATTCCGAGTCGAGACTTTATCTTCACTTTCTTTGCCATGAGATAGTGATGTATCTTCGCCTCATTTCTTCCCCTGTGAAGGAAAACTTGAATTCTTGTTCTCATCCTTCTCAGAATTATGGCAGGGTGGATAGGAGAATTTTCCTTCTCATTGTTTCCGGTGTCAATCATCTGAACATCAGCGATGATATCTTCACCATTGATTACTGCAATTTATGTGTTAATTTCATAAAGACATGGTGTTTCAAGCCATGCTTCAAGAAACTTCAATTCTTCTTCAAAATTCATTATTTTTTCTTGCCTACCAATATCTGCACAAAAAACAATGTTAGATTTATAAAGATGACCACAATTACTTTCATCTTCCTGTTCCTTCATGAGAGCTTTCATTTCACCATCTCTCCCTACTTCATCCCTTTCTGCTGACATAATTATGCCTTCATCCAGTTCTGCTGCTGCAAGCATGTTCTGCATTTGATCTGTATGTGAAGATAGGCCTTCCTTCTCACCAAACAGTAATTCATCAATAAGATGTTTTTCAATCATCAAATTGATCCACTCATCATGAGATATATAAGTCTCATCAAACTTGATTTCTGAATCAGGAAAACTTTCAGGTTCTACAATAATGGATGTGTTTTCATCATTACAAGTTTCAATTACAGATACACATTTATCACCCATCATTGCATCTTTAGTTTGACAATCCAATATGGGATCATTATTAAGAGCAATATCTTCAGCATCATTGCCCTCATTCAAACCATATTTCATCTCTAAAACATCCCATAAAAAATTTGTACTAGGAATCTCTCCATATTCATATATTATGCTGAGTATGATGTTGCCATCTACTGCAGATGTTATAAGACTTAATACTAATGTATCTCCACTATCAAACATCTTCAACATAATCCAGTAAATTTACCTTCCATAGTACTGTTTTCATTTCATTTTCCCAACTTTCATAATTCATACCTGAAAAAGATGGTAAATATGGCATTAAAAATTTTATGATCTCACCAAATTCCAAATCTGCACCTTGATCAGCAACTGCTCCATCACCGTCAACCTGAAACAAATCACAAAATTCTGCAACACAATATTTTGCACTTCTCCATTGATGCTTTCTCTTGAATTTTCTTTGAAACTCTTTCAATTTATTTTGACGACCCATTTTCTCCTTCTATTTTCTCCCTTGCAAGAATACTTCTTCCACTGTAACATTAACCCACACAGGCACCACGGTACCTCACGCTCTTCCTGTTTAAGGGCTGAGACAACACCATAGCCTCAATGGCAACGTCGACTCTCAATCTTGGAGCCTCAACACATTCACTCGGTAGCCTCGTTGACACTTCTAGCAATGATGACATCCAATGCAGGAAATTGTACTCTGCATCTCAAGGATGGCGCCGACGTCTTGCTCAATCACAGCGATCAGATGAGATTCGATCTGCTCCCTCTAAATTCACAGCTCCGCCCAATTAGGGACCAAGTTCTTCCATCGACAGAAATGATTATGTGTCGATTAACAAAATCGTATTGGAATTCTTTTGGCTGCTCTCGAAGCTCACAAAAAACAACCCCTTCGTTGGCAACAATGCCACTTAACTTTACATAGAGGGCTATCTCAATGCCTATGCTTATCAGACATGTACTTCATGGGCTGGAGATATTTCGATCTCATGCATTAGCACAGCAAAGATCTGATCCGAAGTCCCACGACCTTATCAAACAACAACGAATCCAACACCACCTTATGTCGGGTTTACCAGGACTCTCACGAGAGAGATCGATCACACTGAAGCTCCACGCTCATAAATGCTGCTCGGGGAATCATTGATGTTGGTTCAAAACATGGATCCACGCTGCTCTCCCAGATCTCCCTGACTCACTCTAAGTGAAAACGATGGGAGTTTTTTTAAAGCTTGAATATGAAAGAAACTGCCTGTGATCAAAACCCAACACCCTTGTAACTTAAACACCACTTAGGAAATGTCACACTATGCTTTCACAGACTTATGACAGGTTGCGTAGAGATCGAATGCACCCATATATCATTCGTCTTGTTATCTTAACATATTAGGTCCTCAAGGTCGAGACCTGGCAAGAAATCCGCCACCAGATGGACTCCACGATCAATTACAAAGGATCAAACACAAGATATGATCCACGACGGAGAGAGACTTTATAGTAATGGGAGTCGTGCCTCCATGCCGTTTGCACTCTGGGAACAGTCCATGCAACCACTCCAACCATTCCTATCAGAAACACAGATACAAGTTGTCTCCTGCATCAACTTGTCCTCTAGCGATATGGCACCTCCAAACTGACGTCAAGTGAGGTTTTCTTTCCAGCGGCTCTCTGCAAATTCTTTGGCAACGTAATGGAGGAAATCGATGCTTCTTACTGGTGATTCCCACCGATGGCAGCAACAGTCAGCTTGGACAATGGACAGTTCACCTCTGTCTTCGATGGCAGTCAACACACTTCAATCACCATGCAATAGCTCCAAATCTGAACGTTGGTATTCCTTACGCAGATGGGATCCACGACTAAGTCCTCAATCCACGTTCCGAGCTCTACCTCTCGGCCCTACTCTAGCACTTACTCCAGCAGATCGATACCGCCTCTCATCCACAGATCCAACGATACCCGATCGAGCACCAAGATAGTGCGGTGGACAACGATCTCATCCCCGAGGGGGCCTCGCTATAGAAAAACTTGAGGAGGCCTGCCAACGTAAACAATTCCGGTAAATATGCTCTACAATGTCGACTTCGTGGAATTTTCTGTTGAACACACTGAACAGTTTCAGTTTCTGGACAAGGTTGCGATCATGCGAATGAAATTTAAACCACATTCATTGCAGCTACAGTGGTACCTACATTTATTCCTCGGCAACAGTCGCAGCAGATTTTGACGACTCACAAAACTGGAAGACGCACCAGATCTCCCTTGTCACGGGATCCAGCGACGCTACATGAGCTCACAGACTCCTTTACTATGGGTTGTCACAACCTTCACACATCCTTCACACAGGCTCAACCTCCACGCACACAACAACCTACCACGTAGGCTTTGATACCATGATAAAAAATTGGTTTACCTTAGCTAAATGACTCTCCAGGTGAGAACTTGGAGAGTGTACAAAAACTCATACACACACTCTATTACATTGAATCAGATGAGCCTTAATTATATAGGGTTTCACACTAACGGAATGGTTTCAACCACTCCCGAGATATTAGGACTTGAGATCTAATCTTAGCATCTCAATCCTATCATCATCATAACAATAATCTAATTATGAATTTCTCCATTAATTCCAACAAATGCTAAGGCAAATAATCTATACAGAAAAAAATAAAGTATTGTTATTCTCTAGTTACACATTGTGGATATACATGTCATAAACTATCCAGTGAAAAAACTTGTCAAAAGGTTTCTTGAAGGAAACATCCTCATAAAGGTTGGTCATTTCCTGGTGTTCTCAGCTGCAAATGCTTTCTCATGTGTCTGTGGGTGCATTTATAATGCACTATGGATGGAATTCTACGTTGGAAAGCCTTGCCCTACGGGTTCCGGTGCTAGCGGTTGCTCAATGGAGCGACCATACAACCAATTCTGCATATGTTGCAGTTAAATGGAAGACAAGTGTTAGGTCCCTATATCAATAGTATAGCCCCTTATTATGTTAGTGTAGACCCCCCTTATTGTTATTATTGTACCCTTGTAACCCCCATTTTTTTAATATTGTGCCCTTAAATTATTATTGTTAGGTCGGCTAGGATTACATTGTGGCCCACTAGGATTATATTGTGGCCCCATGGACTCCTATATATAGGAGGAGGTTTTGTTCATTTGTATCATCCAAGAATTGTTCATTTATGTAATGTATTGGAGGTTTCCCCCTCGAAGTGGCTTATTTCTAAGGCGTTGATATCTCTTTTCTTCTATTTTTGGAGCTGGTTACACAACATTTGGTATCGGAGCTTTGGGATTCTAGGGTTTCGCTGCTCCAAACAGGTCATCGTGGCATTTTCGCTATAACTTTTTTTCTACGAAGCTTCAGAAGCTGAAATTTTTAGGGTGCGAAGCTGAAATCTTGAGGAAGTTTGTATAAAAATTTCAGAGCTTGGTTCGCAATATTTTCGGAGATATGATCTGTGAAAGTTAGGTATTTTTTCAGGCTCCTAAACAGGTCATCGTGGAATTTGCGCTATAAAAAAATTTCTACGAAGGTTCAGAATCTGAAATTCATATGGGTGCGAAGCTGAAATCCTGAAGAAAGTCGTCAAAAAATTTCAGATCTTGGTTCGCAATATTTTTGGAGATATGATCTGTGGAAGGTAGTGCTTTTTCAGGCTCCTGAATTTCATCTCAAAGAGGTGATCGTGGGAAAAGTTCAATAACTCTCTCTCTGGGCATCGGATTGGAGTGCCGTAAAAAGTGGTTGCAAGTACACGGACCGCAGTTTTATGGCTATCAATTTCAGAGCCGAAGGACAAAACAGTGACACGTGGCAAGCCGTACAAGTTCACTCTACTGAACCAGTCCAAAGTTGGGTCATTGTGGGAGATTGGAAATAACTTTGTCTTGAAGAATCCAAATCAGATCATATCTGTGGCATTTGAAAGACAGTTCAGAAGACTAATACAGCAGTGAATTTCAGATATTGAAGATTCTCAATTACAGATATAATTCAATCTCAATACAGAGCTCCTAAAAAGCAAGTAAAAGGTGTGTATTTTTTTCCAATTGCATAAGTCTTGTTTGAAGAATCAAGTTGAATTGATTCCAAGGGAATATTGTAGAATAGATATCAGTATTGGATTCTAAAATGGCCCCTAAAAAGAATTCTACTCCCATTAAGCCTTTAGAAGGCTCTACTATGACTCATGAAGACGAAGAATGGCAACATGACATATCAAAATTACAAGAGCAAGTGCAACAAATTTCGCTCTCGCAAAGAACAACAAAAAATGAAATGGAAGTTTTGAAGAAAGGCATGGAAACTAAGATGGATGGTTTGAAGAAAGGCGTGGAAGCTAAGATGAATGGTTTGGAATCTAAGATGGATGGCATGGAAGTGGGCATGGAAGCTAAGATCGATGAAAACATGAAAGACAACATGGAAAACATGAAGAATGATCTAAAAGCATACATGGAAGGCTTGATGACAAGCTTAAAACAAGAAACGATTCCTAATAGCGGAAATATAATAGAAGAACCTCATGATGAGAACAAAATAAATGTTAATCGTGATTTCATAACCTCTAATGTTGGCGGGAAGAACCACCATATTCCAAAAATGGATATGAGGAAGTTTGATGGAAAGGATCCTGTAACATGGATACTACAAATGGATCAATATTTTGATCTCCATAACGTGCAAAACACACAAAAGGTACGCATTGCAACTTTACATTTAGAACAAAATACATTTGTATGGTATCGATGGCTTTGCTCCCGTAAAAAAATTGTCACTTGGTCAATTTTTACGGAGAAAATGATAGCACATTATGAGGATACAAAGAGCAACACCTTCTTTAGCCAATTGATAAATCTCAAACAAAAGGGTTTAGTGGGGGAGCACATTGAGGACTTCAAAAATTGAATATAAGGGTAACTGATATTCCAGAGGAACACAGGATTGATCTCTTCATAGGCACTTTAAAGGATAACATCCAACATGAAGTTCGCGTTTTGGAACCTGATTCATTGGAGAAGGCATTCGGGTTGGCAAGAAAAATTGAATGTAAAATTATGGCGACAAGGAAGCCTACCACTCACTTCTATAAAGAGGGAAGTGTTGCTACTCCTAGATTTCAACAACCTACAAGGTTGACACCACAACAATTGGAAGAAAAAAGAGCAAAAGGGCTTTGCTACGGTTGTGATAGCAAATACACTAAAGGTCATAAGTGTGCTGAGAAGAAATTATTTTACATAGATTGTGAAGAGGAAGAAGAAAATGAACAAGAAGATGATATACACCAGGAACCAACCCTAGAAGAGGAAGAAATGAATCCGACCATATCGTGTAATGCACTGGCAGGAATTACCACTCCTCAAACTCTCAAGATACAAGGACAAATCAAGAAGAACAAGGTAATAGTGTTGATTGATTCAGGTAGCACCCATAATTTTATTCATTGTAAGGTAGCCAAGGAATTAAATTGTTTCCTATACCCAGCACCAGAATGTCAAGTGATGGTTGCAAATGGAGGAACTATAAATTGCTCTGGAAAATGCCATAATATCAAGCTAACCATGGGGAATATGTATTGACTAGTCCAATGCTTTCCATTCCTATGGGAGGTGCTGATGTTGTACTAGGAGTACAATGGTTACAATCTTTGGGGACGGTAACTTTTAATTTTCAAGAACTTTTCTTGAATTTTTTTTCAGAAGGAAAGGAAGTCGAATTACGGGGTATTGAAGGGAAGTCGGGAAGGATAATAAGCTCTAATGTCATGACAAAGCTTCTAAAGAAAGAAAAACGAGGCGTAATTTCACAATTATGCTCACTAGAAGTTCCGACATCAAAATCATCTATTTCTGCAGATCTCAACAAGTCTTGGACAATCATTCCAAGGTGTTTGAAACTCCCAAAGGACTCCCACCTATTCGTGATCATGATCATGCTATTCATTTGATTCCAGGAAGTGTTCCTCCAAACATCGAGCCTTATAGATATCCTTACTTCCAAAAGAGCGAAATTGAACGTATGATTGCAGAAATGTTAGAGGCGGGTATAATTCAACCTAGTCAAAGTTCTTTCTCTGCTCCTGTAGTATTGGTACACAAGAAGGATGGATCATGGCGCATGTGTCCGGATTATAGGGAGCTCAATAAGCTCACCATTAAAGATAAATTTCCCATTCTGTGATTGATGAATTATTGGATGAATTACATGGAGCAATTTATTTTACCAAGTTGGATCTTCGTTCAGGATATCATCAAATTAGAATGAAGACTGAAGATATTCCAAAAACAGCATTTCGAACTCATGAGGTCATTATGAATTTTTGGTCATGCCTTTTGGCCTTACCAATGCACCTTCTACATTTCAAGGGTTGATGAATTCCATTTTCAAACCCTTCCTTAGAAAATTTGTGCTAGTATTTTTTGATGATATACTAATCTACAACAGGTCTTGGAAGGATCATGTTGAACATGTTGACAGGGTGCTCAAACTATTGCAGGAGAAACAATTATATGAAAAAAAATCCAAATGTTTCTTTGGAGTACAAGAGGTGGAATATTTGGGTCACATTGTATCTCACGAGGGTGTTAAAGTAGACCCTAACAAAATTAAAGCCATTAAGGAATGGAAAGTCCCCACAACCATAAAGAAGTTGCGAGGATTTCTCGGGTTAACAGGGTATTATCGCAAGTTTGTTAAGAATTATGGGAGAATAACGGCACCTCTAACAACATTATTGAAGAAAGATGCATTTTCATGGACTCCTGAAGCAACTAAGGCCTTTGAACATCTTAAAGAGGCAATGTGCCTAGCACCGGTCTTAGCTACGCCGGACTTCACAAAAACCTTTATTGTGGAATGTGATGCCTCAGGAAATGGAATTGGTGCAGTTTTAATGCAGGAAGGAAGACCCATTGCTTTTGAAAGTCGTCCAATCAAAGGAAAGTATTTACTGAAACCTATTTATGAGAAGGAAATGTTAGCAATACTACATGCACTAAAGAAATGGCGAACTTACCTAATGGGAAGACACTTCAAGGTAAAAACTGATCATGATAGTCTTAAACACTTTTGGAACAAAGACTATCTTCAGAAGAGCAGCAAAAATGGGTCACAAAGATGTTGGGTTATGACTTTGAAATAATCTACAAAAAAGGAAAGCTTAATGTTGTTGCAGATGCACTCTCCAGAAAGAATGAAGAGGTGGAAGCATTGCTTTGTGCCATTTCTATTATCCAACCAGATTGGATAACCAAAGCAAGAGATGAATGGAAGAAGGACAAAGATGTATGGACACTCATTCAAAAGTTGCGGCAAGATCCTAGTACATCTGATACATTTAGTTGGAAAAATGATTCCTTATGGTACAAAGATCGCTTATATCTTTGCAAGAATTCCCAACTAAAACAAAAGATTCTTCTGGAATTGCACACTTCTCCTTTAGGAGGACACTCAGGATTTTTAAAAACTTATCACGGGGTGAAGAAAGAATTTTTTTGGGATGGCCTTAAATCTGATATTCAAAAGTTTGTGGCGGAATGTTTGGTTTGCCAGCAGAATAAAGTGGAAACAATTAAGACCCCGGGACTTCTACAACCTTTATCCATTCCAAGTCAACGTTGGGAGGAGATTTCAATGGATTTTATCACGAGTTTACCTAAGGCTGAAGGAAAGAGTGTCATCATGGTGGTAGTTGATAGACTTACCAAGTATGCACACTTTTGTGCATTATCTCATCCATTTAAAGCAAGTACAGTTGCTACTACATTTATGGATAGAATTCAAAAACTACATGGAAGCCCAAGGGTTATTGTGAGCGACATAGATCCCATTTTTACTGGAAATTTTTGGAAGGAGTTATTTTCTTGTTTGGGTACTCAATTAGCTCATAGCTCATCTTATCATCCTCAATCTGATGGTCAAACTGAGATAGTAAATAAATTTTTGGAAGGATATCTTCGTTGTTTTGTATCTGATAAACAAACACAATGGGTCAAGTGGTTACCTCTTGCTGAATGGTGGTATAACACTTCCTTCCATACTGCGGCAAAAATGACCCCATTTATGGCACTTTATGGATATCATCCACCATCCATCACATCATCTTTAAGGGAAAATTCGAAGGTTCAAGCGGTGGAAGATCACATCGAGCATCAGCAAGAAGTTCTCCAACTCTTAAAGGATAACCTGAATTTGGCACAAAATCGAATGAAACAACAGGCAGATCAACATCGCAGCAAGAGAAGTTTTGATGTAGGAGATTGGGTATTTTTACGGCTACAACCATACAAACAAATGTCCCTCAAGCAAGCTAAGAAGGATAATAAATTATCACCAAAATACTATGGTCCTTACAAGGTGTTGCAAAAGATTGGTTCTATGGCATACAAATTGGAGCTTCCTGCTTCTTCGCGAGTACATCGAGTTTTCCATGTTTCATGCTTAAAGAAGGTTATAGGTGAAAATCTTCCAGTTCAAACAATATTGCCAGAACTTGATGAGGAAGGAAAAATAATATTGGAACCTGAAGTGGTCATGGAAACAAGAACTCGACAGCTACAGAATCGGTCAATTTCAGAGTATCTCATCAAGTGGAAGAACTTGCCCACTGAAGATTCTACATGGGAGGACGAGAATTTTATACAGAAGCACCCGGAGCTACTCAAGTGTTGAGGACAACACTTTTTTGAAGGAGAGGGGCATGTTAGGTCCCTATATCAATAGTATAGCCCCTTATTATGTTAGTGTAGACCCCCCTTATTGTTATTATTGTACCCTTGTAACCCCCATTTTGTTAATATTGTGCCCTTAAATTATTATTGTTAGGTCAGCTAGGATTACATTGTGGCCCACTAGGATTATATTGTGGCCCCATAGACTCCTATATATAGAAGGAGGTTTTGTTCATTTGTATCATCCAAGAATTGTTCATTTATGTAATGTATTGGAGGTTGCCCCCTCGAAGTGGCTTATTTCTAAGGCGTTCATATCTCTTTTCTTCTATTTTTGGAGCTGGTTACACAACAACAAGGATGAGATTGAATAAACCTTCAACAGAAGGAATCATGGGGAAGGAGGAAGTACATTAATATGGCAGGTTGATTATGGATGACCAACTGGGTGTTGAGTTTATGAAGCATGCTTTGTGGTGGAAGATATTATTGAAGGACAATGATGCAAGAAGATTTTTTGAGAAGACTATTCAATAATTTGTTTATATTGAAAGATATATATTGAGAAAAAATGATATAATAAGCTTAAAAAAAATTTATACTTTGAAAATGTTTTATGTAACTTTGGATTTTGATGATGTCCACTAGAAGCTGGAATTTGACATTCCACATAACAGTTTTTTGATTTTTAAATGTATTGGACAGTAAACAAAAAATCATCAACCCGTAAACATAATTGCAAACTGTAAATTTGGCGTCGAAATATTTTCGCTATCTATCATAAATTTTAATAAGCAGTTTAAATTCTAATAAGTAGTTTACAGATAAATGAGGGAAACAATCTATCCTCTGCTTAGTTGTATCAACCATTTCTTATCACCGGTTTTTTATCAATGAGTTGGAAATGAGATTCTTATAAATATAAGATAGAATATAGAGAAATAATAAAGTATTGTTATTTTTTAATTACATATTGTTAATATACATTTTATAAACCATTTATTTGGTATTCAATGATTATAAAGTCTTGAAAGTGTTCTCTATTCATCTTTATAAAAAATAGTGTTTATCCCTTTCTATTTATTATATCATTATATCTGTGGCATAAACCTTCACAATAAGTGAAAGAGGTATAGCTAACCCTAGATTCCATTATTAAAGATACAAAAAAAAAAGTATTTCTTATTTTTACATTTATATTTGTATATGTGAAATATAGAATTATAAATAACCAAACATGTTTTAGGTGACATACAAAGATGACAAAAAAGTTAGTTAGATGGAAAAAAAAAAAAAAAAAAGTTATGTAATTATATTTTTTAAGATATCGATTATTTAATATATTAAGTTTAACATATATGTTATATGTCATATTATTTTATAATTTTAAATTATAAATAAAGTCTTGATATAAAATAAAAGTTAATTTCATATATATATATTTTTATATATATTGTTTTGAGGGTCACTTCTAAGGAGTTGTGGTTTTCAAAAATCACTTGAATCTTAATATATTTTTGGAGCTATAGAATTAGACTAGTGAGATGTTTTGCCTTCCTTTTCTAAAGATGACTACTTTAAACCTACCTCCTAATTGTCATACAAAATTTACATTTAACAAGAAAAACATTTGATACTCACATAATCTACATAAAACATAAAACTTTGACCAGCATGAAAAACAAATGCCCATCATCAAATTTCTATTTGACAAGTAAGAAAAAATTGAAACATCTTGACTGCTCATTGTGTAAGGAAAGAAAGAAAATACCAAGTATCATGTAATAAGTTAATGATTGTTTCATTGTGTGAGACAATCATACATCCAAGTAATAAGATGAGGCAATAATACAAGCCATGAAAATGATGCAAAAGCAATGAGACAATCACTGATTTACTACATGGTACTGGAAAACTGCTCACCCCATTGCCAGATTTCCACTTGTTCTCAAGAAAAGCGAGGAGGAAATATTAAGTTCTTCTCAGTTGTTTTACCACCATCATTCTATCATAGAAAATATGTACCTATTAGTAAAAGTAGGCTACATTGATTTCAACGATCAATCTGAGTACTTGAATCAAGAGCATGGCTTTGTCAATAAATAAGATAATGTGTCGAAATCATATGCTTATCTAGTATTTAGGGTAAATTTTTCACCATCTTTAAACTTGAAAATGGAAGAGATTTCACAGAAAACATTGAAAAAACATATGATTTTTACACAAATTTCCAAAAGTCTTCTTCATCAACATTTAGCTGACTGTGAAAATCCAAAATAAATAAACTCCACATGAAGGCGTAGACAAACGATCAATTTTAATGGAAGGAGTCCACAGTCTCTGCGAAAGAAGAAATTTTGTATCTTCGGACACTTTGTACACTGATATTTCGTCATCACTAGTCGTTGGAGACTAGGAGGATGGGATCTTTAGGCGACGTAGAGTACAGAAAGCCTCATATTCTGTTCTGGTGGTTCTGTATGCGTCTCATGCCATCTCAATCCAATGTTGCAGTTCGCCAAGCGACTTCTCTCAAAAAAGCTCATGGTCCCCATTGTCATAATCGAATCTAACCGCGAGGACATGATCAACGCAAAATATGCATTGCATGGAACGTCAGCCGATCCCTCTCTAGAAGTTTGGATCGAAACAATCTCAGACGGACTTCCTCTGGATTTCGGCCGCTCCAAGCACTTAACTTGGCGATGGGAATGTTATGTAACATGGGAGCCCTTTGCTTATGAAATCTCGTAGCCTATGAAATCTCATAGAGAGGCTACGGTCAGTGCAACATTATAGCTTGCATTGTTTATGACTCCATCCTTCCCTAGGTTCTAGAAGTTGCAAAAAAGTTTGATATTGCTCGTTCTTTTTCTGTATGCAAGCCTCTGCAGTTTACTCCATCTATTACCATTAAAACAGACATGGATGGGGGTATGCTATCTCTTTTTCATTTCTTTTATTTTTTTGTTTTTTAAGTAAAGAGGGTGTTAGATTTGAAAGAAAGTTATTCTTTTTCTTTTTTTCAAAGTTAATTCTTATCACCATGGACCCTTGCATTTTATAAATGAGAATGTTATTACTTGATTATTAACATTAAGATTTGAATTATTATCAATCTTATTGTCCTTGTGTGGAAGTTTAAAGTTTAATAAAAATTAATATTATTTTTGGTCA
The DNA here is from genome assembly GCA_034641835.2 of Pinus albicaulis. Taxonomy (NCBI): domain Eukaryota; kingdom Viridiplantae; phylum Streptophyta; class Pinopsida; order Pinales; family Pinaceae; genus Pinus; species Pinus albicaulis. The sequence continues at coordinate 474,646,005 of CM076581.1, read as the reverse complement.
GGTTTAATAGAAGGTTGTGATTAAATTTATCAAGTTACTTGCATTTGCACTTTATAGAGATGCCACTAGCTCACTTTCAACACTAAGATTTGAATTCTTGCCAAAAATACATGAAGATTTGAATTATTGCCAACCCTATTGTATAGTTATTTTTCTTATTTGTGTTTATATCCTAAGCCTATCAAATTCATCAAAGCTTATTAAAAAAAATAATCTGTCAAATGGAAAATTATAGCTTGCATTGTTTAAATCTCCATCTTTCATTGGGTTTGCACTTTTTTTTATATTCCTCCTTTTTAAAAGGATAAACTGTCAATTGAACATTATAGCTTGCATTGTTTAAGTTTCCATCCTTCATTGCGTCTCTGAACTTGCAAATTTTTTGGTATATATTCCTCTTGTTTTTTTATTGAAAGCAATCATCAACAATTTGCTCCATCTATTACCATTACAACTTACATTGTAACCCTCATAAGTCTCAAATTACTAAAAGTTATTGCAGAAAATATACTTTTATTTGTTATTTACAATTGAGCTAGAAACTTATGATTGAGTGGAAAAGAATATTAGAATGTAAATATCCTATTAAGAAAATATTTGATTTTAATTTGATTAATTTCTTTTAAAAGGAAATAATTAAAGGTAAAGAAGTTGGTTGGTGACGAACAGAGTTCTTGGATGGTTAAGGACAGTTATGAGGTTACAACCACCTCTCCTAGGATTTATAGGAAATCCATAGAGAGGTAGAGGTTGGTTCTAAATAATGGTCTGATATTGACCAGGAGAAAAACACTATCTATGTTCAGGCAGGACGCTGTCTATGATATACCCTTGAGCTGGCTATGAGCCAGTGGAGAAAGTCTAAGAACCAGAACAGACATATGGTTGGACCAGAGTCCTGAAGTATATATATATATATATATATATATTTATATATATATATATATATATATATATATATATATATATATATATACGTAAATAACTTCTTAGTTGTTCAAGAACTGTGGCTCGAGAGGAGAAGAGGACAAGAAGCCTCTCTCATGGTTGGGAGGACCAGCCCAGCATACAACTTTACATGTTCAGAAGAATAGATAATTAAGACTGACATAAAATGTTTAGAAATATATTGAAAATTATATTTTGTGAGTATGCATTGTTAATAATGAAAAGAAAGGAAATATGTGGATTTATTTACTACTCTGGTTAGAACATCATCATGTTAATTATGAATTATCATCTCTTAAATTTATCAATATGGCTTGTGAGGCGGAATCATGCCTAGTAAGGTTAAAAACAGAGTCTAGTATATTTTCAGTAAAATAGAAAACATGTAACCGTGAGAAAACCAACTCGTATTAACGAGAAGGAAAGAACACACGACGAGTCCATGGGCGCGAGAGTTGAGACCAACTACAGGTGTAGAATCCGATGTTGGTCTGAGTCTCTTTGCCGAGTAACCCTATGTACCATCAATAGACCAATAAAGGAAAACATGTAAGTCTAAATATTATAGACATGCAAAGATACAATGTACATTTCGATGAAAATTTACTTGCAACCTGTAGGAAAAAAATACAAAGTACCATAACCCCGGCATGTAGGTTTAATAATATCAACAATATGCTACTACGAGCAGGTAAAAATCCTCAGCATAAATTATAAAACAGTTACTAAAAAGAACAAGTGTAATATTCACGATAAGAGGCTGACAGAACCATGTTGTGACTGAAAGCAGAGGAGAAATACATAATATACAGTATGTTAAACCTCAACACAAGTTATACATTAACCATAAAAACGATGCAGTAAAGGCACAATATTGTCGCCCTCCATTTAGGAGCATATACAAATAGATATTTATGCAAAACATTAAAATTAACAGTCGATATGGGTTGGAGTCATTACAATTGAAATCAAAACCCTCAATATCTAAGGTCAAAAAATTTCAGTGCAAAAAAAAACTACAGGAAATTGAACATGCTCCTAACGACCATCAAGATTAAAACCCTAAGCTAGTCATTCCACGACTTAGCAACAAATTTAGAGCACCACGGCGTGGGAAATTCTCTGAGATGGCAAATATACCAAATGATGTCATCATGCCCGCAACGGAGGCACCGAATAAATAATGTCGAACGCTCTATTCTTAGCCTTAATAGCTAATATCACCAGATGTCGGTAGATGTACATACCTGGAGAAAGGGTATAGGAAACCAAAATTTCGAGTTTGAAAAACATGAATCTGAAATTGGTACTTGCAACAAACAACGAAAGAATAAGAGCGGGTTGACAATGGAATGATACTAAAATAATAGCAAATTAAATATGATATAATAAGCTCATACCTAGTTCGAGTCACTATCTTCACAACGCTCGAACCGACTATCAAGACCTTGAGTCTCCAGAAACCCTGTAAATGCCAGGAGGAGGTTCTGTAATGAGTCACCTTCACACTAAAACACCTGGATGAACTAAGGCAAGGAGTGAAGGCGTTGACGAAATAACTAAGGGTCAATATCCAAGCTTGGAACCAGAGAACCCTCCTTCGCAGAGTTTCCCAACTCCAGTCATAGTCAAAATGAGTCTTTGTCGTCGAACTAACAAGGGTGATTACCCTAAATCCCGTGGGCCAAACCTCAGCTATCGTATCAAACGTAAAAAGATCAATGGATGACCTCCCTCCACGTCTCATCTCTAAAAATCACCAGCTATGAAGATGAAGGCACCAAATCTTATCTGGATGCAACTTCAAAGCTAAAGGTGTGACAAGAAAGGTAAGTATGTTATGGTTGCGAAGGTCGTTGATCCATTGTTCAAGGTCAATAACCACTACATTAATCAACCCTGTAACACAGGTTATCATCGGTGTAGATATGGAATCCAACCTTAGGTGAAATCAATTAACATTACCTTGATACATATGTATCATATAATATGTGCAATGACCACTGTGATATTTGTGCATTTTTTTATGTGAAGGGATTGTCCAAAGGTGAGCTGACAATATATTTTGTTATATTATAATTGTAATCATAAAAATATATCTCGTTATGTTATGTTTGTAATCGTGGCAATGAATTTAAATATGTATACATTTATCTTCATAATTTATCAAGGGTACATAAGTGTATTGTGTTAAACTCAATTCCATATGGTATGTAGGAATTCTAGAATAAACATCAGATTACTGACATGGCATAATGTATTGAGTTAAATATTTCTTTTTTTATATATTTAGATCTAGTTTAAGAATTATGCATGTTACACGTGGTATCAGAGCCGAGTTTTCAATGCTAAGGCTTTGTGGGAACTGAAAGTGTGATGATGTGATGTACAAAGAGAGAGAGAGAGAGAGAGAGAGAGAGAGAGAGAGAGAGAGAGAATAGAAATAACAAGATGCAGAGAGGATCCAGATCGTCGGGAAGGCCATAATCTTCTTGTGGAGGAAATAACACAGAAATGTGGGTACAATTGGATGCCAACTGAAATTATCATACAAACAGATTATTGGAAGAGCAACAACAACAAATGAGACAACTACTGGAGACAGTACAACAGTTGCAGAATAAGATGGCTCAAATGAGGAATGATAAAAAAATGTTGATTCAAGAACATGGGATAATATTGAAAAATATCTCCGACAAACAAAACAACAGAGCTCATCAGCCAAACCCATATTATGAAACTTAGAATGAAAGGGATCAACAACGAATCGATGATGACCAAGAAGAGAGACATACTTACAGGAGTCAGCACTATGAAAGGCATAGAGTCGGGTGTGAGGAGGAAAATGATAATGTAAATGATCAAGGAATGACAAAGATGCAAAGGACAAAACTCCAAGGTGAGTTCAGGAAAATTAAGCCACCTACCTATGATGGGGAGAAAGAAGAAGGAGCATAGTCCTGGATTATAGAAATGAATAAATACTTTTAGGTGTATGATTACAATAGTAATCTCGGAGCTAGGCTAGCTATGTACCAACTGCGGGGAAAAGCCACCTTATGGTTGGAGGAGACTAAAGCAGTGCAAAAACCTGATGAGTAGAGGGTAAGTTGGGAGGATTTCCATAATTATTTCAAGGAAAAGTTCCTGACTAAGCATTTTTACAATGAAAAATACAGTGAGTTTCACTAATTTCACCTGGGAAAGCTAGCCATGGATGAATTTATAACCAAATTTAGAACTTTTTTAAGTTATGTACCTTACTTACATGAGGAGAAAGTGAAGATTCGTCAAATTTTAAGCAGTTTACCTACCTTTATGAAGGAAAGGATTGAGTTTGATAGCCCTAAGATGATGGTTGAATCCATAAAAAAGACACGAATGTGTTACCAACAAACCAAACATAAGGAGGTTAATAAAAGTTGGAACCAGAAGAAGGGGTTAAATAATTTTCAAGCTTTACGAACTTCTAAACCAAGCCCCAGGAATTTTGAGAGGAATTCCACGAATAGAATAATGAGCAAGTCATAGTCAAAACCAAGGTGGCAACCAGAAGTTAAAATCACAGAAGCTTCCAGTAAACCTGAGCCTAATCAATCATAGAAACCCCCTTTGCAATGTTGGGGGTGTGGTGAATCTCACTATTACCGAAATTTCCCACATAAGGCAAGAATAGAACATGAATCCAATACACAGGAAGCTTCAACCATTGGCGAGGTGGCACGAAAAATTCCTCAAATTAATGCAACATTGGAGGACCATCAGGCGGATTATCAACCTTCGATGGTGGAATGTGAATGTAAAATTTCTAATCACCCTATTTCTGTCTTAATTGATCTCGGTGCTAGCCTTGGTTATGTTAGTCCCAAAATTTTAAAACTATGTTTGTTATAGAGTCTTAAATTTCAGAAACCATGGTTGGTTCAGTTGGCTACTGGTTCCAAGCATTAGGTCTCTGTTAAGACTGAAAATTATCCTATTGAAATGTCTGGACAACGTATTCATGTAAACCTGAACGTACTTCCTTTGGGCTCCTACAATGTACTAATTAGGATGGGTTGGACAGAAAGTCATTAGTCAGTGGTAGACTGCAAGGAGAAAAGTGTTAGTTCTTAAATGAAGAGGGTACAAGAAAGAAATTGTAGGGTATTAAGAAGGAAGTTATGTTGTGGCCTATTACAACCAATCAGTTGGGAAAATTCATCTGAAAAGGATGCCATATTTACGTTGTTTAGGTGGGATATAAAAATTCTAAGGATAAGATAACCACTCTTGAGAATATACCAGTAGTTCAAGACTTTGTGGATGTGTTTCCAGAGTCAATACTGGGTTTACCACCTAAACGAGATATTGAATTCACTATTGAACTGATTCCTGGATCAGCTCTCCTGTTAAGAACCCCTTACAGAATGAGTATACCAGAGCTGACTGAGCTCAAAATACAACTACAAGAATTTCTTAATAAGGGTTATATCCATCCCAGTGTAGCCCTTGGGGGGCTCCAGTATTGTTTGTACACAAGAAATATGGAACCATGCGTTTATGCATCGATTACAGGCAACTGAATAACTGACTATCAAGAACAAGTACCCACTGCCATGAATCAATGATTTTTTTGATCAAGTGCAGGGAGCCAGTGTATTTTCCAAATTTGACTTAAGGTCAGGATACCATCAAATACGAATCAAAGATGAATACATCTGTAAGACTTATTTTCGAACTCGGTACAGGCACTACGAGTTCGTAATATTGTTGTTTGGCCTGACAAATGCCCCTGCAAATTTTATGAGTTTGATGCATGGCATCTTTTAGCCTTATTTAGACAAGTTCATTTTAATTTTTATAGATGATATCCTAATTTATTCTAAAAATTAGATAGAGCATGAGAAACATCTCAGGGTTTTTTTTACAAACTCTCAAGGAAAATCAGTTGTATGCCAAATACAAGTGTGATTTCTTCAAAGATCATATTCAGTATTTGGGGCACGTAATCTCTACTGAAAGAATATTTTTTGACCCAGAAAATATCCGAACAATTATGGAGTGGGTTGCTCCAAAAAACGTAGCCGACATACGATCATTCATGGGCTTGGCAGGTTACTATAATCGATTTGTCAAAGATTTATCGAAAATCGCATACCCCATAACTTCCTTGTAGAAGAAAGGAAGAGTATTTAAATGGACCTCAGACTACCAACAAGGGTTTGAATGATTAAAACAGTTACTGACTTCATCCCCAGTATTAAAAGTCGCAGACCCAGAAAAGGAATTTGTGGTGTTCACCAATGCATGCCAGGGAGGTGTAGGGGGAGTGTTGATGCAAGAAGGTAAGGTTATGGCTTATGAGTCCCGCAAATTGAAGGAGCACGAAAAAAGGTATTCAGCTTATGATTTGGTGCTCACAGCAGTAGCTCATCCTCTAAAAATGTGGTGCCATTACTTATTGGGAAAGAAGTTCTTATTGCTAACAGATCATAGTAGTCTTACCAATTTCTTTAATCAGGCCACTATGAATGACCGACAGGCCAGATGGACCACATTTTAAGTGAATTTGACTTTGATATAAGACATTTAAAGATGAAGGAAAACCAAGTAATAAACACCTTAAGTAGAAAGGTTCAATGTGTATATGAAATCCAATATCACCAAGTTGAATTTGATGTGTCGGAACCACTAGTTGAGTTTGTCCTTAAGGACCCAGAGTATAAATGTAATATCCCAAAATGGAATAATGCATTGATACACAAACACAATATTTGTAACACAGAAAATGTACATAAATATTATGATCAACACAGATATAGATAGAATAGGTTAGCCATTTTATTCATTGGATATGGATTACAGTTACAATAGTGTACAAATAGAGTTACTCTAGCCAAATAAGTGGCCTAAAATGACTCTGCAAACATGCTACGACAAGCACTGCGTAACTGGAGAGTTGCAGGAAGCAATATTGCACTGTCCCTTTTGCTGATGATGTACATATAGCTACTGAAAAGGGAAATGCAAATCTATGGATCTCAAGAGCTCTGATGATGCCAAGTTTCAAGATCTGGGCTCTATGATGGCAACCCAAGATAACCCAGAAAGGAAATTCCAGATCTATGACATTGGAAATTTACCCTCTTGGGGTTTGATCCCTGGTCTGCTAGGTTATGTAGATCTGAAGCTAGATCTGATCATACGATGGATGAAATATGATGTACATCCAATTCTAAACTTTGAGAGTTGATCCCTCCTTCAGATCTCCAAGCTAGAATCTTGAGATCTTGTCTCTTCTTCCTCCTCCTTCAAGATGCAGCAAATGAATATGCAGCTGCTGGAAAAATTCATTGTACAAGAGGGAGAGACTCAATGCCTACTAAAATATGCTGCAATAAGCTCCAGGCTGATGGAAACAGTGATGGAAAAGTGAGGGGATGATCCCTCACAGGATTCCTAGCTGAATTGCTAGAAACTTCCTTCCTCTTCTGGATCTACAGTGATGGACTGCACAATACTTGATGGGATCATTGCTGATATGAGGTCAATAAATTTTTTCCTAATGCTAGATCTGAAATAATGCTCCGGGAATTTTTATCTTGAAGCTCAAGGTGACAGGAATAATCCTTCACCGGTTCTCCAGCTAAAATACTGAAGACAACCTCCTCCTCCCAAGTTGATCTTCATAATAACGCAATTTATGAATATGGATGTTATGCAGAGAGTAGGAACACTATAGCACCAATGCCTGATGATGAAATGGTAGCTCAGAATACCTTCCCAGAGTAGTCAATCAAAGTCCCTCGTGGGTAAGGGTGGGATTCCCACTCAGGAACACCCTATGCTAAACAACACTTTAGACTTAGCTAAACAACATAAGAGTGCATGGAATGTCAAAAGACAAATCTAGATCTAAACAGATCATAAAATCATAAACCAAAGCCTGCCTCCAATTTTTACTTCATCTTCATTATATACAAAGTGAGCCTTCCCAAGCCCTGGCCCACCTCTAAACTACGTTGTTCATGTAGACATAATCCTCCATGGTTGACTGTGTTGTCCCTCCAAGTCCTCCATCATGTCTACATGAAATGTGCACCCTCTCCATCATGTGTGCATTAATTGCACTACTTCCTCCATCAATTCATCATGAATGCTCTATTATCTTACATTAGATTCCCTCCATGATCTCAGTTGACTGCTTCAACCTCCATGATCTATCTCATTAATGAGACATGATCTCCACTCCTTCCACATTAGTAGTTGCTCCACTACTCCATTATGTAGATATATGTTTAATTGATCCACATTCACACATCAAAAAGTGGATCTTATTCATCTTTGAGGATTATAGGTCCTTCCACCCTTTTATTTACTTAATTAATTAAGTTTATTAAGAAAATTAATGTTCCAAATAACATGTGAAAATTTTGGAATATTACAATCCTCCCCATCAAAATGTTGCTTGTCCTCAAGCAACTGCAAAAGTAGATGCAAAAGCCATCTATCCCCCTCCAAATGACATCCACATAAGGAAGTCCTCCCCATCTGCTGCAATGTGTTATGCATGTTTGGTTCCAAAGTTGTCTCTCAAGAATGCATAGAGTGACTTCCAACTGTGTAGTTAGATTGCCCCCATTCTCCAAGAAGTACCAAGTGACAACCATAAGCTATCCAACATCATCATCAATACATGAGATACATAAAAGAAAGTGGTTCTTCTCACAAAGGAAAATTCCCATCTCACAAAACATCTCTTCATCATATGCTTTATGAAGTAGATTGAGCATTGACATGCCCTCATCCTTAGCCCTATTAGCCTTGTTGGATAGAAGCATCTTTCCAAAATTATGCAAAAGAAGAAATAGAGACATATGGGTAGACAAAGATGTCAAACCATATTATCCCAATAGTAACCACTGGAGTAAGGCCTCTTGCTGCCATCCTCCATCTCCATTATGCAAGATGGTCAAGCCAAACTCTCCCAAAAGCAAACAAAGCAACGAGATCTTGCTGCCTCTTCACCTCCTCATGTGCATCATGGAGTAAAAACATACTGATAGACATGTGGAATGTCACATCATCCCAATAAAAGAAAACACCATCAATAAAAATCATGAGAGTACCATGCCAAGTTATGCACAATACAAAACACATAGACATAGGAGATGTCATGTGATGGCCAAACTCTCTCAAGGACAACCAAAGTGAACATGCCTTTTTCTTCTTCATTCTTTCATTGATAAACAAGGAATGATTCAAAGAAATATGAGCTATTAGGTAGGAACCATACTCACCCAAGAGAAGCCAGTGCAGCCATGCCTCCTTCTTCATTACATGAGTGTTGTTCAAAGCATGGATTAAAGAAATAGGAGCCTTTGCGTAGTAACCAAACTCACCCAAAAGAAACCAGCATAACCAAGCTTCTTGCTAGCCCATTTCATATATCTACAAGTGGTCATGCAACCCCTTACTTATCATCCTCACCTAATCATCCCAATGTGGATGATGAATGATGTTCTGCATAAACATGTTATCCTCCCTTTGTAGAATACCATCCTTTTCAAGCTGATGAAGAACTTTGCACCCCATGATATGTTGAAGCACACCTCCAATGAGATCTCTCCATGAGACCTTCTTCTCATCAATGGCCCTCCAAAACCAATAAGGTTCTGGATCTGCTGTAGGTAGAAGTTTATCTTTGAGCTGTGAGATGCTCATTGAGAAAGAATCATCTTCAAAGGGGAAAATATTCCCATCTCAAGATGTCTACCATCTATCATATTTCTCTCCATTTCTTCATGAATGAAGCTGCCATTTGATTTATCCCATAACGAATGGGTCCTCTTCTTCTCACTGTTGCTCATTAACAGTGTTGTAGATCTGCAAGGTGATACATGTGCTATCTCAAATCAAGGTACAATGCTGAACTCATAGCCATCCATTGTACATAAGATCATACTCCTCCCATTTTTTGAAATTCCACATTTCAACTCAAAGGGTTGAATTTAGTTCATCAATGAAAAACTAGGATGGTTCTTCCTTCCTTCCTTGATTAGATCAAGGGTCCTCTGCGTAGTGATATGACGTTGCTCCATATTAGCATGTTGATCTAACCCTTGCTTATCCATTGGCCCTGATGGCATGTTCCCGTAATTTTCAATAAGAGGTGCTGAAAAAATATGAGATGGAAGTGGATGCATACCTTGGATCAACTGATATGTGGGAACCTCTTGCAAGACCACAAGAGTTCCTCAAATCGAGACAATGGTGTCTCCAACTACTGGTAAGAGTGTGTAGGCCGGTTTAATTATCAGATTAAACCTCTCAATATTAATTATCAATCCGGGAGTCATAAATGCGAGTTGTACTGCGTCTTGGCTCAACTTAATGGTCAGAGTATATAAGTTTCATTCCGTGTTCACTTAAGTATGAAATGATAAAAACACTCTTCTATTAGCCAAGCAAACTCACACTTAAATGCAAGAAATCTTAAGGAAATTATCTAGTTAAATCAATCTGCAATCAAAAGACAATCTTATCGAAATGAAGGTGTGATGGAATTAACTTCAGCTACAATCTTAAAGAAACTAAGCATTAATTTATAAGGAGGCTAAACTGTAATTCCAGGATCAAATCCTGATCTATTGTCTTCATAAATGGAAATATAGTTTATCCTTATCTTCAAACAACTTGAATAAATATTAAATCACACTTAGAATATAAGTTTCAATCATTATTCTACAATATTAGAAATGGGAAGCAAGATTATTCTATTAGGTGAGAAGAAATCTAAATTACCCTACAATAATTTAGTAACTTAAAACAATATTCATAAAGCATACAAAACAAATCAAATGATTTAAATTGCAAAAATGGAAATCTTTACACCTATTGCTACTTAGTCAAATTAACTCAAGGATTTAAATCAAACAAAACCCAATCCTTAAATGATAATGCATACAATCTCACAAATCACAAATATGACAAATCACTCTAATGCTTTCTGAAATTAAACTATTGTACTCTAGTGAAATCACTCTTTACAAAACAACTTGATTACTTGCAAAATGAATCTCTCAACCCATTTGAAACTTAAATGAAATCTAATTATCTGATTAAAACACACTGTCGGCTTTAACTTATTTCACACTATGAACACTCTCACAAAAAAATTCATTAAAAAAGAAAAAATTATTCAAAGCTTCATGATTTACAATCCATTACAAACAATCACAATTTATTGAATTAAAACTTTAAATTGAAGCAAAACAAAAGAATGATTTAAGTGCAAAATTAGGAAATCTGTGAATCATGATACTATTTAAAAAAATTCAAAACAAAATATAATTCTACAAATTACACTAAAGCACAATTCCTACATCTATGAAGAAATAGGTACTCGACTCCAGGTTGTGGTGGATCCTTGCCACTCCCTGGAGCAAGTCCTAAACTAACTCAACGCTGAAAAATAAATAAAATTACAGTAATTACATAAAAACAAATGCCAAAATCAAAATTTTATTAAATCAATTGAACACATCACTTCAAATATCAATTAATAAATACATCAGCTAATACTCCATTACAATTTCTTGTGCTCTGCAAATTTGATGTTGGTTCTACATCTGAGATATTTGACCTCACATCTGAGAAATTCTGCCTTGAGAAATTCGACCTGCTACCAATTACATTCCTGTTTTATTCCTATCGATCCCAGCTTCCCTCTATCTAATTGACGGACTCACTCTAATTACATCTCCACAAATCGACCTTGAGAAATTCAACCTTACATCTGAGAAATTGTGCCCTCTACATCTGAGAAAGTCAACCTTCTATTCCTATCAGTCTTGGCTTATCTAATTGACAGACTTGCCCCCTCCTCCCTTCGTTTGATCATGAAAACTTATATATATACCAGATTTACAAAGTAGGGATTCAACCAGCCAATTAAAATATACAAGATGATTGGTTTTAAAAATTTGCTAGAATAAGAATTAGTTTCAAAACAGAATGTCGAATTTGGAAATTGCTCCTCTTTCCGTGGGATGTTGCTGTTGCTGGAAGGTGAAATCTTGGCTTCTAGAGGAATTTTGATCCTCACGCACTGCTAGTAGAGGCATCACACATCTAGAATTGGTGCCTTAACACATAACGAGATGAGGTGTTGACCCTTTCAATGCTGGAAAAATATTGGATTTCTTCCTTTCATGCAACTTATAGACATCATTGCCAAAAGGAAAAATCATAATCAATTTCACAGGCTTGAGAAATAATAGCCTACCACGAAGACATCAATTAGAAAATAATACTTTTATGAATTGTGGCTTTTTGGTTCTGAGCAACACATTTAGAAATCCACATTAGATTCTTGATCTCCTGCTCCCACAATCTCATATATGTAGAGAAAACACCATAGTGAAATTTTTGTTCAAATGCCAGACAAAGTCTTTTCACTTCCTCTTCATACAAAATTTTGTCTAACATCTGACTTTCTCCATAAGATATTTTAGAAAACATTGTCTTATATGGTGTATACTTCTCCATAGCTCCCAAAACCTATTCAATATCATCACAAAAAACAAGCTCTTCATGATCATAAGGATGCAGCAGTCCAAAGTTAGAATAAAGCTTTGCCAATCATCATGAGTCAATTATGTTCCAAGATTGTTTATTGTAATTTTTATGGTTCTTCGATCAGCTCCAAATGACAATAAATCACACATTATTTTAGTAGTAGCTCCCCCCAATTTCTTTCAAGACCTGTAGCAATATTCCAGATATGATTTATATAGTGTGTTACACATAAGTTCTGTATTCATATCATCCAGATCCTCGGAGGTAAAACATTCAAAAAAGTAGGGATAAAGGTGTGTCAACAAGCACCAGTCTATATAGTTCTCGCATATTCTGGGCAACTGCAAGTGTTGTAATATTGTCAAACATGCCCAAAGGATGAAATTTATCTAGCAATTCCTGGACATCTCTTTCACGCAGAGTGCCAGTGACAATGAGGATGAAATTATCAATCATATGACCATACGTTATATATTCAAGAAACGTTGACATTGGCTCAGTCGCTTGAGAAATAAGGCGCTTGTATTCACCCACCAATTTGAGAGTACATTTCTCCACAATTGTTGCTGTGTGCAATGGTGAAGGCTCGTTCTATAGGTAGGGGCCATAGTCGGTGGCAACAAGATGAATTTTAATGTCATCCAGCATCTGGCACTGACATAAATTATTGTAATTTGCCACTGTCACAGACCCAATCAGTACCCTCATCCAATTTCTTCCAAGTATCCGCCATGGATATTGAATGTGAGGGCCTCGAACCCGTACATGATTGCACTTTCGATTGAAAAAAACCGCCTACTGAACCAACAAGAACAACAATAGATCCACTGTTTTAACACCTTGAATGTGTGACCATGAAAATGTATAGAGAAGTGAAGTATAAAAATTGATAACAACAATGAAGTGGATGGTCACATGAGAGGGGCTTTTGCATGGTTATTTTGCCCCAAACATGAGCCCATAATAGAACTTTTGTCTCTTATTCTAGGAATGTAAAGAAAATCATCACCGTCTATGCCTTATAATAAGATGTCCTCTATGATTAGAGGTTTTTCCCATCCAACTAACATCGACTTTATTGAAGCTTGCATGGGATTAATGTGTTAATTAAGAACTCTACTGCATGAAGCACATTAGACCATGATAGGAAAGAAGGTGTTCCAATAATGAACAGATACGTAAGCAAACAAAATGTTGCAGTAGATCTTGGTAGGTGAAATAGCAAGATTTTCATCCATTCTATGAGTATGCTAGTCCGGTTGCTATCCTTTGTTGTAATACACCAGGAAAGCTGATTGAAGTTGTTGGTAATCGATTGCATTTCAAGAAGGCCAGTTAATTATATTTTATTGGTGTTGTTGATGCTATAAATCTCATCATGAAACGAAGCAAAGGGTTCAAAACATGGCTTTCAGAGGAATATTCCCCCGATGATAATTCATTCATGAAGCCGAATTTTGCCAAATGGTTTTTGGGTTATATGAAACATGGTGCTTTGAACAAAACCCATGTCTTGGAATTTAGAGATTCTACTCCATTTTGTCGTAAAATTGACATTTTAACATACATCAATCTCGTACTCAACTACCAAACTGTTGCTTTTATGCATGGATCCGTATTTGAACGTAGTCTTGTACTAACTTATTCACTTTCCACCAAGGAAGCCTATTATTAATGATACTATTACACAAAACACTCATCAAATTAACTAATAAAAATAATTCATAATTTAATTCTAAATGTCTCTAATTAACAACATAATGGATAAATAATGATTAAAACACTAAGTACAAGCATTTATTTATTTGATAAAAAACCATAAAAATTTGGACAAAGATGCAGCTCAACATCCCCCCACGCTAAACTTCTTGCACGTCCTCGTGCAAGTCAAAACTATAAGACGATGAAATAAGGCAAGGAAAATGTCAACAATGATTTTAGCAAGTAAGGATGAAGATTCCTGATGTATTATAATGCATTCATTAGCCCCCAACATCACTATTACATTACCAGCTAAACCATGTGAAATGATAAAACAAGATGAGGTACCGAAAGTAGACAGTATGGAGAAAATAATGTTGCACATACTTGTTACCTTGTCCCAAATGAATTCCATATTTGTTTCTGCCCAAAGTCTTATGATAAGAATCAAGTTTCACTTAATAGGTGCAATTTCACAAATAATACCATAGTTTTCATGCACCTACTATAGCAATCTTGTACCTAGGTTATGTAGCACAAATTTAGAGGCAATTACAATCAATACACATTGAAGGAAACCAACACCTTGTGAGTAGTCATCATTAAGTAATTCATCACTCTGAATACCATGAAAATTAAAGTGATTTATGATACCAATAAAAAACCTCTTTATTTAACAATCTAAATTATGTTGTTATCCAGATTCAAAAACTGAATTTCCTCTTAATCTAGTACAAAGAATTACCTTCACTAAGGGTACCACGTCATTCAAAGATTCTTGATTTTTGAAAGATAGAACTCAAAGCATCATGTTCAAATTGTCTTAAAACCATTGTCCAAGAAAAATGAAAAGTCTTAGGGAAAGAGAAGGATAACCAAGCAAATCATATAATGAAGTTAACTTTAATACCACAGACATGGCCTTGCTGCCCACGGGTGTCCATAACTTTGGTAGGAATGTCTTTTGACCCATCGAAATGTCTATTTCCCACTTACTAGGCATGGATTCAGAGTTAGCTTATTTGAATTTTTAGATGAAGGCCACTGTCATGGCTTGGTAACCAGCTGATGGCAGTGCCACTCATAAGAAGTATCATGGATGAACAGGCCGACTCGTGATGAGACATCCCGTCTTCCAGCTTTTTTGGCTGAAATACATTACTCTGGCTTGGTGACCAGTAGCAGTAATGTCATGCATGTTAGGCCTCATGATTGTGGTAGGTCGGCTCATCACGAGACCTCCTATCCTTCCCTAAATCTTTGTAATCTCTGAATATAATTAACCTTAAAGTTTACTTAATAAGTGGGGAGACAGATCTACTCCTTAAGAGAATAGAATGGCGTAATTTTTTTTTAATGACTAATCATTGCTGGCTAATTCCTCTACCCTAAAGACTTATTAAAGGTATCCCAGACAATGATTGAAAAATTCTTTGAGTTAAGAATGCTAATGTTCTCTAAATAGCTCATTATTTTACAAGAGTGGTCCACCATAGGGGTTTTCCAATAGTGCCTTCTAAGGGAAACTGAAAATATATATCCGAGACGACAAATTATTAGAGAGATTAATCATGGTTACTTTTTCAAAATCATGAGGTATTAGAGTGAATTGTACTCAACAATATTTGTCACAAATATGTGTGTTAACAACTAATGTGGATCAAAATTAGTTTTAACAACCATGATTTAAAATTCAAAACCCTATTAGAATTATAACAACTTTATTCATTTATTCTCCTACCCTGTTTTACCCTAAGAGGTTAAATACTCCCTTTTTAAGTATAGGAGTACTTCCAATGAAGCCATGTGTGTAAAAAAATGTTGATTATACTCACACTTAGTTTTAAAGAATAAACTTCAAGACATACGTAAGCATGAGAAACCAATTGCTTCAATTGATATGGTACCAAGAGTTTTCGAATGTTGAGGAAATATGATGGCGTGATGACTGCTTGAAACCATGATTTAATGGACTCCACATATTCTTGATTCTCCAACTGATGCAAATCTTCAACAGTTTGATAGTCACTCTCCTGGAGGCATAAGGGATTTGGTGAAAGAGAAAAGATAAATCCCTCAATTTCGGGCTCAAATATCTGCTTTTCAAATTGACAAGAATGGTTGAGAGAGATTCTAAGGTTTTGAGTTTCAATAACATTTTTAGAACAAGTTCCAATGAAAGATTACTCCTCTTGTGGTCTTCCAATTACATCTTCTCGAGGTGAATGTTCTACGATAATGGGGGAAGTTTCCATATTCATTCCCTTTTCCAACATGGAAGGTGTAACATTTTGTTCAATAGGGGAATCAACGAAATGAATAGGTGGTTCAAACTGTTGTGCAACCTGATGGTTTAGATTAGGGTTTAAGATGTGGTTTGGGCTAGCGTTTTGGTTAATGCTTGGACTAAGATTTGGATTTGGATTGGGAATAGGCTTTGGACTAGGGTTAGGTCTAGGTTGTAAGTTAAGGTTTGGGTTTGAATGAGGGTTAGGTTTAGGGTTTGGAATAAGGTTAGGTCTAGGGTATGGATTAGGGTATGAACTAGGGTTAGGGTATGGATTAGGGTTAGGATATGGATTAGGGTTAGGTCTATGGTAAGGATAAGGGCTAGGGTAAGGTTGCACATATGGCTGGGACCATGGAGGAGGATAAGTTAATGGTGTATTGGAAAGAAATTGTGGTTGTTGTTGGTGCTCATATGATTGAATTTGCATGGGAGATTTCCCTAGAGATAAGGATCCAAACGATTCTTGAGGCCATGGAGATATCTGGCTCGGGGATGACAGCCGAGGAGAGGGCCACTGTGGTCATGAAGTAGGGTATTCAATTGGAGGAGGATTAAAGTTTTCCATGGAACTGCAGGATTATAAAAATGTTGAGGAACCTGCTCAGGAAAATAATCATTATTCCAAGTATCAAATGGTGTTGGGTTTTGATTTATACCTAGTGGTTGATTTGATTCCTTACTTGATTCCTTGAGTACCTTTCATAATCATGGCAGTGATGGGAAATGTTCGGTTGCATGACCATCCTCACAAAATTTCGCAAACTTTTAGATTGCTAAGTGGAGACTTTCCAAGGCAGTGTCTCTTTCTATAGTTGGCGCAAAGGATAAGCAGTGGTTCTTCATCCTTCTATTGTTCCTGCAAATCATCCAATTTCGAAATCAAATATTTAATTATATTAAATTTATGTTCAAGCAAGGTGTTAAATTTTGCACTTGTGAATTCTTCATCGGATGAGTTATTCGTCTCTGTAGCAACATGAAAACTCCTCATTGAATGATTCCTCAAAATACCATCTTCTTGTCTTCAACAAGAAAACTGGTACATTTTTTCATCACATGTATTAGTACACAAGGGTTCTTACAGTACCCCAAAAATGATATAACATTGAAGATTGGATTCTGAAGATAAATGAATTTTAAAAGCTATTGGCTAAAATAAATCTCACCACACTTGCATGAAAGGAAAATTTCGAATCAAAGTACTATTTAATCTATGAAAAGCAAAGAAATTTGGAAATTAAATGTCTAAAGCCTTCTTCTACTTCTACACATAAAGGAAATAAAATTTCAAGAGATATGCAAGATGGCCAAACTTTGGAGCAACCCCACAAAAGTGGATGCGTGGCTCTTCACTCACGTCTTACCGTACACTCTCCGCCCTCTGAAGTCCTGCAATACCCTTTAAACTCTGTAAGAAAATTTTTACCTAGGCCAAAATACAACTCCCCAGCAACGGCGCCAAAATGTAGGTCAGTTTAATTGTCGGATTAAACCTCTCAATATTAATTATCAATCCGGGAGTCGTAAACGCGAGTTGTACTTTGTCTTGGCTCAGCTTAATGGTTAGAGTATATAATTTTCCTTCTGTGGTCGCTTAAGTATGAAATCATAAAAACACTCTTCTATTAGCCAAGCAAACTCACACTTAAATGCAAGCAGTCTGAAGGAAATTATCTAGTTAACTCTATCTGGAATCCAAAGACAATCTTATCGAAACGAAGGTGCGATGGAATTAACTTCAGTTACAATGTTAAAGAGACTAAGCATTAATTTATAAGGAGGCTAAACTGTAATTCCGGGATCAAATCTTGATCTATTGTCTTCATAAATGGAAATCTAGTTTATCCTTATCTTCAAACAACTTGAATAAATATTAAATCACACTTAGAATATAAGTTTCAATCATTATTATACAATATTATAAATGGCAATCAATCTTATTATATTAAGTGAGAAGAAATCTAAATTACCCTATGATAATTTAATAACTCAAAGCAATATTCATAAAGCATACAAAACAAATCAAATTATTTAAATTGAAAAAATGGAAATCTTTACACCTATTGCTACTTAGTCAAATTAACTCAATAATTTAAATCAAACAAAACCCAATCCTTAAATGATAATGCATCAAATCCCACAAATCGCAAATATGACAAATCACTCTAATGCTTTCTGAAATGAAACTACTGTACTCTAGTGAAATCACTCTTTACAAAACAACTTGATTACTTGCAAAATGAATCTCTCAACCCATTTGAAACTTAAATGAAATCTAATTATATGATTAAAACACACTGTCGGCTTTAACTTATTTCTCACTATGAACACTCTCACACAGCAATTCATTAAAATAGAAAAAATTATTCAAAGCTTCATGATTTACAATCCATTACAAACCATCACAATTTATTGAATTAAAACTTCAAATTCAAGCAAAAAAAAATAATGATTTAAATGCAGAATTAGGAAATCTGAGATACTATTTAAAAACGATTCAAAACAAAATATAATTCTACAAATTACACTAAAGCATAATTCCTACATCTATGAAGAAAGAGGGACTTGACTCCAAGTTGCAGTGGATCCTTTCCACTCCCTGGAGAAAGTCCTAAACTAACTCAATGGTGAAAAATAAATAAAATTACAGTACTTACATAAAAACAAATGTTGGAACCAAAATTTTATTAAATCAACTCAACACATCACTTCAAATATCAATTAATAAATACATCAGTTGATACTCCATTACAATTTCTTGTGCTTTGCAAATTTGATGTTGGTTCTACATCTCCGAAATTAATTCTGGTTCTACATCTGAGATATTCGACCTCAGATCTAAGAAATTTCGCCCTAAGAAATTCGACCTGCTACCAATTACATTCTTGTTTTATTCCTATCGATCCCAACTTCCCTCTATCTAATTGACGGACTCACTCTAATTAGATCTCCGCAAATCGACCTTGAGAAATTCAATCTTACATATGAGAAATTGTGCCCTCTACATCTGAGAAAGTTGACCTTCTATTACTATCAGTCCCGACTTATCTAATTGATAGACTCACCCCCTCCTCCCTTCGTTTGATCACAACAACTTATATATATACCGGATTTATAAATTGGGGCTTCAACCAGCCAATTAAAATATAGAATATTATTGGTTTTAACAATTTTTCGGAATAAGAATTAGTTTCAAAATAGAATGTCAAATTAGGAAATCGCTTCTCTTTTCGTGGGATGTTGTTGTTGCTGAAAGGTGAAATCTTGGCTTCTAGAGGAATTTTGATCCTCACGCACTGTTGGCAGAGGCATCGCACATCTAGAATTGGTGCCTTAACACATAACAAGATGAGGTGTTGACCTTTTCAATGCTGGAAAAATATTGGATTGCTTTCTTTCACGCAACATATAGACATCATTGCCACAAAGGAAAAATCATAATCAATTTCACAGGCTTGAGAAATAACAACCTACCACAAAGACATCAATTAGAAAAAAAATACTGTCATGAATTCTGGCTTTTCGGTTCTGAGCAACACATTCAAAAATCCACATTAGGTTCCTGATCTCTTGCTCCCGTAATCTCATATATGCAGAGAAAACACCATAGTGAAACTGTTGTTCAAATTCCAAATGGAGTATTTTCACTTCATCTTCATAGAAAATCTTGTCTAACATTTGACTTTATCCATAAGATATTTTAGAAATCATTGTTTGATATGGTATATATTTCTCCATAGCTCCCCAGACCTATTTAATATCATCACAGACAACAAGCTCTTCATGATCATAAGGATGCAGCAGTCCAAAATTAGAATAAAGCTTCGTCGATTATCACGAGTCAAGTATGTTCCAATACTATTTATTGTAATGTTTATGGTTCTTTGATCAACTCCAAATGACAATAAATCACACATTATTTCAGTAGTAGCTCCCCCCAATTTCTTTCAAGACTTGTAGAAATATTCCAGATATGCTTTACAAAGCGTGTTACACATAAATTCTATATTCATATCATCTAGATCCTCAGAAGTAAAACATTCAGAAAAGTAGGGATAAAGGTGTGTCAACAAGCACCAGTCTATATATTTCTCGCATCTTCTGGGCAACTGCAAGTGTTGCAATACTGTCAAACATGCCCAAAGGATGACATTTATCTAGCAATTCCTGGACATCTCTTTCATGCAGAGTGCCAGTGACAATGAGGATGGAATTATCAATCATATGACCATACGTTATATATTCAAGAAACATTGACATTGGCTTAGTTGCTTGAGAAATAAGGCACTTGTACTCATCCACCAATTTGAGAGTAAATTTCTCCACAATTGTTGTTGTGTGCAATGGTGGAGGCTCGTTCTTTAGGTAGGGGCCATAGTCGGTGGCAACAAGATACATTTTAATATCATCCAGCATCAGGCACTGGCATAAATTATTGTAATCCACCATTGTTACAGACCTGATCGGTATCCTTATCCAATTTCTTTTAGGTATCCGCCATGGATATTGAATGTGAGGGCCTCAAACCCGTACATGATTGTGCTTTGGATTGAAAAAAAACTGCCTACTGAAGCAACAAGAACATCAATAGATCCACTGTTCGAACACCTTAAACGTTTGACCATGAAAATGTGTAGAGAAGTGAAGTATAAAAATTGATAACAACAATGAAGTGGATGGTCACATGAGAGGGGATTTTGCGTGGTTATTTTGCCCCAAACATGAGCCCATAATAGAAGTTTTGTCTCTTATTCTAGGAATGTAAAGAAAATCATCACCGTCTACACCTTGTAATAAGATGTCCTCTATGATTAGAGGTTTTTTCCATCCAACTGACGTCGACTTTATTGAAGCTTGCATGGGATTACTTTGTTAATCAAGAACTCTATTGCATGAAGCCTAGTAGACCATGATAGAAAAGAAGGTGTTCCAATAATGAAAAGAGACATAAGTAAACAAAATGTTGCAGTAGATTTTGGTAGGTGAAATAGCAAGATTTTCATCCATTCTATGAGTATGCGAGTCTCGTTGCTAACCTTTATTGTAATACACCTAGAAAGATGATTAAAGTTGTTGGTAATCAATTGCATTTCAAGAAGGCCAGTTAATTATATTTTATTAGTGTTGCTAATGCTAGAAATCTCATCATGAAAAGAGGCAAAGGGTTCAGAACATGGCTTTCAGTGGAATATTCCCCCAACGATAATTCATTCACGAATCCTAATTTTTCCAAACGATTTTTGGATTATATGAAACATGGTGCTCTGAACAAAACCCACGTCTCGGAATTTAGAGATTCTACTCCATTTGGTCTCAAAATTGATATTTTAACCTACAACAATCTCGTACTCAACTACCCATCTATTGCTTTTATGCATGGATCCGTATTTGAACATAGTATTGTACTAACTTATTCACCTGCCACCATGGAAGCCTATTATTAATGATACTATTACACAAAACACTCCTCAAATTAACTAATAACAATAATTTATAATTTAATTCTAAATGCCTCTAATTAACAACATAATGGATAAATAATGATTAAAACACTAAGTAAAATCATTTATTTATTTGATAAAAAACCAGAATAAATTGGACAAAGATGCAGCTCACCAGAGTGATGGCTTCTCTTCCATCAATGTACCAGTGCTAGAATCTACCTCCTCTTCCTCATGCATCTCCTGAATCATGCATGGGACTCTATGTGTCAAGAGCTTAAGACTATCTTGCAAAGGTGCTAGTGTCTCTCCTCCAGATACAAGTACTTCTGTAGTTGGTGGTGAATGTAGTGACTCCTTGTCTAGAGTGACAAGAATGACATCCTCCTTTGACTCCTTAGGAAATTTCTCTTTGTGAAGCATCTCTGATTTTATCACATCAAACTTCTTCCTCAACTTGTGAAAGAAATCTGAATACTTACTCACCTTTGCATGCTGCATGTGATCAAAGCAACAATCATTGGCTTCACCTAGAAGATGAAGTGCTGTAATCTGAACAACCTATTTTTCAACTACAGGATGTAGCCTGAAAAATGCATCTAACTCTTTCCTCCAAGCCTTAACAATGCTTGGGTAAGATCCATCAAATGTAGGCAAATAGAATCTATTGTACATCTTTCTTCTATTGCTACTATAGGATCTTATTTATTCTTTGAATTTGAAGAATTGTTGGAGAGTTAGATTCTCCTTGAATGCTTTATACTGTGCTTTGTACTCTTCAAGATATAGACTGAGAGTCTCATGAGTCTCAGGTTCTCTTCTTTCTTCATTCCATACCATTCACCTTCTTCAAAGTAAGTGGACATAGTAGATCTATGAGGAAATCTATGATTCTCAGGTCTTCTTTATTGTTGATAAGAAGTACTAGAACATTTTTCTTCTTTAAACCTTCTTGAGGTTTATCTTTGCCTTTATTTCTTCATTTCATTGATTTCTTTGGAGAGATCCTTCATAGTTCTAAAGAAATATGTAGCAAAAATTAATCCCTCCATTATAGTAGATATCTACTATCCGCTTTTCATATGTTGTCAATAATGTCCACAAGCTGAGCCAAAGAACATGCTCTAATACCACTATAATATCCCAAAATGGAATAATGCATTGATACACAAACACAATATTTGTAACATAGAAAATGTACATAAAGATTATGATCAACACAGATATAGATAGAATAGGTGAGCCATTTTATTCATTGGAGAT
Source organism: Pinus albicaulis (assembly GCA_034641835.2). Lineage (NCBI taxonomy): Eukaryota > Viridiplantae > Streptophyta > Pinopsida > Pinales > Pinaceae > Pinus > Pinus albicaulis. Next base: position 474,622,800 of record CM076581.1, on the reverse strand, counting down.
GGATTACAGTTACAAAAATGTACAAATAGAGGTACTCTAGCCAAAGAAGCGGCCTAGAATGACCCTGCAAACATGCAACAACAAGCACTACATAATTAGAGAGTTGCAGGAAGCAATACTACGTTTTCCCTTTTGCTAATGATGTACATATAGCTACTGAAAAGGGAAATTCAGATCTATGGAGCTCAGGAGCTCTGATGATGCCAAGATTCAAGATCTAGGCTCTATGATGGAAATCCAAGAAAACCCAGAAAGGAAATTCCAGATGTATGAGATTGGAAATTTACCCTCTTGGGGTTTGATCCCTGGTCTGCTGGGTTATGTAGATCTGAGGCTAGATCTAATCATGTCATGGTTGCAATATGATGTACAACCAGATCTAAGCTTTGAGAGCTGATCCCTCCTTCAGATCTCCAAACTAGAAGCTTGAGATCTTGTCTCTTCTTCCTGCTCCTTCAATATGCAGCAACTGAATATGCAAATGCTAGGAAAACTGCTTTGTACAAGAGGGAGAGAATAAATTCCTTCGGAAATATGTTGCAATAAGCTCCAGGCTGATGGAAACAGTGATGGAAAAGTGAGGGGATGATCCCTCACAGGATTCCTAGCTGAATTGCTAGAAAATTCCTTCCTCTTTTGGATCTACAGTGATGGACTGCGCAATCCTTGATGGGATTGCTGCTAATAGGAGGTCAATAAAATTTAGCCTGATACCAGATCTAAAATTATTCTCTGGGAATTCTCATCTTGAAGCTCAAGGTGATAGGAATAATCTTTCACTGGTTCTCGAGCTGAAATACTAAAGACAACCTCCTCCTCCCAAACTAATCTTCAGAAATAACACAATTTCTGAATATGGATGTTCTACATAGAGTAGGAAAATTATGGCACCAATGCCTTATGATGAAATGGCAACTCAGAATACCTACCCAGAGTAGGAACTCAAAGTCCCCCGTGGGTAAGTGTGGGATTCCCGCTCGGGAACACCTTGTGCTAAACAACACTGCAGACTTAGCTAAACAACATAAGAGTGCTTGGAATATCAAAAGACAACTCTAGATCTAAATAGATCATAAAATAATAAACCAAAGCCTGCCTTCATCTTGATTATATACAAAGTGAGCATTCCCAAGCCCTGACCCACCTCTAAACTGCGTTGTTCATGTGGAAATAATCCTCCATGGTTGAATGCGTTGTCCCTCCAAGTCCTCCATCATGGCTACATGCAATGTGCACCCTCTCCATCATGTGTGCATTAATTGCACTACTTCCTCCATCACTTCATCATGAATGCTCTATGATATTACATTAGATTCCCTCCATGATCTCAGTTAACTACTTCAACCTCTATGATCTATCTCATTAATGAGACATGATCTCCACTCCTTCCACATTAGTAGCTGCTCCACTACTCCATTATGTAGAGTAAGGGTGGGATTCCCGCTCGGGAACACCATGTGCTAAAAAACACTGCAGACTTAGTTAAACAGCATATGAGTGCATGGAATGTCAAAAGACAACACCAGATATAAACAGATCATAAAATCATAAACCAAAGCCTGCCTCCAATGTTGCCTTCATCTTCATTATATACAAAGTGAGCCTTCCCAAGCCTTGGCCCACCTCTAAACTGTGTTTTTCATGTGGAAATAATCCTCAATGGTTGACTGCATTGTCCCTCAAAGTCCTCCATCATGTCTACATCCAATGTCCACCCTCTCCATCATGTGTGCATTAATTTCACTACTTCCTCCATCACTTCATCATGAATGCTCTATGATCTTACATTAGATTCCCTCCATGATCTAAGTTGACTACTTCAACCTCTATGATCTATCTCATTAATGAGACATGATCTCAACTCCTTCCACATTAGTAGTTGCTCCACTACTCCATTATGTAGATCTATGTTTAATTAATCCACATTCACACATCAAAAAGTGGATCTTATTCATCTTTGAGGATTATGGGTCCCTCCACCCTTTTATTTACTTAATTAATTAAGTTTATTAATAATTCTAATATTCCAAATAACATGCGAAAAATTTGGAATATTACAATAAATATTTGTGGCAGCACACAAAATAATTGCAAAATTTTGGAAATACTTCAGAATATGATTTAAATAGTCGGAATCAACTAACCTTCCATGGAAGGGTTTACAAACCAAATCAAATGTCTATTAAGCAACTGATATTAGATGAGCATCATCCTAGCCCATACGCAACTCATCCAGGATATCAGGAATTATTTTCTGTGTTAAAGAAGGAATATTTCTGGCTAGGGATGTGGAGATACATCGCAGAATATATGTCTAAGTGTATAGAATTCCAACAGGTGAAGGTTGAGCATCAACATCCAGCATGATTGTTGAACCCTCTTCCTATTCTCAAATAGAAATGGGAAACCATTATGCTGGATTTTATAACAAGAATACCCAAAACAAAGAGACATCACGATTCTATAATGGTGGTAATAGATAATTTGAGTAAAAAAGCTCATTTTATTCCAGTAAAATCCACCTACAAGGTAGCGGAGATTGTGGATATCTTCATGAGGGATATATTCAGATTGCATGCCATACCTAAGGTACTAATTTATGATAGAGACCCAAAGTTCACGTCTGCCTTTTGGAAGCCTCTCTTTACCAGGTTGGGTACCCAGATACATTTCAGTACATCTTACCATCCTCAGACCGATGGGAAAACTGAGCGAGTAAACAAAGTATTGGAATAAATGCTATGGATGTATGCAATAAATGAACCGAATAAATGGTAGGACTACCTCCACCTGGTTGAATTTTCATATAAAAACAGTTATCATGAATCGCTAAATATCAACCCCTATGAAGTGTTTTATGGACGGAAGTGTAGCACACCTGCCACTTAGAATAGAACATAACACAAGATGATATTGGTACCATATATTCTTAAGGAAATGGAGCAAGAAGTTAAGGAAGTTTGCCAAAACTTACAAGCCGCTGATAATTGACAAAAAACATATGCAGATAGGAAGAGAACTCACAAGGAGTTCCAAGTGGGAGATCACATCTATCTAAGGATTAAACCTAAGAGGAGTACTCCACAGTGGGGTGGGTGTGCTAAACTAGCACCTCGCTACTGCGGGCCCTTTAAGATTTTAGAAAGGATAGGGCCAGTGGCCTACCAGCTTGCCTTACCGTGTTACGCAGAAGTCCACAATGTCTTTCATGTTTAATTTATAAAGAAATATGTGTATGATTCCCGACACATAATTAGTTGGCAATATGTGCAGGTCGAACCGGATAGAGAATTCTGGGTAGAACCCCTGCGTATCTTCGACTTGAGAGAAGCCACATTGCGGAGGTGAGTGGTCACCCAAGTTAAAGTGAAATGTATGCAATTTAGCCCCGAAGAGGCCACATGGGAGGATGAGGGGCTAATGAAACAGGCGTATATAGAACTGTTCCGTGGGATGGAATGAACACTAAAGACGGTGTTGCACTGAGAGGGGGAATATGTAACCCTCATAAGTCTGAAATTACTAAAATTTACTACAGAAAAGATACTTTTATTTTTTATTTACAATTAAACTGGAAATTTATGATTGAGTTAAAAAGAATATTAGAATGTAAATATCTTATTTAGAAAATGTTTGATTTTAATTTGATTAATTGCTTTTAAAAGGAAATAATTAAAGGTAAAAGAAGTTGGTTGGTGACAAACAGAGTTCTTGGACAGTTAAGGATAGTTATGTAGTTACAACCACATCTCTTGGGATTTATAGGAAATACAAAGAGAGGTGGAGATTAGTTTTGGTGGTTCTAAAGAAAGGTTTGAGATTGACCAGGAGAAAAACACTATCCATGTTCAGGCAGGACGTTCTCTATGAAATACTCTCGAGCTGGCTATGAGCTAGTGGAGAAAATATAAGAACCAGAACAGACATATGGCTGAGGCCATCATGGATATATATATATATATATATATATATATATAACTTCTTAGTTGTTCAAGAACTTTGGCTCGGGCGGAGAAGAGGACATGAAGCTTCTCTCACCGTTGGGAGGACCACCCCAGCATACAACTTTATAGGTTCAGGATAACAGATAAGTAATAGTGACATTGAATGTTTAGAAATATATTTAAAATAAGAGTGGGTTGGATATGGAATGATATAGAAAGAATAGTAAATTAAATATGATATAATAAGCTTATACCTGGTTCGAGTCGTTGTCTTCACAATGCTGGAACCGACTTGCAAGACCCTAAGTCTCAGTAAACCCTGTAAATGCTAGGAGGAGGTCCTGTAACGAGTCATGTTCACACTAAAACACTCAGATGAACTAAGGCCAAGAGTGGAGACATTGATGAAATAGTTGAGGGTCAATATCCAAGCTTGGAGTGAGAGAACCCTCATATGTAGAGCTTCCCAACTCCTGTCATAGTGAAAATGAGTTTGCCCTTGAAAAAACAAGGGTGATTACCCTAAACCCCATGAGTCAAACCTCAACCATCAAATCAAACGTAGAAAGAACAACGAATGACCTCCCTCCACGTCTCACCTTTGAGGACTGGCAGTTGTGAAGACGAAGGCGCCAGATCTTATCCAGAAGCAGCTTCGAAGTTGAATGTGTGATAGGAAAGGTAAGTATGTTCTGGTTGCGAAGGTCGTTGATCCATTGTTCGAGGTCAACACTCACTACTTTAATCAACCCTATAACACAGGTTATCATCGTCGTAGATATGGAATCCAACCTTAGGCGAAATCAATTAACAATACCTTGATACATGTGTATCATATAATATGTGCAATGAACACTGTGATATTTGTGCATTGTTTTACGTGACATGCTTATCCAAAGGTGAGTTGATAATATATTTCCTTATATTATAATTGTAATCATAACAATATATCTCGTTATGTTATGTTTGTAATCGTGGCAATGAATTTCAATATGTATACATTTATGCTCAAAATTTATCAAGGGTACATAAGTGTATTGTGTTAAACTCAATTCCATATGGTACGTAGGAATTCTAGAATAAACATTAGATTAGTGACATGGCATAATGTGTTGAGTTATAATATTTTTTTATATGGTATTTAGGTCTAGTTTAAGAATTATGCGTGTTACATACATGGACTGGGTATCCTTCCTCTTCCTCATTTTTTTTTACTTTTTTTAAAGTTGTTATAGGGTATTTATTAGAAAAAGTGTGTGATATTTTAAAGGTTTGTTTTACTATTTATTTATTATCATGATAGGTGAAAGAGTGTGCCAGATTTTAATTTTCTTGGGTCTCTTTTGTCTTTCTCATTTCTCTTTTACTTTTTTTTGTTAGTTGTTATAGGGTATGGTGAGATGCTCATTCTACAATCCAGTATGAGGGACATGTGTAAGTATTTCATGTCCTCAAACACATAATAAATATATTAACACAACAATTGATATTTCACTTTCACTATTCAAGTAATAAATACACTATTTCCATGTCTATCTTAAATAATATAATTTTATATGGATAAAATAATTGAAAAACAAAAAAAAACAAAAAAAATCTCTTATAAATATATCAATATAGAATTTAAATATATCTCAATATAGAACTTAATGTCATGTAGAATATAATATGCAATGCCAGTTATGAATAAAATATTTTAATATGAATTAATATAAAATGGCTCAATACACATGTTATGTAATCTCTATAACATTAAAAAATAATGCAATTTAAACAGTAAAAAATTACACATTGTTTTTTGCACTCTCAAAATAAGTTTGAAACAAAATAAATTTGATCCCTCTTGGCTCATGTTAGATCCGTGCTTTAGATGGATCTATGTTGGTGATAGGTGAAAGAGGGTGTCAGATTTTGATTTTCTTTTTATTACAAATATCATGTATTTTTAAGTTTGAATAAGAAAAAAATAAAAAGGAATATTTTTAGTGATCATATTCATATTTAATCTAACGTTGTTACTAAATTTATTATTATTATCCAATTTTAAGGTGACCCTCAAGGGAGACACCAAATTGTTGTATGAGACTCTCTTGTTTGTGTGACAAGGGAGACCCACTTCCCCTCAGCCAAGTCTACTAAAAGCATACATACTCTATCATATTCTAGTTTTGAACCTGTGACCTAAACCTCTTAGGAGAAAACACATGCTCTTAACTATGAAACCCACTCAAACTGTATTTAACATTAAATTACTCACATTTTATAAATAAGAAATAAGAAAGCTGATAAATGACTTAAGATTTGGATCAAAATCACTATGTTTGTTAAATTTAATAAAAAAGATTAAGTAAATTTATTAAATTAAATAGATTTGTATTTTATAGGAACCCATGTAAGTAACGTCCAACACTAACCAACTTTAATATTTGAATTCTCCCCCCACCCTGATTTCTTGGTGTCCTGGTCAGCCTGTCTAACTAATTTTAATATATCTTCTCGTTTACAGTCCAGGCCTGTCTGGACTAATTTGAATATACTTTTTTGTTTACAGTCCACGCAGTGCAAGAGGGAACAGAAAAAAGCACAGAGGTCATGAAATTCCAGGATTCCCGCTGCTCAACATATCGGACTTGCCGACCTTTCTGCATCCTTCCAATGTTTACGCGTTTCTGCTGCCATTTTATGGAACAGTTCAAGCCCTTTTCAGAGGCAACATGGATTCTCGGAAATTCTTTTCACCACCTCGAATCCGAAGAAATAAATTCAATGAAATCGATACCTCCCATTGGCACAGTCAGCCCCCTCTTACCCTCGGCTTTCCTGGACGGGCAGATTCCCGGAGATACAGACTGCGGTGCACATCTCTGGAAAAGCGCGCAGAGTGCATGGATTGGCTTAATACGAATGAATCCGCGAGCGTTCTCTGCGTTTCCTTCTGAAGCTTCGGGATTCTTCCAAAAGAACATATCCATGAAATAACTCTGGGGCTAAAGGCGAGTGGATACTCCTTCGATCTATGGGTTCTCCGCTTCCCTGCTTCCGAGGGTGGCGTAACAGTGAAAACACTTGCCTAAAGGTTTCTTTGCTAATGACCTTCAAAAACAATTCACCAATTGGAAAATCAATCACGAGTTGTGAAACCCGTAAAAATTGTAAGTTGATAGGGTTTTCCTATTGGAATTCGAATTTTCATGTTGATAGGAAAATTGACAGGGTTTCCTATTGGAATTTGAATTTGAATTTTCATGTTAATAGGAGTTTTCCTATAGGAAAGTTTCAAATATTTGGATAAAACAGTAGCAATCATGATTTTGATTTAATAAAGGTGGAATATTTTTTTTATATTTTAATAATATTTAATTAATTGAATTAATAATGGAAGAATGTTTTTATTTTATTTTAATAATATTTAAATAAAAAAATAATTTTTTTATTATGATTTAAATTAGTTATAAGGTTGTTTAGATTAATTTTTATCTTTAAGTTAATTCATATCATTTTCTTGTTAAAAAAATTAGGCATCCTCAATATTTTAGCTATCAGAGCATCGAGAATCTCTAATGAATCTTATTTCAAAGGAGAAAAAAACGACTTCCTGAATGTCTTTAATAAGAATGGTTATTGCAGATTCCAAGGCTTTAAAGTTTTTATTAAAGCAGAAAAAGGTCCTAGAAATAAAACAGAGCCAAATGAATGGTCTTCCAGAGTGCACCTTCCCTATATTCAAGGAACCACCGATAAGATCACTAGGATCCTTAAAAAGCATAAGGTTTCTTGACTTTCAAGCCTCTTAATGCTATTTGCAGTTCTCTTAAATCACTAAAGACCCTGTGAACCTCAAAGATGGAAAAGGTGTTTACATCATTCCTTGCTACTGTGGGACTCCATACATTGGTGACACTGGCCAGTCAATAATTCAAAGGATTTGTGAGCACGATGCCGACAATAAGCATGGAAGATCCTGGTCCTTTGCCTTCTCAGAACATGCATAAAATATTAATCATCACATATGCATTGAAGATGCTAAGGTTATTTCTAGCATTGACCATTTTCATCATCATAAGTTAAGGAAGGCTTTAGAAATTGAAAAAAGACGTGCCAATCTTAATAGAGACGATAGTTGGAGTATTAACAGGGTTGGAACTCTACCCTATATTCCTACATATTAATATATTTCTATTAACTAATTTTATGTCCCTTCCGCTTTCAATATTTTCATTCTATGTTTTACTTAATAAAATTGTTTCATATTAATTTCATTTTAAATAATTTTATTAATTACAAATTTTATTGTCATTATATTAAAAGACAAATATTATAAATTAAGGTATATAAATTAGGAACCTTAAGAATAGACAATTTTAATACTTTTTCTCCTCTTGATATTAGAATAATTTAGTGTCGCGTTTATAAAAAAATTAATAACATAATCCTTTGAATTAATAATTTCCTCTTCATTATAAATTATAACAATAAAAAATAAACAAATATAATAAAATGAAAATAAAATTTATTTATAATAATAAAAAATAAACAAATATAATAAAATGAAAATAAAATTTAAATTTAATAAAAAATTAAATTTAAATATTATAGAAATATAAAGAATTTAAAAATTAAAATTTTAAAAAATTAATTGATTTTATTTCATAGTCAAACTAGTTGTTATGTTTCAACGGCTAGTTAGATATCATTCTCAAGATGAACCACACTGGTGTTTCTCATCTCATCCTCAATATGAACCACATTGGTTCGTGGGAAAATCGTCGACAAAGTTTTGTCGTATGTGATTGAAAGATCCCTGTAAAATTATTAATTATATATAATTTAAAATAAAGTGATGTTTATTTTTATGAGATTATTGTGTCCATGTACAACTCAATATGAGCTACTTATGGAATTTGAGTATGCTCAATTTAGAGTTGACGCATATCTCCTTTTAAAATTAATTAATTAATTATATATATTTGTGTATGTGTGTGTTGGTTTTAATTAAAACGACATTAATATTAGTGTAATTCTTTGTATGAGTTGACAATATATATTAATAAAGCTATTATGAAAAATGCCGGAAGAGAAGTATTTGAAGAACTCTTCTCAAATGAATGTATCAAGTATACAAAAGTGGATACATTGTCTAAAATTTAAGGTTAATTAAAACAAGCTAAAGAAGAGATTAAGAAGAAGGGTGATCAGCGATTTGAGATACAAAACTTTAATGAAGTCTAACTTAATGGAGACAATCAAAACAAGGAGAGTGTAGATAGAAGCATTGGAAAATGAAAATTCAAGTAAAGGATTGAAAAAAGGGTGAAGAAATATGTAGATTATAAAACTATAATAGAAAACTATTGTACGGTGACAAGAGATTGAAGGAAGAAAAGAAACATTGTCAGAGTCAAGAAGAAACAAGGATATTCAATGAAGAGATTACCAAAAAATTTGAAAAGGAAATTAAAAAGAAGATCGAAGAAATCCTAAACAGGAATGAGGCAAAATCATAAATGCATTCTAAAATTAAAGGTGGATGTCAGCATTTGATAGATGAGGTCACATTGTAGCTTCAAAAGGACAAGGAAGATGAGATTCAAGAACATCACTAAAAGATATTTGAGGAAGTATAACTCCATCTAGATGATGTGCATGTCAAATATGATGGTATTATCTCCTAGGTTAGAGTACTCAAAGACTAGGTAAAGAGGATAGAGGAGGCAATTTTCTTGGATCAGGAAAAAATATGGAATGAGTGTGCATAGTGAAGGGAAACTTTCAAATTGGAAACCATATGGACACCTTCATTACCAAAAAATATTTCAAGGAAGACAAGAAGATCAATATTAACATTATCAAAGAAGGCAAGAAGATTGATAATTAGCATTATCAAGGAAGGATATGGAATACTCGCATCGCCAAATAGTTATTCAATAGGAAGTTAGTAGAGATCAACAATACTATAATTTGGAGAAGTCACAACAACAATACATGGAATCAAATGAAATAAAATTATGAAACAAACAACCATCAAAAATTAATAAGGAAAATAATTGAGTTTAGATAGATAGAACATCATCAATGGCAAGAAGAAAGTAGAAATATAAAGAAATTCTATTATTTGGTTTCATCATATTAACACCTTTAATTGCAATTTTTGAGAATAAAGTTTTTTTTTTAATAATACTATAGTAGATTACCACAGAGACATATATGGGATTAAAAATTGAATTAATGGAGAAACAAATAGTCTAAATGTTTGCTTCAATTAGGGATTAATTCTCGATTTTTGAGAATTAGTTGTAACTATCTTAATCTTATGCATCTTTATAAAGTTACAATTGTTTAGGTTAATTCAATAAAATTATTAGTAATTGTTTACGGCCTTAGGAACTCCTCTCCTTAAGCTTACCGATTTCATTCTTGGTATCAGAGCGTATTAGGGAGCATGACATAGCGTAGATCTACAAGGTAGGACATTGAAGACAAGGTTTTGTTTGTTGAGTTCAAACATGTTATGCGTTGGGATTGCTCGGTCCTGCATTGATCGGTTACTGCGTTCTGCTCGACACTCAGCAACATTGCTCGACACTGGTGATAAGTGATAAGAAAACAAAATATCAACAGGGAGGAGACTGCACGTTCTGCGTTCTGCTCTGCACTCAGCAAGAACTCCACATCGCATAATGTTTACTCTCTGTTTGCGCATCGAAATCTCCCTTCTGCCTGTTCATGCCTCTGTGGATCAAATCGTGTTGTGGATATGCCCACAGCGCTTCCATAGAAGGAATCGAGAGCTCTGTCATCGGCGAGAAAGGAAAGTTTGTTGAAGTAGTTGTGAGGGCGGGGTCATTGCTACAGACCCTTCTTGTTGGATGCCCGTTGGATTAGCTTTCGGTGAACACAGTTACGGTGAACGGTCTCTGCCCCACGGTGAATGCTCTGTCCAGCGGAATCTGTCGAAGGCATAATTGAGAGAGATTTGCGTGTTGGGAAGCAGCATGGCGCAACAGAACAGGAGGAGATCCATCGTGCTACCGTGTCACTCTTATGCGGACAACCCCAAATCTCCAGTTCTTGGTGCAGTGAAGCTAGCGTAAGCGTAAGGAGGTAACGGCATGGCACGGTCAGCGGATTTAAAAATTATTTTTCTGAGATCACTACTTTTTCTCCTGGGAGGAGGAGCGTTGTGAACACTAAGTTAAGAAACTGTTAAAATTGGACGTGCAACCCTGCCAGGTCCAGTCGAAGAATGTGGTGCAGTTGGTCATAAACACCAGTCAAAAACAACCAGAGAAGTTTTTTTTTACATGCACGTGGAGAAGCCCCAACCATTCTTCAAGTTCCGGGTAGAGGGTGTCTCGTATATCAGTGCATAAACATATTTTAATCCCCAGTTAAAAGAATAAAATTGGGCGGCACTCGAATAGTTAATGTGAAGGGCTAAAGGTAGTGCCTATGTGAAGGACTATATATATATATATTAAAAAAACTAAATAAGGGGAGTTCTCACCTTAATCCATTAGATATTTATAAATAAACAAAAGATTTTTTTATATTTATAAATAAAAGAAAAAGAAAAAAAAGGCCTTTACATATTTTAAACTAGGGGCTTTATTTTATTTTTTTGTGTGGTTGAACTTTTGAAGGCTTTGGAAGGGTTCTTGAAAAGCATTGGGAGAGGATGGCAAATCCTCTTGTAGAGACGTATCCAAACAAAGCCAATAAACTAGATGGCAGAAAATACGTCGATTAAAAATTCAAGTTGCAGACATTGCTGGAAGGCTATAGCGCCTGGACTATTACAAAGAGGGGTGAAGCAAGACCTACTGCAAGCATGACAACTGCGACTATTAAAGATTGGGAAAGCGATAAAAAAAAGCAAAGGTACTGCTTAGAATGTATGTCAAATATAACATACATCCTCATATCTGTGATTGTAAGACTTCTACTGAAGCCTGGAATACACTGAAGGAATTATATGAGATTGAAAACACAAATCGAGTTCTCTTCTTGAAAAGTAAGCTCTTGTACATTAAAATGGAAGAGAATGAATTTGCTAATCTCTTTATTTCCAGAATTAAAGAATTGAAAGATAAGTTGGGAGACATAGGAGTGTCAGTACCTAGTATTGATCTGGTAACAATCACTTTAAATGGAATGTCAACGGATTACCAGATGTTCATTACAAGTCTTGTAGAAAGGGAGAAAGTGCCAAACTTTTAGAAATTGACAAGTATCATGTTGAAGGAATAAGAGAGGCACAAGAGCTTGAAGCGTCGAAATTCAAATTTGGCACTTATGGTGAAGAATAAATTCTTCAAAGGGAAACAAGCGGGGGAAAACAAAGGTGGAAGCTTGTCTAAGAAAAGGATGTTTCTGAGATCAATTCAAGGTATGTCATCTGGAATAAAATGTTTTTACTGTGGTAGAAGTGGGAATATTGCCAAAGACTACTATAAGAATAAAAGTGATGAATCCAGGCATAAACATAGAAGATAGTGAGGACATTTTGCAGGAGAAGCCCTGAATTCTGATCTCAGAATTCTCAAGTTGTTTGTGTCTAATGCTGCATTGTGTGCTAAATGGATGATGTTAATACATGGTTTGTGGACTCTAGAGCTTCAATTCATATGACATGAAATAAGGACTAGTACAAAAACTTCAAGGAAATTAGCCATTAGGGGAATTTTTATGTCTAAATGGGCCTGCGAAGGAAATTATAAAATAATAATGGAAATAATAAAATAAGAAAAAATTACTTTTTCAACTTGTATTTTCAAATTATCTCCCTATGGGTTTACTCAAATTTCGAGCGGGAACACTCATTGGCTACAGAATTTGATTCCTCATCCAAGGAGTACCTATGTTGCATACATTCAATGGACCCTACTACATGTAAAATGAAAAATACATAAAAAATATGATTGCAATAACGTTTCTTCATGTATTTCTCACTTTTCGTGTAGTATGGTCCATCAATAGTATGCAACATGGATACTCCTTTGATGAGTAACTAAATTTTGCATCCAACAAGTACTCCCACTCGGAATTTGAGTAAAACGGTAAGGAGATAAGTTGAAAATACAAGTTGAAAAAGTTGTTTTATTATTTTTTAATATTTTTACATTTTTACCCCAAAAATGGTGAATCATCCCCCATGGTTGAAATCATAATCTTGAATCCTATTGGTTCTTACAAATTTTATTTTGGTTGTACATTTTACTTAAGAGGCCCATTTTAGACCTCAAAAATTCTCTAATGAATGATAGAAACATTTGTAGAAAATCTCTAACACAACTCTGATACCATGTAGAAATTACACCAATGGAATCAATCTGATCATGCAATGTACTAAAATAAGTTATTGAATCCTTCTACAATATTTGCAGAATGTAAAACACAATTGCTCAATCACATGCAAGTAAGAGACAAAATTAAATCAATCGCACAAAACAAAATTTTACTGGGGAAAGAAACTGCTTAAAACTGCTCCATCTTTATTGTATAATCAACCAAGGAATCATGAAAGAGTACAATGCATGTGTGCTCACCACAACCTCATACACTCTACCAATTGCTTCACACTGATCTAAGCAAAATTGGACAAACACATAGCCAATTTCCTACCTACCCTCAGCCTGCCTTACTCACGCAATCCCTAGAGAAATAAACCCCTATTAAATAGGAAATTCAGCCTTCCTTGATTGCGCAATCCATCATAGGCTTCCTATGGCTTTATAACTACACCTGGGCAGTTTGCTAAAAATACAATTGATAGTTTATTTTCCTTATACCTTTTTCTCAACTGGGTCTCCATCATAATTGACATGCATAAATCTATTAATAGGGAATCATCAATTACTTGGTAGATCACTACTTGTGAATTAAATCTATTTTAATTCACTTGATCTTCCACTAGCTCATCAATCAGTTAGAACTAGTTAAAATGATTTTAAATCAATTAATTTTTGTTAATTGATTACACTCACACCACACTAGTGCATTAACTGCAACTGGACCCTGAAAACAATAGAATCACTCTACATGCCTATCCTTTGACCCTCAACTCGAAATTCTTGAGCTAAATAAGTCTATCACACTTAGTTAACTATTACAAGTTGTTATGAGATAATATTACAATTTTATTTTAATTTAATTAAGGGATAATTAAATCAAAAGCCTCACATGGTAACCATTTCTGCCATTTTCCAAATTTTGTTTCTGGATGCCAATTTCATTGTTTCTTGTTGCAAATTTCAACACTCCCTCTCAACAAGAAAAGAGTCAATATGTCTTGATCTGGTACCTTTGAATGTTCTGCATGCAACACTACTCTAGTGTTGTTCGCACATCCAACTCAACTGAAACTGAATAGCCTCCAAGCAACAGAATCAATATAATGCATCTGTCATCGGAATCTTCTGAATGCTGCTAGCTAATGCACATGTATAATGGACTCCCTGCGCAGTTGCTGACATATGCATCCATGCACTCTACACTGTTGCCAACTATGATCTGCGCTCTAGTATCTGACACATGTCACTATGATTTATGTCCTCTTGACATCTGACTGCATCAATATAACTGATCCTTCCTACTACTGTTGTACTGTGGGCTCCTCGTAGCCAGTTTCGAACCATGAGACACACCATTTCAATGGAACTTGCCCAAATTTATTTTTAGGATCATATCTACACATCGCCCCACCTCACACTTAGAGGTCTAGCTACATGAACTCCCTCTGCCCATTTGGATCAAAGTTTCCCCCTCCTGGAGGTGTCTTCTTGAGTGGACTCTTCCACTCAGTCTCTTTTCCGCTTCTCCAATTGTGGTTGCTCCACAAACTTCTGAGACTACTTTTGAGGCTGCATGTTGAGAGATAATTGCTCCCTCTCAATCACTAAGTCATTAACCACTGCTTTGCTCCTCAAAGCCTTACATGCATCCTCAACCTCGAGAGCATACAAGTTCTTGACTCTTGAACCGATCTTCTTCACCTGTCTCGTGGCTATGTGTTTAAGGAACACCTTTCCTTTTGTAAACATCACCTCATAACCATGGTCTTCCAATACCGCTACGGAGACAAGATTATTCCTTAGGCTTGGAACATGCAAAAAAATTTCTAGTCTGAGAGGGGAGTCAGACTCCCTTTGAAAGGTAATTGTACTTATGTCGGTCGTGTTATACTTCCCATCATCTCCAAACTCTATGTTCTATTGGAGGACCTTCTCCTCCAAGTTACTGAAGATATCTATATTCCCCATCATATGGAACAAGGCACCGCTATCTAGATACCACATGCATCCCATTGCAACGCTGGCCATGCATGCAATGAGAGTAAAATCAACCTCTAACTATGAAGCCAATGCTTCACTCGTTGCAACTTCACGCTCCTTTTTTCTTGCCTTCTTCTGTGGACAATTCGAAGCATAGTACCCATGCTCGTGACAGTGAAAACATCTGATCTTGGGCAAGTCTCTCTTTCCCTCTTCGTCTTGGGATTCCCTTGGCTTTCTTTTTTTTCCCACTAATGCACAATTTTATTCTTTGTTGGTGTTGGAGGTCGCATCTCTGGTGCTCTGCCTTATCTCTTCTATTACCAAATCCGACCATAGTCGCTCCCAATCTGGTAACTTCTCCCTCCCATTCACAAAGTCCTGGTAACTATGCCAACTCTTGGGAAGGCCTAGAAGTGCTAGGCTCACCAAGTCATCATCAACTACAGTCACACCAACACTTCCAAGCTCATATTGACATTGAGTGAACTTTGCTAATTTTGTTGGTATTGTCTCACCCTCCTCCTTCTTGATATTTCTGAGCTTGTCCTTCAACGCCAACTTCCTTTGGTCATTTTTGTTCGAAACATATCTGTCAAAGCCTTAAACATAGCATATGGAGTTTCCTTTCCATGGAGACTCGAGACAATATGATCTCAAACTCCCTCTAACAAGATCATTCTCGCCTTTTCTACCTTCTTCTGCCATGCATCAAGAAGTTGGGCATCTACTTCTGTGGGCTTGGGAATATCATTATCTATGAACTCCTTCAACCCATTGTCCTCCAACACTGCCTCCATCTTTTCCTTCCATGCAATATAATTTGAACTGCCCTCGAGTGCATATTCGAGTCTCAAGCCATTGAAAGACATCTTGATCTGCTTCTAGCTCCAACGAAAGTATCTGCAATTTTGAGTATTGTTTAACACAAATTCAATTTCTTCTCCACTATTGTGATTCCTAGCACTATGATACCATGCAGAAAATCTCTAACACAGCTTTGATACCATGTAGAAATTACACCAATGGATTCAATCTGATCATGCAATGTACTAAAACAATATATTGAATCCTTCTACAATATTTGCAGAATATAAAACATGATTTCTCAATCACATGCAAGTAAGAGAAATAAGTAAATCCATCGCACAACACAAGATTTTCCTGGGGAAAGCAACTGCTCAAAACCCCTAACCATATTTATTGTATAATCAACCAAGGAATCATGAAACAATACAATGCATGTGTGCTCACCACAACCTCATACACTCTACCAATTGCCTCACACTGGTCTAGGAAAAATTGGACAAACACAGCCAATTTCGTGCCTACCCTTAGCCTGCCTTGCTCATGCAATCCCTAGAGAAATAAACCCCTATTAAATCGGAAATTCAGTCTACCTTGATTGTGCAATCCATCATGGGCTTCATGTGGCTTAACTGCACCTGGGCAGTTTTCTAAAAATACAACTAATAGTTTACTTTCCTTAAACCATTGTCTCAACTAGGTTTCCATCATAATTGACATGCATGAAGCTATTAATAGTGAATCATCAATTACTTGGTAGATCACTACTCATGAATTAAATCTAGTTTAATTCACTTGATCTTCCATTAGCTCATCAATCAGTTAGAGCTAGTTAAACTGATTTTAACTCAATTAATTTGAGTTAATTGATTACACTCATACCACACTAGTGCATTAACTGCAACCGGACCCTGAAAATAATAGAATCACTCTACATGCCTATCCTTTGACCCTCAACTCGAAATTCTTTAGCTAACTAAGTCTATCACACTTAGTTAAATATTACAAGTTGTTATGAGATAAGATTACAGATTTGTTTTAATTTAATTAAGGGATAATTAAATCAAAAGCCTCACATGGTAACCATTTCTGGGTGCTTTTTTCTAGATTTTGTTTCTGGATGCCAATTTCACTATTTCGTGTTGCAAATTTCAACAACATTTACCTTGGAGATGATCATGCATATAAGATCATGGGATATGGCAATATACCTGTGAATTTACCAAATGGAAGTATCAGGTGCAACCATAATGTCATGTATGTGCCTAGGATCAAGAAACATTTTGCATAATCACGTTGGTATGAACAATGTTTTTCTTTAAAAAAAGGGCTTGACTTTGGTTAATGTTTTTCTAGCTTTGTTCCTCAAATTTTTAATAAGAAACTAGTGAACAGATTTATGTCCCCATGCAATTATATTCAACATCGACTGCAGGGATGAAAGAAAAGATTGGAATATGTATTCCATCTACCTGAAACCCTGGACTTATTTTTATTGTCGATAAATAATCTTGAATTGGAGGAACAAGAGCAAGGTAAATCATTTGATCTCACTTTGATTTCAAAAATCCTTAATGCCCACTTAAAACAACAACAACAAAAAAATTATCCACTAAAAATAAAATGACATGGCTTATTAAAATGTATGATGTGAACTTAAAATGATGAAATAAACATATATATATATATATATATATATATATATATATATATATACCCTTGCATTGTTGAGCCCGTAAAAAAAATCCTAGATCCTTTACAATAACTGTGAAAGCGTAAGCGCTCCGCTTGTGTTTCTAATGGTGCATATTTCCTGAGACATATCCTCTTCCATAGTTTAGGACCGCCCTTGTATCCATGCCCACCATATTTTCATATTGTACACATTGTTAATCAGTTCTAGGGCTCGTAGACCCAATCCATCCAACCTTATAAGAAAAATGATTTTTTTTTCAACTAATTAATGCCCACTTATGGGCCTTCCGAGCACCTTTCCATAAAAAAATTGTCCTCAAAGAAGGAAGACAGTGACCTACTATTTTTGGAATAGGCATAACCGCTAGTTGATATTTAGGTATTGCTTGCAAAATTTCTATGGTGAGTACCAGAAAACCTGTGAAATTTACTTCCCGGAAAGCCCAATTCAACAATTCATTTGCACACTCGTTCGATTAGGTCTTCCCATGTTTCCACCCTATTATTGTGAGAATATTAGATCTACTAAACTAGCTATCTATCTAATAAAACAACAACATATCAAAATATAAATAAGAATAGAAAGAGCGAATACAATAGATATATGTGGTTCACCCAATTGGGCTACGTCCACGGGAAGGTTGTATTCTATTATCTCTAGAAATCTCCTGCAATCTTACAAAGAGAGAAACTACAAATAACAGTATGAGCACAAGATGAGATGTGATTTTAATAAAAAAGGCTCCCTTCACCCTATTATATACCCAGAGATGTGGAGAAATTACTCTCACATATTGAATGTGGGATAATATAATTATCCAAAATAACACCTCTTTATATAATCAATGGGTACAAGAGTATACTATGCCATAATTAATATGGAATATAATGTGTTACTCTTTTACATAAGATTGTATTCAACTTCTGACATAATACAAATACATTATTACCTTCCAAGGAATATAATATATTCCAACACTCCCACTTAATAATGGTTGGGAGAAGGGCCCATCCTAACACTACCTAACACTAAGGAAGGAAGGAGCCATTACTACTCCCCTTTGATGACAACTTCCCTCATCCCAAGCAAAGAACGAAGATACAAATACTTCGCTTCCGTAAAGGATTTGGTGAAGATATCAGCTACCTACTGCTTGGTGGGACAATACTCCAGAGAAATAATACCATCGATGACAATACCTTAAATATAATGAGCATCAAGGTTGAGATGCTTCGTTTTGGAGTGATATATCGGATTGTAAGCAAGTTGAATTGCACCCTGATTGTCACATTTCAACATGGTGGACAATTTCGGAACTAGACTAAGCTCAGTAAGAACATGTCGTAACCAAACAGATTCTTTAGTTGCTTCTTTGGCTGCTCTATACTTTGCTTCACATGAAGATAAAGAAAGAGTCTTCACCTTCTTGCTGGACTAAGAGATCGTACCTAAACCAAGTTGAAATATGTAACCAATAGTTGACTGTCGATCAGAACTGTCACTTTCCCAATCAAAATCTATATAACCAGAGAGTAAAATTATATCACTGCTCGAATGAAATACACCATAATGCAATGTCCCCTGTAAATATCGCAGAATTCTCTTGTCTTCTTGTTAATGAAATTCATCAAGTTACTGCATGAACTGAGAAATCATATTTACGGGAAAAGAGAGATCTGGTCTACTCTGAGTTAAATATATTAAACTGCGAATGAGCTGACGATAAAGAGTAGCGTCAACCAATGGATTTGTACACTCAATAGTTAAATTTACACTGGATTGAACTGGTGTAGGAGAAGGCTTACAATTACTCATATGGAAACAAGCCAATAGATCTGTCACACACTTAGGCTGAGAGAGAAAAATTCCATCGGTCATATTCCAGATCTAAAGACCCAAGAAATAATGCAATGTACCGAGATATGTCATCTCAAACTGCTTCTCAGGAGAAATTTCTATATCTTGAATTAATACAAGCTGGCTACCAGTGATAATTAAACCATCCACATATAAAACAATAATGAGAAAATTATTAGCAAAGTTATTAACATACATATTTGGATTAGATATACAACGCTTAAAACCATTATTCAGGAAATATGCATCAATTTTATCATACCAAGCCCTAGAGGCTTGTTTGAGACCATATACGGATTTATGTAATTTGCATACTAAACTTGAGGATTCAACACAAATAAAACCAAGAGGTTGTTTTGCTTCCGGGACTCCGTTTGAGTTGATTTTTTTTTTTGAAATTGGGTCGCTCGATGAGAGGAACCCAAATATCTACTCTTTTATGGGAAATTCTGCACAAAAGGTAACAGATTTGACAAAAAAATGTCAAGTGGAAAAACAAAAAACACTCAATAATTCTCCAAATGCTTATTATAACCAGTTTTCATAAATGGCGCAGCGACTCTGCATCCACCCATGCGTTCGAAATTCTGATTTGAACCCTAAGTCCGCCAATCTTCCGCCCTGTAAAAAAAAAAAAAAAAAAAAAAAAAAAAAAAAAAAAAAAAACCTAAAACTTTCGTACCTAAATATTACAACCAGAAGATAGATCTCCTTCAGGAGGATTCAAAAAACATATAGGTCTTACAGAAAAACAATCAAGAGCCCCTTCAAAAAAAAATCTGCAAAAAAAACTACACAACAAAGTAAGGGTTATGAGAAAAAAAATCTCAAATATGTAGAATCATGCCCAAATATGAAGAGAAGCCTAATGGCTACTAGATAGAAACCAAATCTACAAAACAAATGAGTGCCCAGATAATAAAAAATGAAGATACATGTTGATAGTTAAATTCATATAAGATGCTAGATCATAATAACCATGGCTCTGATAGCATGTGAGAATATTAGATCTACTAAACTAGTTATCTATATAAGAAACCAAAAACATATCAACATATAAATAAGAAAAAAAAGATAACAACGAAAAATAATACAACAGATATACATGGTTCACCCAAGTGGGCTACATCCACAAGAAGGTTGTCACATCCACAAGAAGGTTGTCTTCTGTTATCCCCAGAAATCTCTTGCAATCTTACACAGAAAGCAACTAAAAATAACTCGATACAAATAATAGTATGAGCACAAGATGAGATGTAATAGTAATAAAAAAGGCTCCCTTGACCCTATTATATACCCAGAGATGTGGAGGAATTACTCTCACATATTGAATGTGGGATAATATAATTCTCCAAAATAACACCTCTTTATATAATAAATGGGTACAAGAGTATACTATGCCATAATGAATATGGGATATAATGTGTTACTCTTTTACATAAGACTGTATTCAACTTCCGACATAATGCAAAGACATTATTACCTTCCAAGGAATATAATACATTACAACAGTTATAATAGACCACCAAGGGTACTCCCAAATATTTTGATAGTAGTTGAGCCTGATGAAAACCTAACACCCTAGTTATATGGACTTGAATTGTCTATGGGAAATTGAAGAAGAAGAGATTAGTTTTCTCTTTATTTACCTTTGTTCCTAAGGCATCCATATTTTTTTCTAATATGTGTTTAATTCCTTTAAATTCCTTAAGGGTGGGAGGCCCAAAAAAAACGACATCATCCACAAATTGTTGGTATATGAGAGGGAGATCATCATCAAACATTCGTAAGCCATAGATAACACCTTGACAACCTAAGGATTTGTCCATACTTTACAAACCTTCCATGGCGAGAATGAAAAGTGTAGAAATTATACAACACGCATGTATATCTTGGATTCACCTGATCTAACGATGTACTAAAGTTAAATACTGGATCTCTTCTACAAATATTTTTTGGAATTAAAAACACAATCGCTAATCACATGAACATGAAGAAGAATCAAATCAACCACAACACATATAATTTCCTGGGGAAAGCTTACAACCAAAAACCCCACTATCTTCTATTTATGTTTAGCATGGATCATGAAACAATTACATACAAAACTCTTCTCACAAGAGCCCTCTAGTACTCAGCTAATTGTCTCACACTATCATAAGCAAAACTGACCAACACATAGCCAATTCTCAGCCTCCAGACATCTTTCCTTTCTTGCGCAATCCCTGATGGACGCAATCCCTAAAATATAGGAATTCTTGCCTTCCTTGACTGTGCAAGTATCATGGGAACTCCAATGGGTGTTTGGTTGCATGTGTGCGACCCAATAATCCTACAACTGATATTCAACTTCCCTTTCACCTAGAACTCAACTGGGTCTCCACTGGATCTGACATGCATGCAGCTAATAATAGTAAATCATCAGTTTCATCTGAGATTACTAATTGTGAATTAATTAATATGTAATTCACTTGATCTCTAACTTGTGTATCTTCAATTACAACTAGCACAATTGAGTTTAACTCACTTAACTGAGTTAAATTGATTACAACCTGCATTAACTAATGCACCACTGCACTTCAAACTCTGCTACAACTAGAATTACTCTGCATGCCTCACCAACTACCTCTAACTCGAAATCCACTAGCTAACTGAGTTTATCACTCTTAGTTAACTATTTCAATTTTACATTGAGAATAGGTTACAGTTTATTATCCATCTTAATTAAGGGATAACTAAAATAGACATGCACCCAAAAATAGCACTGGGGGCCCCACCCTAGTTGAATCTCAACACTCCCTCTCAACAAGAAATGGATTATCCTTCACCATGATCCCGTCTCTATGGTATTCAAATTTTATCCTGGTGAGCGCCTTTGTCAGAATATCTGCATCTTGATTTTCTATGGGAATGTACTGAAGCAACATTATCCTTCTCTGCGCAGAATCTTTGAGATGATGGTGCCATATATCTATATGTTTGGATCTATCATGAAACATAAGATTAATCGAGAGTTTAATGCAACTCTGATTATCACAACGAATCACTGTCAGATCCATATGAGAACCAAACAAACCAACCAATATCTTTCTCATCCAGAGAGCCTCACATGTAGGTTGAATTTCTTCCATGTATTCCACTTCCACTGAACTGAGTGCTACAAATCGTTGTTTCCTGTTGTACCAGGAAATGTTTTTCGATCCTATGTTAAATATCTCTCCTGATGTGCTCTTTTTGTCTGATGGATTTCCTGCTCAATCTGCATCCGTGAAGCCTTGAAGCTTCACTCCTTTTGTTCATCAGTACCATAGACCATACTCTGATGTGCCCCTCGGGTATCTCAAGATATTCTTCCCCGCCTTCCAAAAGAGCTTGGTAGGCTTAACCATAGCTTGACTCAGCTAGTTAACCACGTAGAAAATGTCCAGTGTCGTGCTCACCAAATACATTAGTGAACCCACTAACTTCCTCTAGATAGTAGCATCCACTACCTCTCCAAAAGTAGCATCCTCTTTCCTCCAATTTCCTGGAAGAGGAGTATCCATGGGTTTGCATCTCTCCATGTTAAACTTACCCAATACCTCATTTTCATACTTGCCTTGAGACACAAAAATTTCACCATCCCTCCGCCATATTTCCAATCCAAGGAAATAATGAAGGAGTCACATGTCCTTCATTTAGAACTCCCTTGCAAGATCCTCCTTGCAAGATCCTCCTTGCATGAGTGTATCGGCTCCTCATCACTAGTCAAAATTAGATCATCAACATAAAGAACAATGATCAATGGATTACCCTCAACAACAATCTAGTACAGGTTTGCATCTGCTTCACTTTTGGTGAACCCGGTCCGATGAAATAGCTGTCTATTCGAGTGTACCAAGCATGGGGTGCTTGCTTCAGCCCATACAATGTTATTTTTAGTCGGCACACATGTGACTCACTATTGAAGATCTCAAACTCTTTAGGATTATCTATGTACACCTCTTCCTCAATGATCCCATTGAGAAACGTAGTTTTCACCTCCATTTGATGAATGCGCCAGCCCATCTGCGCTAAGAGTGCAAGGATGGATCTTATGGAAGAGTACCTTGCAACAGGTGCAAAAGTATCATCATAATCTATCCCCTCGATTTGTGAGAATCCCCGGGCCACAAATCTGGCCTTGTATTTCTCCGCACTCCCATCAGCAGCTTTATTTACCTTGTAGATCCATCTCTATCAAACCACTAATTCGTCGACCGGTCTTGGGACTATTTTCCATGCATTGTTCTTGACAAGGGAGTCATACTCCTCCACCATTGCATCAACCCAATTTGGTTGCTACACTACTTCCTGAAAGGAAGATGGTTCAGTCACAATACATTTTCTCATAAGAGCCATGTATCTAGTAAATCAGTTAGGATACTATCTTTGTCTTCATTGTGAAGTAGAGGCTCCTACATTCTCTATAGCATCAAGTCTCAATATATCATCTTCCGTGGTGTTCCTTCTACCATTTCTGATGGATGGCTCTGCATGAGTGTTTTCCTCCACTCCATGAACCTCCTCATGTGGCTGATCCACATATTGAGACTCATCCTTGGGAACCAACAGTTCCTCCTCTGTATGCGAGTCCATATCCCTCTCAAGGGTCAACCACTTCACTTTCTCGTCATCAAATTTTATATCCCGTCGCACAATAGTCATTCTGATGTTTGGAAAATAAACATGATAATTATGGGGTGTTTTAATGTACCCCACAAAAATCTGAACCTCGGCTGTTGGTTCCAACTTCTTCCTAGTGTCCTTGGGCATATGCACATAAAAATATGAGCCAAAAATATTAAAGTGTGAAACATCATGTTTCTTACCAGTGAAAGCCTCTGCAGGTGTACTCATGCCAAGTACACTATGACGACAACGGTTTTTCACATGTACCGATGTGTTTGATGCTTCCGCCCATAGATGCATCGGTAGGCTTTGATCATGTAACATCACTCGTGTTGCACCCACAATAGTTCTATTCTTCCTCTCTATGACCCCATTCTGCTGTGGGTTATGAGGCGTTATGAGTTATCTTCGAATTCCTTCTTTGTTGCAGAATTTCTTGAATTCGTTAGAGATGTATTCTCCACCATTATCACTCCTAAGAGCCTTCACTTACTTCCCTGAATATTTCTCCACCATTGCCTTAAACTCACAACACTTGGAGAATGTTTGATATTTCTTCTACATGAAGAAGATCCAACACTTACAAGAAAATTCATCAACAAAGATTACATAGTACTTATGTTTTGTTGTCGAAGCAACATAGAAAGGAACACACATGTCTGTGTGAACTCTATCAAGGATCCCTGTGTTTGGTCCCTATATCACTAGTATAGTCCCTTATTATTGTTAGTGTAACCCCCTTATTGTTATTATTGTACCCTTGTAACCCCCATTTTGTTATTATTGTGCCCTTAAATTATTATTGTTAGGTCGGCTAGGATTACATTGTGGCCCACTAGGATTACATTATGGCCCCATGGACTCCTATATATAGAAAGAAGGTTTTGTAAATTGTATCATCCAAGAATTGTTCATTTATGTAATGTATTGGAGGTTTCCCCCTCGAAATGGCTTATTTATAAGGCGTTGATATCTCTTTTCTTCTATTTTTGAAGCTGGTTACACAACATTTGGTATCAAAGCTTTGGATTCTAGGGTTTCGCTGCTCCAAACAGGTCATCGTGGAATTTGCGCTATAACGTTTTGTCTATGAAGTTTCAAAAGCTGAAATTTTTAGGGTGTGAAGCTGAAATTCTGAGGAAGATTGTCTAACAATTCAGAGCTTGGTTCGCAATATTTTCGGAGATATGATCTGTGGAAGTTAGGTCTTTTTTCAGGCTCCTAAACAGGTCATCGTGGAATTTGAACTATAACTTTTTTTCTACTAAGGTTCAGAATCTGAAATTTTTAGGGTGTGAAGCTGAAATCCTGAGGAAACTCGTCAAAACATTTCAGAGCTTGGTTCGCAATATTTTTGGAGATATGATCTGTGTAAGGTAGTGCTTTGTCAGGCTCCCGAATTTCATCTCAAAGAGGTGATCATGGGAAAATATTCATAACTCTCTCTCTGAGCATCGGATTGGAGTGTCGTAAAAAGTGGTCGCAATTAAACGGACTTTAGTTTTTTGGATATCAATTTCAGATCCGAAGGATGAAAAAATGACACATGGCAAGTCATACAAGTTCACTCTACTGAACCAGTCCAAAATTGGGTCATTGTGGGAGATTAGACATAACTTTGTCTTGAATAATCCAAATTAGATCAGACCTGTGGCATTTGAAAGAAGCTTCAGAGGGCTACTATAGGGCTGAATTTCAGATATTGAATATTTTCAATTACAAAGATAATTCAATTTCAATATCGAGCTCCTCAAAGCAAGTAAAAGGTGTGTATTTTTTTTCCGAATTGCATGAGTCTTGTTTGAAGAATCAAGTTGAATCGATTCCAAGGGCATATTGTAGAATATATATCAATATTAGATTATAAAATAGCCCCTAAAAATAATTCAACACCCATTAAGCCTTTAGAAGGCTCTACTATGACTCATGAAGACGAAGAATGGTAACATGACATATCAAAATTACAAGAGCAAGTGCAACAAATTTCGCTCTCGCAAAGAACAAAAAAAAATGAAATGGAAGTTTTGAAGAAAGGCGTGGAAACTAAGATGGATGGTTTGAAGAAAGGCGTGGAAGCTAAGATGAATGGTTTGAAAGCTAAGATGGATGGCATGGAAGTGGGCATGGGAGCTAAGATGGATGACATGGAGTCTAAGATCGATGAAAAAATGAAAGACAACATGGAAAACATGAAGAAGGATCTAAAAGTAGACATTGAAGGTTTGGAAAAGTTGATACAAGAAATGCTTCCTAATGGTGAAAAGATAGTAGAGGAAACTCATGATGAGAACAAAATAAATGTTAATTGTGATTTCATAAACTCTACTGTTGGAGGGAAGAACCACCATATTCCAAAAATGGATACAAGGAAGTTTGATGGAAAGGATCCTGTAACATGGATACTACAGATGGAGCAATATTTTGATCTCCATAATGTGCAAAACACACAAAAGGTACGCATTGCAACTTTACATTTAGAACAAAATACATTTGTATGGTATCGATGGCTTTGCTCCCGTAAAAATTTTTTCACTTGGTCAATTTTTACGGAGGAAATGATAGCACATTATGAGGATACAAAGAGCAACACCTTCTTTAGCCAATTGATAAATCTCAAACAAAAGGGTTTAGTAGGGCAACACATTGAGGACTTCCAAAAATTGAATATAAGGGTAACTGATATTCCAGAGGAACACAGGATTGATCTCTTCATAGGCACTTTAAAGGATAACATCCAACATGAAGTTCGCGTTTTGGAACCCGATTCATTGGAGAAGGCATTCAGGTTGGCAAGAAAAGTTGAATGTAAAATTATGGCGACAAGGAAGCCTACCACTCAATTCTATAAAGAAGGAAGTGTTGCTACGCCTAGATTTCCACAACCCACAAGGTTGACACCACAACAATTGGAAGAAAAAAGAGCAAAATGGCTTTGCTACAGTTGTGATAGCAAATACACTAAAGGTCATAAGTGTGCTGAGAAGAAATTATTTTACATAGATTGTGAAGAAGAAGAAGAACATGAACAAGAAGAGGATATACACCAGGAACCACCCCTAGAAGAGGAAGAAATGAATCCGACCATATCGTGTAATGCACTGGCAGGAATTACCACTCCTCAAACTCTCAAGATAGAAGGACATATCAATAAGAAAAGGGTAATAGTGTTGATTGATTCAGGTAGCACCCATAATTTTATTCATTATAAGGTAGCCAAGGAATTAAATTGTTTCCTATACCCAGCACCAGAATGTCAAGTGATGGTTGCAAATGGAGGAACTATAAATTGCTCTGGAAAATGCCATAATATCAAGCTAACCATGGGGGAATATGTATCGACTAGTCCAATGCTTTCCATTCCTATGGGAGGTGATGATGTTGTACTAGGAGTACAATGGTTACAATCTTTGGGGACGGTAGCTTTTAATTTTCAAGAACTTTTCTTGAAATTTTTTTCAGAAGGAAAGGAAGTCGAATTACGGGGTATTGCGGGGAAGCCAGGAAGGATAATAAGCTCTAATGTCATGACAAAGCTTCTAAAGAAAGAACAGCAAGGCGTAATTGCACAATTATGCTCACTAGAAGTTCCAACATCAAAATCATCTATTTCTGCAGATCTCCAACAAGTCTTGGACATTCATTCCAAGGTGTTTGAAACTCCCAAAGGACTCCCACCTATTCGTGATCATGATCATGCTATTCATTTGATTCCAGGAAGTGTTCCTCCAAACATCAGGCCTTATAGATATCCTTACATCCAAAAGAATGAAATTGAACGTATGATTGCAGAAATGTTAGAGGCGGGTATAATTCAACCTAGTCAAAGTTCATTCTCTTCTCCCGTAGTATTGGTACACAAGAAGGATGGATCATGGCGAATGTGTCTAGATTATAGGGAGCTCAATAAGCTCACCATTAAAGATAAATTTCCCATTCCTGGGATTGATGAATTATTGGATGAATTACATGGAGCAATTTATTTTACCAAGTTGGATCTTCATTCAGGATATCATCAAATTAGAATGAAGACTGAAGATATTCCAAAAAACGCATTTCGAACTCATGAGGGTCATTATGAATTTTTGGTCATGCCTTTTGGCCTTACCAATGCACCTTCTACATTTCAAGGGTTGATGAATTCCATTTTCAAACCCTTCCTTAGAAAATTTGTGCTAGTATTTTTCGATGATATACTAATCTACAGTAGGTCTTGGAAGGATCATGTTGAACATGTTGACAGGGTGCTCAAACTATTGCAGGAGAAACAATTATATGCAAAAACATCCAAATGTTTTTTTGGAGTACAAGAGGTGGAATATCTGGGTCATATTGTATCTCACGAGGGTGTTAAGGTAGACCCTAACAAAATTAAAGCCATTAAGGAATGGAAATTCCCCACAACCATAAAGCAGTTGCGAGGATTTCTCAAGTTAACAGGGTATTATCGCAAGTTTGTTAAGAATTATGGGAGAATAGCATCACCTCTAACAACATTATTGAAGAAAGATGCATTTTCATGGACTCCTGAAGCAACTAAGGCCTTTGAACATCTTAAAGAGGCAATGTGCCTAGCACCGGTCTTAGCTACGCCAGACTTCACAAAAACCTTTATCGTGGAATGTGATGCCTCAGGAAATGGAATTGGTGCTGTTTTAATGCAGGAAGGAAGACCCATTGCTTTTGAAAGTCGTCCAATCAAAGGAAAGTATTTACAAAAACCTATTTATGAGAAGGAAATGTTAGCAATACTGCATGCACTAAAGAAATGGCGAACTTACCCAATGGGAAGACACTTCAAGGTAAAAACTGATCATGATAGTCTTAAACACTTTTTGGAACAAAGACTATCTTCAGAAGAGCAACAAAAATGGGTCACAAAGATGTTGGGTTATGACTTTGAAATAATCTACAAAAAAGGAAAACTTAATGTTGTTGCAGATGCACTCTCAAGAAAGAATGAAGAGGTGGAAGCATTGCTTTGTGCCATTTCTATTATCCAACCAGATTGGATAACCGAAGTAAGAGATGAATGGAAGAAGGACAAAGATGTATGGACACTCATTCAAAAGTTGCAGCAAGATCCTAGTACATCTGATACATTTAGTTGGAAAAATGATTCCTTATGGTACAAAGATCGCTTATATCTTTGTAATAATTCCCAACTAAAACAAAATATTCTTCTCGAATTGCACACTTCTCCTTTAGGAGGACACTCAGGATTTTTAAAAACTTACCACAGGGTGAAGAAAGATTTTTTTGGGATGGCCTTAAATCTGATATTCAAAAGTTTGTGGTGGAATGTTTGGTTTGCCAGCAGAATAAAGTGGAGACAATTAAGACCCCAAGACTTCTACAACCTTTATCCATTCCAAGTCAACGTTGGGAGGAGATTTCAATGGATTTTATCACAGGTTTACCTAAGTCCGAAGGAAAGAGTGTCATCATGGTGGTAGTTGATAGACTTACCAAGTATGCACACTTTGTGCATTATCTCATCCATTTAAAGCAAGTACAGTTGCTACTACATTTATGGACACAATTCAAAAGCTACATGGAAACCCAAGGGTTATTGTGAGCGACAGAGATCCCATTTTTACTGGAATTTTTTGGACGAAGTTATTTTCTTGTTTGGGTACTCAATTAGCTCATAGCTCATCTTATCATCCTCAATCTGATGGTCAAACTGAGATAGTAAATAAATGTTTGGAAGGATATCTTCGTTGTTTTGTATCCGATAAACAAACACAATGGGTCAAGTGGTTACCTCTCGCTGAATGGTGGTATAACACTTCCTTCCATACTGCAGCAAAAATGACCCCATTTATGGCATTTTATGGATATCATCCACCATCCATCACATCATCTTTAAGAGAAAATTCGAAGGTTCAAGCAGTGGAAGATCACATCGAGCATCAACAAGAAGTTATCCAACTCTTAAAGGACAACCTGAATTTGGCACAAAATCGAATGAAACAACAGGCAGATCAACATCGCAGCGAGAGAAGTTTTGATGTAGGAGATTGGGTATTTTTACGGCTACAACCATACAAACAAATGTCCCTCAAGCAAGCTAAGAAGGATAATAAATTATCAACAAAGTACTATGGTCCTTACAAGGTGTTGCAAAAGATTGGTTCTATGGCATACAAATTGGAGCTTCCTGCTTCTTCGCGAGTACATCAAGTTTTCCATGTTTCATGCTTAAAAAAGGTTATAGGTGAAAATCTTCCAGTTCAAACAATATTGCCAGAACTTGATGAGGAAGGAAAAATCATATTGGAACCTGAAGCGGTCATGGAAACAAGAACTCGACAGCTACGGAATCGATCAATTTCAGAGTATCTCATCAAGTGAAAGAACTTACCCACTGAAGATTCTACATGGGAGGATGAGAATTTTATACAGAAGCACCCAGAGCTACTCAAGCGTTGAGGACAACACTTTTTTGAAGGAGAGGGGCATGTTAGTTCCCTATATTACTAGTATAGTCCCTTATTGTTGTTAGTGTAACCCCCTTATTGTTATTATTGTACCCTTGTAACCCCCATTTTGTTATTGTTGTGCCCTTAAATTATTATTGTTAGGTCGGCTAGGATTACATTGTGGCCCACTAGGATTACATTATGGCCCCATGGACTCCTATATATAGAAAGGAGGTTTTTTAAATTGTATCATCCAAGAATTGTTCATTTATGTAATGTATTGGAGGTTTCCCCCTCAAAGTGGCTTATTTCTAAGGCGTTGATATCTCTTTTCTTCTATTTTTGAAGATGGTTACACAACACCCTGAAGCTCATCTCTCCTTCTCATGAAAGGTGGCCTTTACATATTTTCCCATAGTACATCCCTTGCATGTGTCTAACTGTGCAAGTACCCCTGGGAAGACTAGTAGAAATCTACTGCATGACTTTCAAGGCTCCATGGTGAAGATGGCCCAATATCCTGTGCCATAATTCGCCCTCATCCCAGCTGACCACTTGATCTTCCTTGCCCATCATTGCTGCATAGCCATCTACCTCTAGCTTGTAGAGATTCTTAACTCGAATCCCTATCCTCTTGGCTTTTTCTATTGCTTTATGTCGCAAGAAATATTTTCCTTCACTAAAAACAACATCATAGCCTCTATCCTCCAACATTGCGACTGAGACCAAATTTTTCTTCAGACCTGGTACATGCATTACATATTTTAATTGAAAGGGTTTACCTGACTGCCTCTAAAGGGTAATGGTACCAATCCTGGTAGCACTGTACCCCCCATCATCGCCCATTTCAATATGCATATGGAGATCCTTCTCCTCCAAGTCACTGAAAATTTCATTATTTCTCGTCATGCTAAAGGAAGCACCACTATCGAAATACCACATAGATCCCAATGCACTGGGCACCGTGCATACGATTAATGAGAATTCAAGCTCAAATTGTGAGGCAAGGGCCTCACTAGTTGTAGATCCTCCAACCTTCTTGTTCTTCTTCTTTTGTGGACAGTTAGTAGCAAAATTAAAATGCTCATGACATTGAAAACTCTTCACCTTAGACATGTCCTAATTCTTGCCATTCTTGGACCGAAATTTAGATATCAATTTTCCAAAAATATTTTGGGAGTGAGAACAATTGGACCCAAACTAGGGCTGCCTGGAACTCTTCTTTTTCTGGATTGTATCAGTCATCCCATTAACGTAGAAAAATCCCAACACTATTCATGAAGTATGATCCATTCTAAAAAATTCACTTCATATCTTACAAATATGCAAAAATCACAGTGAAGAATCCCTTCGCTCTGAGGTGAAGCTCGATCTATCCCTGGGGGTGCTATTTCTTCTAGATCCATAGGATAATATTTTGTTCTTGAGGCCAAATACCCAATAATTTGTAGAGTAGGGCATGATATTTCATGTATTGTCAAGATTGTTCCAAATAGTTGTTTGAAATCACAAACTTTGGTTTTAATTTTTCCGTTATCGGAGGAAACGATTACGACCACATGCTTGTCATTGCACCCCCATAAATGTCATATTCGTGGTCATTTTTGCAGTTTCTCTTGGACTAACTTGGCTCAATTGGGCAGAGGGCATGCGGTTCACAACATCGCGGAAGGAGGAAGCCCCCCCTCTCCCATGTGAGGGGATGCTCATGGGGCTGCCACCCCTTGTAGGCAAAAAAGTATACGGAGATGCGGTGAAAAATATTTTTGTCTTGGTCGCTCGGCCGGAACGAACCAATGTGAACCCTGCAAAAATCTGATTCTGATATGACAAACCTTAGATTGTAGAGCTTCCACACAAATTTGTTTTATATTTTATATTCAGGTTAAATGTATATATGTTTAACTTATATTATAAGTCTTTTTATAATAAATAACAATAATAATAATTAAAAATAAAGTTACAATTTAATTATTTTTTATGTTTTTTATAATTTTAAAAATCTAAGATGTATGATGAGGTAAGTGTTTTGATGCCTATGGATGTTTACCTACCATTTAATTGTAAATAATTATGATAGTAATATATAATAGAACACAAATATTTTGGTATTAGAATTCAATGCAAACATGATATTCGACTTAGAATTTTTTTGTTAGTGATTAACATGTCTAATTACGAGAAAACAATATAAGTATCTAATCAAGTTTATCATTAAACATAAAATAAAGATATCAATTTAATTAAGATCTATATATATATATATAGAATTTTAAATCTCTTTATCAATATATTACATTAAAATTTAATATAATTAACAATTTAATGAAAATGGTTAGAAAAACCACTGAGAATGTTTTTGATGGATATTTAAAATTCTATATATAAACACATACAACGTATTTAAACCAAAAGAAGAAAGGAAAATGTACTTTATAAATAGAGAGTAAGAGTAACTCTTGTACCCTTTTATATTGTATTTAAGGAAAATTATAATTAGTAAAACTAAAGAAAATAGTATGATTCTCTTGAAGGGTTAGGATTCCTATCTTAAAATCTTTATGAATCCCCTAATATGAGAGAAACCATTTAAAATTTTCCTATAGGGGTGAAATGTTTCCTTAGAAAACTTAGAGTTTGGGGTGAAGCTCTTCAAATTGACAGTGAATCAAAGCATCCCTAAACCTTGTATGAAAAGCCTCATTGTATCTATTTTTAAAAGTGGGGATAAAGGAAGTCCCTTTAATTATAATACCATTATGATTAGCCCCATTTTATGCATGCTATACAAAATTATATTGGAAAAGAAGACTAGTCTATGGCTAAAAAGCCAAAAAAAGAGAGCTAAAATATTAAGTGGGGTTTCAGAGCTATTATTCAAATATGGAACACCTTGTTACTCTTAGATTAATTGCAAAGGAGTGCCCCAACATTAAAACCATTGTATTATTTCATTGTTTTTAGAAAATTCTCTGATACCATTCCGATGACAAACCTTCAGAAGAGGTTGAAATAGATATATGTTTGATTTTATTTGAGGGTTTCCATGACAAGGTTGTATGAGAATGCTATTGCCAATTTTAGGACCACTAGAGACTAGTTGGAAGAAATTAACTACAATATCAAAGTCAAGCAAGGGTGACCTTTGTCCCCTAGCATCCCCAACCTTTTTTGGCATATCCATTAATAAGTTAGAAGAGTGTTTGGAGGAAGCAAGTTGTGTTGGCACAACTCTCACTATAGTCGTCACTTTTCTTCTCTATGCCAATTATATGTTTCTTTTGGAAAGCAACTAATAATTGTTTAATATTTATATTTTAAGATTGATATGATTGTAATACTTACGAAAGGAAATCCATGAATAATTAAATACACACACACACACACACACAGATATATGTTGGGTGTGGAGCCTGATTATCTTGTTTACTTTGTATCACAGCATTGGACCCCTGTACCTTAAAAGGGGGCGACAACGCCGCCCGAAATTAATCGCTGCCGTGGGTGGTCCAGGGGGGTGGCAGCACTTTTTGGAGCCCCCCCCCCCGACGGGGGCTTTCGGGGGCAGCGCCCCCGAAGCTAAAAACAAATGTAAAATTGCCTTGTAAAAGTATAGTAATTTCTAGTCAATCTGGGATGTTCATTAGGAAAATGATCTGACGGTAGAAGTTATGTTTAGTTTAGGGTTTTTTGTCCTAGAAGGCAACTCCTCGCTTTTATGAGGCCATTGTATTGCGGTTGTGCATTGTATGTGTCTTCTCAGAGCGAGAAACAGAGAGGGAGACTGTGAGAGAGAACAGAGGATATTACAGCGGATCTGCTGTAGGTTTTGTCTCTTCATTTTTGCTGGATAATAGAAAGGAAGGATTGGCTGTTCGGGGTGGACATAGCCCAAACTGGGTGAACCACGTATATCTATGTCTCTCTGGTTTTATGTGTTTTGTGTGCTTGTATTTTCCGCATATTTTATGTGTTGCATTGCTCCATAATATATAATTTTCTAACAACTGGTATCAGAGCCGAAGGTATATTTGGCTGATAAACTCGCAGGAAAGAAGGGTTCCTGGTTCGAGTGGGAGCAATGGCGGACGACGGTAAGTTTAGGGTCAAGAAATTTAACAGCCAAAACTTCCCGTTGTGGAAGATGCAGATGGAAGATTATATGTATCAGAAAGATCTATACCTACCATTGAGCGGAAAAACAAAGAAGCCGACGGCCATAACAGACGCGGAATGGAACATTCTCGATAGAAAGGCACTCGGAACAGTACGGTTGTGTCTTGCAGCGTTAGTCGCCTTCAATATTTTGAAGGAAACAACAACAGAGGGTTTGATGATGATGTTGGCGAAACTATATGAAAAACCCTCAGCGTCAAACAAGGTATTTCTTATGAAACGACTATTTAATATGAAGATGTCGGAAGGTGGATCTGTTGCAGACCATTTAAATGAATTTAATACAGTTACCAGTCAGTTAAGTTCTATAGGGGTAAACTTTGATGATGAAGTTAGAGCTCTATTATTCTTGTGCTCATTGCCATAGAGTTGGAATGGTTTAGTAATGGCCATTAGTAACTCTGTCTCTGGATCTAGTACTTTAAAGTTTGATGATGTTGTTGGTGCTATCCTTAGCGAGGAAATGCGACGGAAAAGCTCTGGTGAGACATCAGGTAATGCTTTGAGTGCAGAGTCTAGGGGAAGAAGAATGGAAAGAGGAAAGAGCTCTGGATATCGCAGTAAATCAAGGAAAGGCAGATCCAAGTCCAGATCGGGGATAGTGTGCTGGAATTGCGGAAAGAAAGGACACCTAAAGAAAGACTGTAGATCTCGGAAGGGAAAAGAAGGAGACACACAGCAAGAAAACAATCATGAAGCAAATGTGATAGGTGATGTGTTACAAGATGCTTTGATTCTTTCTTTCGAAAATGTTACCGATTCTTGGGTTGTAGATTCAGGGGCTTCATTCCATGCCACACCTGATAAGAAATATTTTCATGACTATGTTCAAGGAGATTTTGGACAAGTTCGTTTGGGTGACGATAAACCCTGTAAAATTTTTGGAATGGGTAAATTTCTTGTAAAACAATAGAATGGAAACCAATGGCTACTAAAGGAGGTAAGGCATGTTCCAGATCTGAATAAAAATCTAATTCCAACAGGGTTGTTAGGCAGTGAAGGTTGTGTGACAACTTTCACAGATAAAACTCGGAAGGTCACCAAAGGAGCGCTGGTAATAGAAAAAGGTGAAAAGGTTGGTACATTGTATTTATGAAATGGTATTTCTAACTCTGTTAATGCTTTAACTTCCAAAGGAGCAGATGCAGCATTATGGCATCATAGGCTCGAACACATGAGTGAGAAGGGAATGAAGATTCTTCACTCAAGAAATTTGTTGCCAGGTTTGAAGAATGTTGATTTTGATTTCTATGAGAATTGCATTTATGGAAAACAAAAGAGAGTCAGATTTCTCAGAGTTGGGAAAGAAAAGAAGAGCGAAAAATTGGAGCTAGTGCATATAGATGTATGGGGACCTGCTCAGGTATCATCTCTCGGTGGCTCTCGTTATTATGTTACTTTTATTGATGATGCAACTAGAAAAACATGGATTTATTGTATTCAGAATAAATCTGATGTATTTGATACTTTCAAGAAATGGAAAGCTTTGGTTGAGATTGAGACAGGAAAGAAGTTGAAGTGTCTTAGATCAGACAATGGAGGTGAATATTACAGCAAAGAGTTTGATAGGTACTGTTCAGAGCATGGAATTCGTAGAGAGAAGACAGTTCCAAGAACACCACAAGAAAATGGTGTGTCAGAA